>NC_069411.1:50233846-50348846 GCF_026875155.1 Cherax quadricarinatus
ACCTGGACAAAGTTGCGGAATGTCCCTTTTGAGGCGAACGAAGCTGACATCAGAAACGTCTTTGAGAAATATGGGACCGTGCATTCTGCCCAGCAGGGTAAGTGGTTGATGGGTGCCTACGAAGGTATGCCGGAAGGTACTTTCAGCCTTAAAATGACGTTGCGGCAACCCATACCATCATACATGTATCTTCAAGATTTTAGGATACAGGTAATGGTTTTATATCCTAGACAACGGTGTGCGTGTCGCATTTGTGTTGAGTATGACCACATAGCGGCGTCATGCGAGAAGAACAGACACGTGACCAAACCTGTGCAAGAAGAGGTAGCCCCGGTCACACGTGAAGGTGAGCATCGATCATCAGAGGAAGGGTGTGGTCGTTTGTGGAGTGAGATGGTGGAACAGGCTTTTCGAAATGAGAGTGAGTCCTCCCCTCAGCTCCCTGCACCTGAGTCGTTGCCAATACCATCTGCTGGATTGGTACCCCGAAATGACGTGTTAAATATAGGGGAGGAATTGGACGAAGTTTTAAAGACCTTGTCACCACCTGTGGTGGAAGCTCCGTCTACGAATGACGTAGCTGGAGACTTTTTGAGTCCAGATTGTAAACAATATGAGACTCAGCGGAATGACGACGAGACTGAGACATAGGGGGACTTCATACCTCACTGTAAAGTGGATGTTGAGGTACACCGTGAGGCTTCCTCAGACCTTGACATGGAGGATAAGAACGTTACGAGGAAACAAACAGCTACGTCAGATTCAGATGACGTACTGACGCCAGCACAGAGGACTGGGAAGAAAACTGAGAGGATGGGAGAGGGAAGGGATGGAGAGGGGATGGGTCATGTGGGACGCCATCGCAAGAAGGGAGGCGAATGGGACGGTACTGTAAAGAAAACCCATAGAAATAACAATTCAAGTGGTGAAAAACGAGAGGAGAAGAGGCAAGGGTGGAAAATATAACAGGCCTTAGGTGTATGACTGCTAATGTTAACGGTTTATGTACTAGACTAAAGAGAGATTGGTTAAACAATTTTCTTAGCAAACATAGAGTTGATGTTATGTTCCTTCAAGAACACAATTTCAAAGAGGGGGAAGTGTTAGAGGTTGCAGGTTATAAAGTACTGACCCTGCCAACTATCCGTTTGAAAGGTGGTGTGGGTCTTTTAATAAAAGAGACGAGCCCGTTTGTGTTGCAGAGATATGAGGGGGGTGGGGGGAGGGTGTTGCAGAGATATGAGGGGGGTGGGGGGAGGGTTTGTGCAGAGATGTGAGGGGGGTGGGGGGAGGGTGCTGAGAGTGGATGGAACTTGGATGGGAAAGCGTGTATCTTTAGTAAGTGTGTACGCCCCTGCGGAGAATAGCACGAAGGTACGAAAGGATTTTGTGTGTGATGACCTTGTTTATTTTTTGCGTGCACTTCCGAAGTGGCGATAGTGGGGGGTGACTGGAACTGTCATCAGGGCGGCTGACGTCGAACCCAAAGGGGCTGGGCATATGTCTGCACCTCTCAGAGATTTGTTGAGGGATGTTAAGTTACGTGATGTGTTTGGGGGAGGGGTGTGGGAAACGGAACATACTTTTATCAGAAGGGGATATGCTGCAAGGTTAGACAGAGTGTATATTTCTCAAGGAGTAGTTGCAAAGTCTTTTAATACGGTCGAGACGGTCTTGTCAGATCATAGGACAGTAGTAGTGGAGGTAGGGTGGGAGGAGATGACGGAAATTTATCGGCCTTATTGGAAATTAAATATTAGTGTGTTAAGTGATGACGAAGGTTTAGATGGTTTTTCTATGCTGTGGAAAGAGCTTTCAAGGGAAGCTCAGGAGGTAGAAGACATTGTAACGTGGTCGGACTCGGTAGCAAAAGAAAGGATAAAATCCTTTAACGTGAGGGAGGGTAAACGTATAAACACTAATATATGGACTAGTGAATTATTTAGAGGATCGATTAAGAGGTTGTTATGGGCAGGGAAAGGTTGGTGGTGTTTACCCCATGGACGAAATTGTAGACATAAAAGAGAGCTTGCGAACGTTGCATAATGAGCGGTTTCAAGTGGTGCGGTGCAAGCAGGATTAGAAGAAGTTTTGAGGGGAGACAAGCCATCCGCGTGTGTGTTGCGGCAGCAAAAGCAAAAGCAGGCGCTGATGGCAATCCCAAGCTTGGAGGTACATGAGACGATGGGAATCCATAGAGCAGGTCAAGTGATAAGAAACACGAAAGCTATGAGTGCATATGCGGATATGTGGTATAAAAAATACTGGACTAGTGGTGATGTGGATGAAATGGAATTAAATAGGGTGTGCACATATGCCAGATGCAATTTGGGTCATAGTGATAGGAAGGCTTTGGGTGGGGATATTACTGAAGAGGAAATTGAAATTGCTTTTCACGGAATGAGAAAGGGCAAAGCCCCGAGTATTAATGGTTTACCGGTGGAATTTTATTTATAGCATTGGGCATTGATTGGGAAGTTCATGGTAAGATTATTAAATTGTATGAAGGAGAAGGGTACGGTAGGGAATAAGGAGAATACAGCAATTGTGGTGCTGGTCCCGAAAGGCAAAGGGCAGCCAGACCTTGGGAAGTATAGGGCAATATCGTTGCTCTGTGCAGACTATAAGGTTTTCGCTAAAATTTTGGGTAATAGGGTGAAATGCGTGGTGGGGAGGGTTGTTTCACCATCGCAGTTTTGGGTTGCCGGGCAGGTCGATGTTAGAAGGTCACGGGATTTTAAGAAGTTTTGTGGAGCCAAAGGGCGGGGGGGGGGGGAGAGGGGCGGCTTACTGGCCTAGACTGGCGAGCTGCCTATGATAGAGTGGAAAGAGGTGCACTGCAGAGTATACTTAGGAGACAGGGTTATGGTGAAGAAATAGTTGGGTGGGTAAACACGCTGTATAAGGGAGCAAAGATGAGAGTACAAATAAATGGGTGTATGGGGACGGACTTTGAGATGGGTAGAGGTTTACGACAAGGGTGCCCTATGTCACAGATCTTATTTGCGTGGTTTCAGGATCCCTTTTACAGGATGGTTGAGAGCACAGTCAATTCCCGGGGTGAGGGGGGGTAGGGGAAGGGAGATGTTGGCCGGCATTAATAGGTTATGTGGATGATACGACTGTTTTGGTGTGTGAACGGATGTCTATGAAAGTGTTGGAAGATGTTGTGCGTGTGTTTGAACGTGCCACGGGTATGAAGGTAAATAGTGAAAAGTCAATGATCATGGGGTTGGGTACCTGGAAAGGGGAAGAAATGGTGAGCTGTAACGTGGTTAACACGACTACGATGTCATTAAAGATTTGTGGTATTATTTATAGAGACGATTTGGATGTGGCGCGGGAGGAAAATTCAGTAAGGACGTTGGAAAAGGTCATTGGTTGTCTGGGTGTTTTGAGGCCCCAACATCTCACTCTGGCCCAACGTGTGATCGTTGTTAACGTTTTATTGTATAGTAAGGTGTGGCACGTTGCGGCTGTATTCCCGATTACAGGGACAGCGATCAATGGAATATTGAGAAGAGTATTTACCTTTTTGTGGGGATCGAGGTGTGATTGGTTAAAACGTGAGGTTGTTATGTTACCTGTCCGTCGAGGAGGTTTGGGATTGTTGGACTTAAAGCGTAGGGTAAAATGTGTTTTTCCAAAGTGGGAGGTTTGGCGTGTGGGTGTGATGGCGGGAAATATGGAACAGGTATATATGAGGTTGAAAAAGTGGTATGGGGGAATGGAATTGAGGGAATGTGAGATTGTACTACGGGCTTTGTTGATGGTAAGGGAACGGAAAAACATTCGCATAAGGGTTTTAAGTAGGTTACTGGGGGGTACGTGCGCATCTCCAGTAGAAGGTTTGTTCCCCATGTACTCGTGGGAAAATATTTGGCTCAGATTTAGTAAGCTGAAATTACGGCCTAGGGTGCGTGAAGCCATGTTCCGTTTTTTACATGGTATATTGCCGTCAGGGGCAATACTAGGATCCAGAAGAGTCGTGGAAGGTGGCGGGTGTGGGTTTTGTGGAGGAGACGACACGGCTTTTCATGTTTTCTATTTTTGCGAAGGTTTAGATGTCAGGGGTTGGTTAGGTAGGGTGGTACAGAGGGTGGGGGGGAGAGGGTTGCAGGTCCTGCACGGGTTAAGACTCGACATCGGTGGATTAGACCAGGATGTTAGACGAGCTTTAGATTATATTATCGTGGATTACATTTATATTTCGTGGGTAATGAGAGGGAAAGGGGTAAGTGAGGTGAGAAGGCGTGTCCTTGCAATAACGTTTCATCGTACAATGTGTAGGAATAGGGAACTGTATGGGATGAGGTGGGATAAGGGTTTTTCGGACGGTTATAAAAGGCTAACTATTGAAAGCCTTGTGAATTTGTGAATAATATACGGGCATGCCGGGTAAGTTTCCGTGTGGGTCAGTGGGCAATAGCTGACTAGTCTCTTGGGGGGGGGGAGGTGTGAGTTGCGTGAATATGAGATTGGGCATGGATGTATTCTAGTTGTTATGGATGTGTGTTTGTTGATTCTGGAGTTAGGGTTACTTACTATACCTTTTGTGTACAAAATGACAGTGGTGCCTTTACAGTATTTGTTATGTTTTTGAAGATTTCCTTTTGTGTAAAGACTCGTTTTTTCTTGAGTCACAAGTTTTCTAAAGTATTTTGTTTTTGATTGTGTTTTATAGGTCCAGATATTTGGGTTAACAAACCCGCATGTCTATATATGCATGTTTTATCCCTTCCCTGTTACTGTTCAATCTAGTCTGTGAGTCACCAAAGTATTAAAGGGATATAACACGTGTACATTACCCTGAGTCGTCCAAATTTATCCTATAAATATTTCGTAATGTTGTGATTTTTGTTTGTGATTCAAATGTAGTTCATAGGTATCAAGATTAAACACATATAGAATGGATGGAAATTGCTGACGATTAATATGATCGTCAATTTATATAATATTTATTATGTTAATGAATTTGTGTTAGAGTAAATCATTGAATTTGTGTCTAAGTTGGAATTTCTATAAACAATTGTATATTTTGTATGCAGATTACATAAACTATTGTTTAATCATTAATGTAACATGTTTGTATGATGTGCATGTAGGTTATAATGGGTTTAGTGGGGTTTCCACCAGTGTTATATTTGTTGCGCAAACAGTTATGTCTTTTGGTATTGTGTGTGTTTCGTTCCCCTCAAGGAAGGTTCCTTGATGTTGGTGAGGGGCTCTTGATTTAGGGAATTGGATCTGTGCTCCAGTTCCCCGAATTAAGCCTGAATGCCTTCCACATCCCCCCCCAGGCGCTGTATAATCCTCCGGGTTTAGCGCTTCCCCCTTGATTATAATAATAATGTGTGTGTTTCGTGAAACGTACGTATGCGTTATATGGTGTGTTTGTCGTATATATCTATTCGTATTAGTTACAAAGATTTTTTCTGGTGTTTATGGTGTGAATCTTGGTGTACTCTATAGAATGTGTATGGTGATGCTATTTAATTTTTAAGCAGCCTCGTATTTATGATGTTTTAAATAAAATATGAAAAAAAAGTACAACATGGGTTTGAATCCTTGGCTAGCGCAGTGTTGTTATTGATCAATACCACTCGTCTGTGGTTACAATAATATATAAATGCTGCTCGTGAGGCTAGTACACCAAACAGAATGAGAATGAAATTAGCTTAGAAGCTCCGACACCTCCGTATGTTGGTTTAGAAAGACACATAAGCAAACACTATGACATTTATTAGAAAACGTTTCGGTCCTGGGACCTTGATCACTTCTAACATGTTAGAAGCATGTTAGAAGTGATCAAGGTCCCAGGACCGAAACGTTTTCTAATAAATATGTCATAGTGTTTGCTTATGTGTCTTTCTAAACCAACTTGTCGGTATATATTACCAAGGTTTATACCACCTCCGTATGTCCTCGGATGGCGGCCCAACAGCTAGCTGTGTGCTGGCTGCGCCATTCTTGTAGGGTTGGGTGATCCTGTGGTTTAAAGCATCATGTGGTTCTTGCTTACCGTGAGGTAGGCCAGTGCAACATGGGTTCGAATCCTTGGCTAGCGCAGAGTTGTTATTAATCAATACCACTCGTTCGTGGTTACAATAATATATATATTATTATATTATATATATATATATATATTATATAATATATATATATATATATATATATATATATATATATACATATGTCGTGCCGAATAGGCAGAACTTGCGATCTCGGCTTAAATAGGAACGCTCATCTTGACATATAGGACAAGCTAAAATTTGTGTATGCAATAATTTCGCCAAAATCATTTTGAGCCTAACGGAAAAAAATATATTTCACTGTGTTTGTTTAGTATTAAATTATTGTAAACAAATCTGAAATATATTTAGTTGGGTTAGGCTAAAATAAATTGTTCTTGTTATGATAAGGTTAGGTAAGTTTTCTAAGATTCTTTTGGAGCAAAATTAAAAATTTTTACACTAACATTAATGAAAAAAATATATCTTTAAACGTATAAGAGAAAATTTTAGAAAGGACTTAATTTTAAATGAGTTCTTGCTAATTGACCAGTTTTACATATTCGGCACGACATATATATAAATATATATAATATATATATATATATATATATATATATATATATATATATATATATATATATATATATATATATATAATATATATATAATATATAAATTAAATTGTGCTTGTTATAATAAGGTTAGGTAAGTTTTCTAAGGTTCTTTTGTACAAAATTATTGATTTTTACATTAACATAAATGAAAAAGAAATAGTATATAATTACACGTATAAGAGAAAATTTTAGAAGGGACTTAATTTTAAATGAGCTCTACAAAGCATGGTACTTTTGCTTCACGTACTTAAGAAAATAACATATGTGATATAATTAAATAAAAAAGTATACTATATTAAATAATGTGTCTGATTTCATGATTGCTCCCAGGATGAGTATGGAGTGCACAGTAAACTTGAGACTCAGGCTCCACAACTAAAAACTAGGCCCAAAGTTCGGTATTAGTGGGGATGTGGTAATAAGAAGCAGAACTGGAAAAGGTTAAGCAGAAGGGTAAGGAGGAAGAACAGGTGCTGGGGAAAGTTGGGGTTAGGGACTCTGTAGTAGGGCGTGAACTCCTGGGGTGGGCTTCTCCTGTGTGTGATAAGATAAGATAAGATTTCGTTCGGATTTTTAACCCCGGAGGGTTAGCCACCCAGGATAACCCAAGAAAGTCAGTGCGTCATCGAGGACTGTCTAACTTATTTCCATTGGGGTCCTCAGTCTTGTCCCCCAGGATGCGACCCACACCAGTCGACTAACACCCAGGTACCTATTTGCTGCTAGGTGAAAAGGCCAACAGGTGTAAGGAAACGTGTCGAAATGTTTCCACTCACCGGGAATCGAACCCGGGCCGTCCATGTGTGAAGCGGGAGCTTCAGCCACCAGGCCACCGGGCTGATGACAGGTGGGGCTGATGACAGATGGGGCTGATGACAGATGGGGCTGATGACAGGTGGAGCTGATGACAGGTGGGGATGATGACAGGTGGAGCTGATGACAGGTGGGGATGATGACAGGTGGGGATGACGACAGGTGGGACTGATGACGGGTGAGGGAGTCTGATGACAAAGGGAGGCTGATAACCCGTGGGAGATGCTGATGATTGCTTGGGGAAGGATGGTGATAAGTGAGGTACAGTAAGGTTTTGAGCAGTTAAAAGACGAATTAGAAAACTAATTTTATTTGTTTGACAAAGTCGAAAATATGAACAATGCGTTGCTGCTTTATTCTGTTTGATAATTACATAGTGAAAGCAAAAGTTTTCCTGTTATATTCCATCACAGAGGGTTAATTTCATACAAATCTTTCAGTCTGAATTGTAAGACTTGGTTGTGGCAATAAGGATATCTTCATGAATTCCATTAAAGGGTCAGCAACATTGAGAACTTTAAAGGTTTCTTTCCATAAGACTTACTTGAGAATCATAATTTTTTAGTACGGCCTAATCTCCTACACAAGAAATGAATTTTTATGAAGATATCCTCAACGTCACAGTTAAGGGCAACAAAACTTACATACAGGAGAAAAAAGAAAAAGAGGAGAAGAGAGAAAAAATGGACTCCATTACCTATGAATATGTACAATGTAAATTCATTGTTACAATAGCTTTTCTACATTGTTAAAATACATTTCATGTGTAAGCATAAATAATAACACAACTTCGCGAGAACGATCCTGAATATCATGAATAAACTGTTTTTGTTCTAACTACGCAACACCCACCACACTGAGGCTAACCTAAGATATGTTTGGTAGGACTGAGTTAAAATATACTACACTACATTACGCTACACTAGTTTGTTAAAAAAAAAATCTGCACACCATTCTAATTAACGTAGTTCCTTACATGGCATGACTGTCGGCATATACACATACACTAGAGAGTAGGGGAGGAGGGGGAAGTATAGAACGTTTATGATCGAGTGGAGAATATGTCTGTTTACGAGGAAAGAGTTGGGTTGGAGTTGCCTGGTGGGAAAAAGAAAATAGTGGATTTAGTGTACGGGTCATTATGGAGTGCCTCGAGAGGAGGGATATGTAGATGATAATGGGAGATATTTATTATGGGAACGGAAGGTGAATCTCTGGTTTATTTTGGGAAATGAGAGGAGAGGGGGTAAGATGATGCAGGTTAATGATATTAAGAACAATGACTATTTATTTATTTATTTATTTATGTATTTATTTATTTATTTATTAACAATTTGAGCACACATACAGAGGTACAAAAAATACAGATAAGAGCAGCATGCCAAAGCCACTTATACTATGCATAGCATTACGGGCTGGCTTAAAATTAACTTAAGATTAACTAAGCAATGATGAAATCAGTGATAAAACATTAATGTAAACAGATAACTATAAAGCACAAGTGAGTATTACAAAGACAGGTCATATGGTTGCATGCATTGTTGTACATTCAGTCGTATGGAGTATTCTGTTAGGTAGTGTATTTAAAAAATAATAAAGTTAGATTCGGTTTTAGGTTTAACATTTATGTGATATAATTGTGAGAAACATTTAAGATATACAATTTATAAGATTCAGTTATTCAGTATTTATTTTGGTTTTGGGTGAGTAAGTGATCTTTGAGAAGAGAGCTTGAATTTATAAACAGGTAGTTTTTTCTTTTATATTTACAGGTAATGAATTCCAGATTTTAGGGCCTTTTATGTGCATTGAGTTTTTGCATAGTGTGAGATGGACACTAGGAACATCAAAGAGTGATCTGTGCCTTGTGTTATGGTCATGTGTTCTGTTGAGGTTGGCAAGGAGATGTTTGAGGGGAGGGTTAATATCAGAGTTAAGTGTTCTATGTATGTAATAGGTGCAGTAATAAGTATGGATGTTTTGTATGGTGAGTAGGTTTAGTGTATTGAATATTGGTGGAGTGTGCTGCCTGTAGTGAGAATTTGTTATCATTCTAACTGCAGCCTTTTCTTGGGTAATTAGTGGTCTGAGATGGTTAATTGTTGTTGAGCCCCATGCACAAATTCCATAGGTGAGATAGGGGTAAATAAGAGAGTGATATAGGGCCAGGAGGGCTGACTGTGGAACATAGTACCGTATCTTCGATAGTATGCCTACAGTCTTGGAAATTTTCTTAGATATTTGTTGTATATGTGTATGAAATTTGAGTCTATTATCAAGGTGGATTCCTAAGAATTTTCCCTCTGTTAGCTTTGTGATAGGTGATCCGTTTATTGTTATGTTAAGAGGTACATCTGTAGCTCTGCTACCAAACTGAATGAAGTAGGTTTTGTCAATGTTTAGTGTAAGTTTGTTAGTCCTCATCCAGGTAGATATTTTCTGTAATTCGGTGTTTACAGTATTGGCTAGCGTGACTGGGCTCGGGTGAGAGAAGACGTATGTAGTGTCATCTGCAAATAGTGTGGGTTTGAGTAATTGCGAAGCATTTGGAAGGTCATTATGATAGGAAAAGAGAAGAGTGCCATGGACAACTTCCCTGTGGGACACCAACTGTAATTGGTTGTGCGCAGAAGATTTGCTCCCATTTGCTAACATATTTGCTTTCTTGTTGGCTGAGGTAAGACTTGAGGTATTTGAGGAGTGCCCTCACATACCATAGTGTGACAATTTACGTGAGCAAGTCATGGTCAACTGTATCAAAAGCTTACGTAATCAATGAAGATCCCAGTGGGACTTCTTTTTTCTCTATTGCGCAGTGTATATATGTTCTAGCATGTGTATAATAGCATCATTATATTTTTTATTAGGCCTGAGAATCCTAATTGGCAGGAGTTGAGTATGTTTTGGGATATAAGGTAGGAGTAGATTCGTTTATGAATTAAATTTTTCGAAGATTTTTGAGAGAGGTGTAAGTTGGATATTGGCCTAAGTTATTCAACTCAGTTGGGTCTCCTCCTTCGTTGATCGGGGTGACCCCTTGCAATTTTGAATACAGTTGTAGGGAGGATGGAGATTCATGGATTGTTAAAGGTGTTGCAAAGATTGGGTGATAGCACTGTTGAGTGACACTTTTTTTTGTAATATAAAGGGTGGTAAGTATTTAAATCTCCTGCCTTGTTTTTTAGTGAGTGATAAAAGGGAGACTTTCGTATGGGTAGTCGGAGCTAGGAACAGTGTGTTCGGGTAGTTGCCGGTGAGGTAGTCATTTGGTGGGGTATCTGACTTGGATTTTTGGCACAGGTTTGTCCTATAGGAGAAGAAATCATTGAGTCAGTAGCTTGTTCTGTTGGGGTGGAGTTGGGGTTCATCTGATTTTGGCTAATTTTATATTTCGCTATTTTCGTGATATCTTTTTTTGTTCCCAAAATTTCCTGATAGGGTAATTCCAGGTCTTTTTTATATCCCATCGTAATTTGATAATCTGTTCTCATCAATACAAGTTTTTGCCCTTCTTTATCAGGATGGTTCAGGATTGACGAGTAACGTTTTGTTTGAGGTCTCTGGTTATGTTGACCCGATTCTGTACTGTTTTTCATATTGTGTTTTTGATTTATGGATTTGAGAGATGCGGGTGTTAGCCAGGACTGTTCAGTGTCTAGCTGTCCATCTGTTTAGTTTTTTTAGGGCAGTGCTTTGTTATAGAGGTATTGGGGTCTTTTTAGAAAATTTATTTATAACATTCCGTCAATATCTGTATAGATTTCTAAGCTCAGTGTGCCAATCAATGTTTGGCTACTGCTGTTGTGAAGTATTAGTGGCTTGGGCCCCACCCCCCTCATGTGAAGTCTGAAGGTGACTTTGTATGTCTTGGGGTAGTTTACCAAGAGTTATTATGAGGAAAAGTAGGGTAGTGTCTGTGGTATTATCTGTAGTAATTATGCCTGAATTTTAAAAGGGGGATATGGTGTTGGTCACCAGATGTGGTCAAGTAGGGAAACACTAGTCTCTGTAACTCTTGTAAGGTTTTGTTACGTGCGTATAACATACAGTTTACTCATTGTGTTTGTGAATTCAGTAACGTGTGGGTCCCTGGTCTTGCAGAGATTTTTTTATATTGAAGTCACCTGAGAGTATTAGTGATCTTTGTTCATGCGTGGCATCAGTTATCATACTTCCTAGTTTTGACTAAATGCTAATGTTTGACTGAGTGGAACCAGTAGATGTTTATCAATGTGAGAGGTTTTTCTGTCGGATTTGGATTTAATTTAGCTATTATATATTCCGCCATGTTCATCCTTGTGCAAGGTCATTAGTGATAACAATTCTAGTTGAGGTACATGAGTAGTAATAGTGGCTGTGCCACCCCCTTGTTGGTCCTGGCCTACAGTTTGTGTATGGCTGTGTAACCAGGCAATGCATAGACATCTGTACTATCAGGCTTTAGGGCCAGGTTTCAGTTTAGTGTAATGATGGACAATGATGGCACGTAAGATTTAGTAATGCTATGAGGTCATCGTAAATGCATGCTAAAATCTGAATGTAAATCTGAACGACATGAGTATGATTTGTCTTAATTGGGTACAGTTCCGTTATGTGAGTCATTAAGTGCGTTATGAAACTTGTTTACCCACTAGTCGGGATTCTATAATCCCAAGTATGGAATATATGTCTGAAGTAACACTCAGTGTAATACTATTATGAAATATACACTCCTCCAAGTGGTATTATATGAACTGTTTTGCTCTAAAATGTCACACGGAAGCAAGATTACTTCCAGGCCATCAGAATAATAATATATTATATATATATATATATATATATATATATATATATATATATATATATATATATATATATATATATATATATATAATTGCAGTTTGGAGGGATATGTTAGTGTAATCTTTATACGTATATGCTTCTAAACTGTGTATTCTGAGCCACTCTGCAAAAACAGTGATAATGTTGAGTGTGGAAAGTGTGAATGATTGAAGAAATATTTTTTTCTTTTGGGGATTTTCTTTCTTTTTTGGGTCACCCTTCCTCGGTGGGGAGACGGCCGACTTGTTGAAATATATATATATATATATATTTATAAATATATATAATATATATATATATATATATATATAATTATATAAAGTATATATATATATATATATATATATTATTGTAACCACGGACGAGTGGTATTGATCATAAAAACACGGGCCTAGCTGAGGATTCGAACCCATGTTTGAGACTGGCCACCTCATGGTAAGGGGGGAGGCGAGAACCATATGACGCTTTAAATCATAGGACCACACATCCCTATAAAAATCTCGCAGGCCAGCACAGAGACCATAGCTGTTGGGGGGGGCCGCATCCGAGGCATACGAAAAGGTGTGGGCGCTTCTAAAGCAATATTCATTCTCATCCTTTTGGTGTACTAGCCTCACGAGCAGCATTTATATATATTTAACCTCAGACGAGTGGATTGATCATTAACAACCTGCGCTAGCCTGCGCCATTCTTTGGAGGGATGGGTGGCTCCCGTGGTTTAAAGCGTTCGCATGTGTCCATGAAGCAGCCAGTACAACATGGGTCGAATCCCTGCCCTAGCGCAGTGTTTATATATATACATAGTCGTGCCGAAAGGCAGAACTTGCGATCTTGGCTAAATAGCAAGCAACGCTCATCTTGCCATTTAGGCCAAGTTAGGAAAATTTGTGTATGCAATAATTTCGCAAAATCAATTTTGAACCCTAAACGACAAAAAATAAGTTTGATTGTGTATGTTTAGTACTAAACTTATTTGTAAACGATTAAAATATATTTAGTTGGTTGGCTAAAAAAAACTTACAATTCTCGTTATAATAAGGTTAGGTAAGTTTTTCTAAGATTTCTTTTGGTCCAAAATTATAAATTTTTACATTAACATTGATGAAAAAATATATCTTTAAACCGTAAATAAGATAAAATTTCCAGTAAGGACTTATTTTAAATGATGTTCTTGCAACTCGACCAGTATTTTACATATTCGCACGACATATATATATATATATATCTATTATATATATATATATATATATATATATATATAATATAATATATATATATATTATATGCAATATATATATATTATTATTACACCAGAAGAATGAACTACCAAATTTTTGTTTATCCAACCACTTAAAACCGAGCTAGTATATGGGGTAGGTTCAGAGAACGTTTTAATTGGAAGATTTCAACATGTATTCATATTTAGCGTTGTTGTGATGTTCAGGTAAGCTATGATGAAGGTTCAGCCTTAGGATGTAGTGATACATCCAGATACAATAAGCAAATTTCACATATGTTGGTGTAAAATATTACAGCGTTGTATATACAAGGTTATTCATTAAAGTAACAAGCAACAACCATTAAGGGAGAAATGATGTTGCTCTAGGCCTTTCACACTGCAGTGGTAAATGCTTCTTCAGGAACAATGTAATGAGAGGAATTGACTGTGAAATTCAGGTGAGCCCAAACAGGTGTCCTAAGACACAGTCCAGCCACAAAAAAACAAAAGATCGTGGAAGGCAACTAGAAATGACAGATATGTCCAGGCTGAGTCCAAGCGAGAGATGAGTTGTCTTGCTGTGCTCTCTATTCTGCTCTTCTCTCTCTCTCCTCCAAAATCTCCACTCCTCTCTCTCTCCATCTCTCACTCTCTCATCTCTTTCTCTCTCTATCCTCATCTCTCTCTCTCTCTCTCTCTCTCTTCAACACATAGGTTTGACAAGGTAAGGTTAAGGATCCCTAGCTTTATTGACAAGCTATTTACAGGTTAAGGATTCCTAACTTTATTGGCAAGCCAAGAGCTGTTACCATACATCAGCTCATTTTGAAAGCATTATCTAGTTGTAATGAGAACATGCAAGTAGGGGACCAAGAAGAAGTTGGAGCATACAGTGGGACAGCATTTTCTTTTGCGATCAACTGACTTTATCGTCGTTTTGAACGATCATTATGTCTGTACGAATGTGTTGTCCATACTCCGAGTCATCCTGGGTATAATGGATCCAGATGGAGTGATGTTCAGGAGAAGGGTACAGCCAGAGTGAAGTTGCTGCTTTCTCTTCTTTCTCCCGTCTTGTGGCATAAAAGCTGTTTCACGCTGTCCTCGAAGTGGATCCCAAAGTATAGTGCTTTGAACAATATTGGCCTTGTTACATAATAGTAAGGCAAACCCACCACATCCCTCCTGTGTTGTGAAGGCTCTGCATTGGAAATACAGATTATCCAGGGCCCGGTTCAGGCGAGAATGAGAACGTCTTACTTTTTCTTTTCTCTGTTCTCCTTACTCTGTCACGCAGTTGCAGATGAGAGAGGGGGCAGGCAAAACCAAGAAAGTGAGCATACCGTGAATAGTGAGCGTACTTGTGCCTCTTACAGATCTTGCAACCCCACTGTCGAGCAGATGCGAGAACCGGCGAAGTGCTGTAACTCCTGGCTGCCTTGTTTGCTAATTTTACACATGGCTCTTCATGGTTAGTTTGGAGTCAAATTTTCACACACCAAGTGATAATCAATCTTCTTCTCCCATGTCCAACACCCTCCCATTCATCCTTACCTACTCTGCACCACTTACCATCATGGTGCCTAGAGAAGGATCATCATTTGCGTTTTCTCAGGTGCAAAATGTTTACTTGCCATCTATTTCCCCAAGCTGATATAGCTCTCAGCTGGTGATTGATGTACGCTTAGAGGCACTGGCATTTCTTCTCATGGGATAAAGTGAATGTCAGTGTAAAGTCAATCTGCATATGCATGTGATTCTGGGAGTGAGATGAAGAGGGTTCGTTTAAGAGACATTCACAACAATGGTCCCAGCACGCTTCCTTGTGGAAACACTTGCCCCCCATAGATGTCTTGCTGATTCCGTTCTATTGAGAATAAACTTAGAGATCTACTATAAAGGTAATCACTGAGGAGACATAGCGTAGAGCCTCTGCATTCCCATGCTTGAAGTTTTTGCTAAGAGGAGAGGTGTCCCCAGGTGCCACACCCGTCGAAACCGCCAGCAATGTCCAGTGCACACACAGCTGACTTTGGATTCCATCCAGTGACGTGCCACTTATTGAGAGGTTTAACAACAGATCAGCAGCAAGTACACCTTTTCCGAAGCCATATTGACGATCAACAAAGTAGTGAGTGGTATTCAAAAAACTCTGTACATTTGTCGTGAGATTACTGTCTCAAGGATCTTACCAGTGATGTGACGGATGACAACTGGCTTGTAGTTCTGATTTCTGCTCTGCTCTTCTTTTGTGAACAGGGACTACATTTGCCTCTTTCCATAGAAGGGCCATTTACACTTACTAGGCAGTGCTGAAAGACGCGATTAGAGGTGCTGCTAGCTGGTCTGCACATCTTCTCAGCAATCTTGGGGCTCAACTTGTCTGGGCCCACAGCCTTTTCTTGGTCAACGATTTAAAGTAGGAAATGCACCCTCCTCCTGCCTTAATTGTCAACCACTGACAGTTTTTGTGACAACAGTTTCTTGCAGCTAGCCTAGAGGGTCCCTTGCTTAGGGATCAGGAACTTGCATTTTTGGTAGCAAAGTGTTCAGCAAAGAGGTCCGCCTCTCATTGACTACAGTAGATGTGGTCCCATCCTGCGATTTATGAGTGGAATATTCATCGGCACTCTCGATTCTCTCGCTCTCTTTCTCTCTCTCTCCTCTCCTCTCTCTCTCTCTCTCCCTCTCTCTACTCTTACATCCTCTATTTTTTTAATCACAGTGTTTGAGACAAGGTTATAGGATCCCTATCTCTTCTCTCTTCTCTCTCTCTGCCTCTCTCTCATCTCTCTCTCTCCTCTACTCTCTCTCTTCCCCCTCTCTCTCTCTCTTTTACACAGGGTTTTGACAATGGTTAAGGATCCGCTAATCTCTCTCCTCTCTTTACTCTCTCTTCTTCTCTCTCTCTCATCTCTCGTACTCCTCTCTCTGTCTCCATCTCTCTCCTCTCTCTCCTCCTCATCTCTCCTTTCTCTCCTCTCTCATCACTCGTGCCCATCCTCCACCTTTCTCCAGAGTCTTCCCCCCCCCTCTCTCTCTCTCGACTTTTTTTAACACAGGGGTTTATTTACAAGGTTAAGATCCTATCTCTCTCTCTCTCTCTCTCTCTCTCTCTTATCTCTCAAATCCGATCTCAACCACCTCCTCTCTCTCTCTCGTCTCTCTCTCTCACTCTCATCTCTCTTTTTTTTTACACACCGGCGTTCTGAACAAGGTTAAGGATCCCCTATCTCTCTCTCTCTCTACTCCTCCTCGTATAGCCTCTCTCTCTCTCTCACTCTCTCTCTCTCTCTCTCTCACGTGCTTCTACTACGTATCTATCTCTCTATCTCATCTCTCTCTCTCTCATTCACCCCCTCTCCCTCTGCGCTCTCGGTCTTTTTTACACTAGGCGTTTTTACAAGATTATGGATCACCTATCTCTCTCTCTCTCTCTCTCTCTCTCTTTCTCTCTCTCTCTCCCGTCTCCATCGGTCTCATCATCTCTCTCTCTCGCCTCATCTCGCCTCTCTCTCTCTCTCCTATCTTTCTTTTTTTTTTTTTTTCTTTTTTTTTTTTTTTACACTGCTTTATTGAACACTAATATTACAGGTTAAGGATTCCTAACCTTTATTGTCAACCTACAGCAGCTGTTTTACCTACTATTCACCTCATTTGAAAGACATTTGTGTTAGCGTCCGTATGAGACATCCAAGTACGACAGGATATTGAAAGTTGAGCCATCTTGTGGGCCAGCAATTTTCATTTGATCAACTGACGCTATCTCTTTGACATCAATTAATGCTGATAACGAATGTGTATTTCCATACTCTAGTCATCCTGGGTATGGTATAGACTATATGGAGTGATGTTCTGGAGAAGGGTACAGCCAGAGTGAAGTTCTGCTGCTTTCTGAGCCCGTCTTGTCTGGAGCATAAAGCTTGTTTCACTCTGTCCTCTAAGTGGATCCAAGTGTGTCTATGTATTGACAATATTGGCCGTTGTACATAACGCAGTAAGGCCAACCCTACATTCCCTACCACACTCATGTTGAAGGCTCTGCTGAAATGACAGAATCTAATCGCAGATGGAGTCCAGGCGAGAGATAGACGTCTGCTCTGGTGTCTTCAAACACTGTTCAACAGTCGCAAGATGAGAGGGGGGCAGCAAACCTAAAAGTGGAGCATACTCAAAAGGTGGTGATGCGAACTATCTGTGCATCTCGTACAGGAATCGTATGCAACGCCCAACACTGTCAAGCATGATGAGACAGATACGCGAGAGTGCGAAAGCGCTGTAAAGCATTCCTGGCTGCCTTGTTAGACAAGTTTACAACATGGTTCTTCATGGTTAGTTTGAGTTCAAGTTTCACCCCAAGGAATATCAAACCTTCTTCTCACAGGTGCCAACCATCGGAGTCCCATTACTTCATGCCTACTACTGCACCAGCAAGTACCATCTATGGTGCGCTAGAGACCGATCACATTTGCGTTCTTTCTCAGGGTGCAAATGTTAACTTGCCACTATTTCCCAAGCTATATACTCTCCAGCTGGTGATGATGTAGCTTATAGTCAGCTGGCAATTTTCTTCTCTTGGCGATAAGTGAATGTCAGTGTACAGTCTTCTGCGCATATGCTTGAGATTCTGGATGATATGAAGAAGAGCGTTGAAGTAGCCATTCAGCATAACAGTGGACCCAGCACGCTTCCTTGTGGAGAACGCTTGCCCCAATAGGATGCCTTGCTCTGAATTTCAGCTCTCCATTCGTAGGACTACACTTAGAGATCTAAACCATGAAGGAGAGTAATCACTGAGGAGACATAGCGTTAGAGCCTGCAATTCCCAGTGCTTGAAGTTTTGCTAAGAAGGCCCGGTGCCACACCCGGTCGCAAAGCGCCAGCAATGTCCCCAGTGCTACCACACGACCTGATCCCTTCCGCGATTCACAGTGACTGGTTGCCGGCCAACTTAGTGGAGAAGGTTTAGCAACAGATCAGCAGCAGAGAAACCTTTCCGAAGCCATATTGCGATCACAAAAGTAAGTGAGTTGGTAGTCAAAAAAAAAATCTGTCATTTCGCCTGGAGATAATTGTCTCAAGGATCTTACCAGTGATTGCCATGGAGTGACCACTGGTCATTGTAAGAGTGTGTGCCTGATTTTCTGCTCTGCCTGCTTCTTTTTGCTAGACACCAGGGGACTCACTCACATTTGCTTTGCCTCTTTCCATGGAGAGGCCATTTTACACTGTACTAGTCAGTGCTGAAAGATGCAGTTAGAGGTGCTGCTTCAGAGCTGTCTCTCTGCGTCACATCATTTCTCAACAATCTTGGGCTTCAACTTGTCTTGCGAGCCCACAGCCTCTTTATCTTGGTTCAAGGTGTATATTTAAGCCAAGGAAATGCAACCTCCTTCCTGGCCTTTATTGGTACCACTGACAAGTTTTTGACACAGTTCTTGCAGCTGAAGCCAAGCAGGAGTCCCTTGCTGACAATCCAGGAACTTGCATTTTGGTAGCAAAGTGTTCACAAAGAGGTCCGCATTTCTCTGACTACTAGTAGACGGTGGTCCATACCTGTCGGCTATCTTTAGAAGTGTGGAATTAAGTTCTCAATCCGGCAGATAACCTTCTCTGTCCTTGACCATGGACCACCAGGTTTTGGAGCCTACCCTACCGATCGCTAACTTTCTTTTAGTGTCCCCACCTCGCCATTTAGACAATGGCCCACTTTATGAACATCACTCACCATATGCCCTATCAGGCCGTTGCATGCGTGTCAAGTTCCTCGTTATAGGTGGTAGGATTCCTTCTATACTTCGCCACTTTGTACTTAGCAGTACGCAGCCTCTCTACAACGAAGCCAAACCAAGCTGGATCATGTCTAGGTCTTTGTCACAATATTGCCGTGAGGATGTGTTCTGTATGCAGATGTAAGGATTGTTTCGCCAGTGAAGGCTTTCATCTTGGTTGACAAAAATCCCCCTGGAGAGAAAAGCATTCCAGTCGGTGTGGCGAGACCTACCGAGCAATCTGGGCTGGCGCAATTATACCTCTTTCCCATAGTCCAGGTTGTGCGTGTGGACTCCTCACCCACGTTCTGTTGGGGATCTTAGGTGGTGGTAAAAACAGCCTTGAGTGGGCAGACGATCCAACCTAGCCGAAGGGGGGGGGGCTTTGACAATGTGACTATGCCCTGTACTGCCAGATCAAACCTCACTAACTGGTCAACAGGGAGAGCAGCCATATCATATCAGAAATATAGAGGGAAATCACGAAAGTTCTCTATTGTCAAAACAGCGCGGCAAAGAAGGTCATCAAAGTCCCTCTGTCATAAAGCGAGATGCTGGTTGAGGTCACCAACAATTATAATAATTCGTACACAGTTGTGTTGATAGCAGAAGGAGTCAATACTTTCCCATTAGTGAAGGTGACAGGGTCTGCGAGTTTTACTGCCACGTAGAAGAGTCTGTACATTGCACATGCTAGTACAGAGGTACTAGTCTGTATTGTACAGAGCTTGAAGGAAACCTATCCATTTCAAGAATCTTGTTGTCAACATCTATGCGTCGTGCTCAGGGTACATAACAAGAAACCTCACCTTGATTATCATAAGAGAAGCACACAGGCAATGTTACAACCACCTCCATATGCCCTATGTCTCTCGACATGCAAACTTCTACTTCATGTGCTAAACAATATTTCGTCTCTGGAGACTCTTCAATGTAAACATTTCGCTCTCTCTCTCTCTCTCTCGTCCTCTCTCTTCTCTCTCTCTCTCTCTCATCTCTCTCTCTCTCATCTCTCTCTTCTCTCTCTCTCTCTCTCTCCTCTCTCTTCCTCATTCACCTCTCTTCTCTCTCTCATCTCTCTACTCTCTCTCTACTCCTTCTCTCTCCTCTCTCTCGCTCTCTCTCACCCTTCGTCTCTCCCTTTTTACACTAGGGTTTTACAAGGTTTAATGATCCTATCTCTCTCTCTCTCTCCCTCTCCTTCTCTCTCTTCTTCGTCTCTCGTCTCCCTCTCCTCTCTCATATTTTTTATACAATATTGATAATAGGGTTGAAGTGGTTTTCCTAACCTTTATTTATAAGCTAAAAGCTGTTACCTGCATCAGCTCATTTGAAAGACTTTTTATTGTTATTATACGTACTAGAAAAGGGAATAGGGGGAAGTTGGAGCCATCTGTGGGCCAGCGATTACTTTTGGTCAATTGACTTTATTATCATGGATAAAATTATGCTGTCTATCAAGTTTCCAGACTCCGGGTCCATCCTAGGAATATAAATCTCAGATAAAGTAATGTTCTTGAGTATAGTAGTTACTTTCTACTGCCCGTCTTGTAGAAATTTTCTTCTCTCTGATCACGAAGTAGAGTCAATACTGGTCTTGTACATAACAGTAAGAATATCGCGCATCCCTCCGGTGTTGACGGCTGTGCTGGGAAGAGAAATAACAGAAGCTGACTAGGCTGGTCCAGACGAGAACTGAGCCGTCTTGCACACTGTTCTCTGTTCTGTCAAGAAGTCGTAGATGAGACCCGGGGCAAGCAATCCAGACAGTGGAGCATACTCAAGGTGTGATTGCATTGGCGCCTCGTACAATCTTGTAGCCTCTACTAACGAGCAGATGCGAGACATATCTAAGTGCTGCAATCTTCCTGGCTGCCTTGATTGCATGATTTACTCTGTGGTTCTTAGTAGGTTTGGAATCAAACTTCACCTCAGGATATCAACCTCATCCACGAGTTCAATCACTCTCCTATTCAGTCTTACTACTACCTACTCCATCTTTACCATTATGGTGCCTTTAGAGCAGCGTTTCTTAACCTTTTTTTACCCTTGCAGAGCCCTTGAAATAATTTTCATGTCTCAGGGATCCCCTACATAAAAATTATTATATATCACTCTTAATATTTTTCTTTCTCTTTCATAAACTTAAAGTTCATAACGGAAATATAACATATTTTTTCTGATGACTGATTTAAGGATAAAGTAACTTATGTTTTTCTCGAGTTTATTGATAATGCAAAAAAACACAAAAAAAAAATAATTAAAATCAAACTGCTTGTTCAAGAAACCTCATACAGAGGTTTTCATTCACACAAAAAAATTAACCATATTTGTTAAAAAAAAAAAAAATATAAATAATTAATATCATATGTAACACATACAAACAGAACGATAATAACTAGAACAATAATTTAAACGTTTACAGAGAATGTTGAAAAGGCATAAGACAAATCAAGGCAAAATGTCATATAAACAGATAAATGGGTCAAGGAAATGTTATTTTTGAAGCCAATTTAGATAATGAAATTTGCTTCACTGATGTGAAACCTGTGGTTGTCTTTTGGTACACAAACACTTAATTCTGGGTCGAACTTTAGATAAACACACATGGATAAACACACAAGGATTTCATCTTCAACTAAAAGAAGACGATTTCTGTCTTTGTTCTTGATACTCGTTAAATAATAAAAAGTTTGCTGACACATGTAAGAGGTTGAAAACTAAAACAATATTTTATTGCTTTCCTATGAATGGCAGGATATTCTTCTGTCACAGAAATCCAGAACTTTTCCAGGGATAGATCAGTAAATCTCATCTTTAGTGTACGATCAGACTGCAGCTTACAAAGTTCTTCCTCTTCTCTTAGGACGAGCACAAGATTCAAAGTATGGATCCCTCACACACTTATACGTTTCTGTTGAAAGAGAGTTAAAATAATGTTTGATTTTCATCCAGTTCTTCCAGGTGGGTTTCAATAAGACCTGAAATTTGCTGATATCCTTTTTCGCTTTTAAGCTCCAGCAGTAGTTAAAAACATCTCAAGATTTCCTTCTGCAATGATATTTCCAAAGATTCACTCTTAAATCAAAGATTCTTGTCACTTGAAGTCAATACATTTTCTCCATGGACTTGCAGTGACCTGTTCAGCTGATTCAATTGATGAGAAATATCTGCTAAGTAGGCTAGCCTCAGCAACCATTTTTCATCTTCGAAGCAATTGGCAAAATCTTACTTATTATTTTCTTGAAAGTATTCATGCAATTCAGCTTTCAGCTCAGACATCCTATTTAGAATTCTTCCTCTACTCAGCAACTGGATTACTGTATGTAACAAGAGACTTATGTGCTCTTTGTCCAGGTTTTACCACATATATATAAGCATTTTGGAGTGAACTGGTCTTTGTTTAATAAAGTTGACCATTTTTGTAGCAAAATCAAAAACTATTTCAATTCATCTCCAAGAGATTTTGAAATCAGCATCTCTCTGTGAGCAAGTGAAGAAAACAGTGTATCAAGATATCAGCATTTTCTTGCTTTACAAGAGAAACCAAACCTCTTATGGAGTCAACCATTGAAGGGGCACCATAAGTACAGATGCCAACACAGTTCTTCCAGGAGAGACCTCTTGTTTCCATATATGAGAACAAAATATTGAATATTGCTTGTCTCAGGCAGTTCTTTGCACCAGAAGTTTTCTATAATTTCACCCTCACTGACAAATCTTACAGAAGATAGAACGTAACATTTACTGGTAAGATCTGTTGAATCATCAGACTGGATAAAAAAATGCTATTTTTCAGTTATCACACAAAACCTCTTCAGCGCCATGTGACATGTCATCAATACGTCAACTTTCATTCTTTCGTACTGCATCTTGTCCCAGCATTTTACCCACCATAATTTTACATACTGGCATTATTAGCATCTCACGAACTGTGACTTTTCCTTTCGTGTGCAATAATTTCTTCTACCAAATAACTAGCTTCTTGAGCCTTTTCGCTGACGCTGACTTTATTCACTTTATTTTAAAACCCTTTTAAATAATCAAACATTTTTTAATTTTGTTTGTGTGATTTTGTGGAATGCTTTTTTTTTTTGGGAGCCATTGATTTTTTAAAAGCGTTTCCAAAAATGGGCCAAAATTAGGAAAAGGCCCCTTTTTCAAAAACCCCAGAAAAGAAATTTCGGGAAAAGGGGGGTTTTTTGTCGGGATTTTTGCCAGGTTTGCTTCTGGGGTCCTGCCCCGGGGGGTTTTCCCATTGGTCCCCATTTAAAATTTTGGGGGAAAAAAAGTTTTAAAAATTTAGTGGTTGGCCGCGGGGGGGTTTTGGCAAAGCCGGGGCCCCCGCTACACCCCCCCCCCCCCCCAAAAAACCTTTTTGGGGGGATGTTTCTCCAAAAACCCCTTAATTATTTTTTAATATAACAGGCGAAGCTTTGTTAAAATACTTAAGGTTTTTCCCAAAGATTATGCGACCTCCGGGGAAACCTTGGGGGTTCCGGGGGAAACCCCCGGTTGGAAAAAGGGAAGAGGGGGAGAGGAGGGGGGGGAAAAAGGGAGAGGAAGAGGGGGAGAGAGAGAAAAGAGAGAGAAGAGAGAGAGAGAGGGGGAGAAGGGAAAAGAGAGAGAGGAGGGATGAGAGAGAGAGGAGGAAGAGGGAGGGGGGGAGGGACAGACAAAAGAGAGAGAAAAACAAAGAAAGTAACAAAGGTCATAGAATCGGAGGGAAAAATGAAGTGGAGATAGAAAGGTTGAGTGTATTTCAGGGGGAAAATTTCCCTTCCCGTGGGTCAGAATGAAGAACGTAAAGTAAATTTTTGTCTTTGCTTTGGTTGTGTTGCCTGGGCCCCTCACCTGTTAGTGGGGGGGAAAGGGAGGGAAGGGGGGAGAGAGGAGGTGGGTGAGTGCTGAGAGAAGGAAAAAGAAACAAATAACGAAGAGGAGAGAGAGAGAAGAAGGAAAATTTAGGGAGAGGAGAGGGGAGAGAGGGAGAGAGGGAGAGAGAGAGAGAGAGAGAGGAGAAAGGAGAGGGAGAGAGAGTCATATAGAGCGGGGAAGTCTTCATTTTTGCAAGTCTTTGATTCGAAGTCTTGTTTTTTAAGCCACGTTCCCTTGTACGGGAAAAAAAAATTTCTAACTTGTTTAAAAAAAACTGGGGTTTTTATTCCAGTATGTACCCCTTTTTAAAAAAAGGGGGGTACCAGTAGTGATTGTCGACCTTTTCACCGTTTTTTAAAAAGTTTCTTGTGTAATATGAGAATTTTTTCTCGGGACGGGCTTCAAATCACGAAGTTGGTGTGTCTTCCCCCGGGGAAGCTTGGGTTGTTTTTAAGCTGAACAAGTCCCAATGTTATCCACCACCACCCCCAAACCACTACCCCCCCCATCCCCACTCCCACCCCTCACCCTCCACCCCCCATACCACCCCCCACCATCACCATCCACTACCACACCATACACCACCATCCCACTACACCACCATCCCACCCACCATCCCACTACCACCATCCCCACTACCACAACCCCAATAAAAAATAACAAAAAAAACCATGCCACCACCATTACCACCCACTTTCACAAAAACCCACTTAAACCATCATCTTACCATAACCAAAAAAAAAAAACCACTCCCACCAACCCCCCCCACACCCCCCCACCATCAGACCAACCCCACACCAAACCACCCCCCTCACCAACCCCCACCTACCAACCCACCCCCCTCCCAACACCAACCATCAAAAAACCCCACCCCATCAAACAACCAAAAAGCCAACAGCACCAATATTCAAAAAAAGGTCCAAGCCAGTGATGTTCCTTTTCAAATTACTTGTTCTCTAAGGCTGGAATACGTGTACATTAGATCTTAAATTCCATTCAAGGAAAGTAAACTCAGATCTAAGAATGTACAGGAACCCTTTTTCTCCCAAAGAAAAATTTCCCGTAAAAAACACCTTAATGTGTGAACGCTTGGAAGCATTTGACTGTCTCAAAAGAACGCGGGAAAAAGAGATTTATCATAATCTACATTGGAAAATCCTAGAAGGAAGGTCCCTAGTTGACACAAAAATCAATCCCTACGAAAAAAAAGACTGGGCAGGGGTGCAAAAATATCCAGTAAAAAAGGTAAGGAACCTTTGATACACTAAGAAAAAAGCACAAAAAGTGCCCGGGGCCAAATATAAACCCGCCTCCCCCCCCGTGGGGGGAAATAACCAATAGACCCTGGTGCCCTTTATGAGGGGCGGGAAGATATTAAAGTCCGTGAGCGTCACCCGGGCTGTGGTTGTACGTTGGTCTATGGCGGCCAGCAGCAACACCTAGTTGTCGACCTTGATCCCCCGGGGGCCTGATGTGGCCCGCCACGGGGCGTTGATCCCGGAAAAAACCCACAGGTGACTCAGGTAAGTAGCCACTACCCCCCAAAAACCACTTTTCCCCTCACCGGGCCCCTGACCCACACGCTTACCTTCCCTCCCCCTTAACCCTTCCCCATCCCCCTCCCCTAACCTTCACCCTCCCCCGCCCCTCCTCTCTCCCCTCCCCTTTAAACCCTCGCCCGACCCTCCTCCCCCCCCAAAACCATCCCCCTCCCCCGCACCCTTCCCTTTCCCCTACCCTCCCCTTCCCCTTTTCCCCACACGCTTTCACCCTCCCACCCCCTCCCCCCAAACCTGTTTTCACTTCCCTTCCTGCGGCCCTCACCCCCCCCCACGCCCTCCCCCTTCCCACGCTCTCCCCCCCCCCACGTTCCCCTTCCCCAACGCCCTCCCCTCCCCACGCCGTACCCCCCCCCACCCTAAACTTCCCACCCCCTCCCCCTCCCTACGCCCCACCCCCCCCCAGCCCTCCCCCTCCCCACGCCCTCACCCCCCCACCCCCTCCCCCCCCAACCCTCCCCTCCCCCACACCTCACCCTCCCCCGACACAGTGTCAGGGCAAAAGTTCGGCTTATATATGAGAAGTGTACCGGCTGGCTTCCTGGAGGTTTTGAAGCAGATTCAAAAACCGGAGTGATGTGTTACTAACAAGTCTCTCTGTCTGTCTGTCTGTCTTCTCTCTCTCTTCTTCTCTCTTTTTCTTCCCCTCGGGGTGTCTCTTTTTGTCTATTTGTCTCTGCTCCTCTCCCTTGTCTGTCTGTCTGTCTGTCTTTTGTCGTTCTCTCTCTCTCTCTTCTCTTCCCCTCTCTCTCTCTCTCTCTTCTTCCTCTCTCTCCCCTCTCCCTCCCCTTCTCTCTCTCTCTCTTTTACTAGGGTTTTACAAGGGTGGGTTAAATTTCCTAACTTTATTAAAAGCAAAGGGTTTGTTACCTACATCAGCTCATTTGAAACCAAACGTTCAGTCTCGATCACCTGAAATAAAAAATATAAAATGAAGTGATGTTCTGGAGAAGGTTACAGTCAGAGTAAAGTTGTTGCTTGTGTCGTTTTGTTATGTAGAATTTCTCTTTCGTGTCTTTGGGTGAGGAAAAGTGTGGTACCTTGAAAATATTAGCCTTGCCATAACTTTAAGGCTACCCACATCCCTCTGATTTTGGGGGGTGAGCCCAGGCGAAAGTGACCCGTTTGCTCCTTCTCTGTTCTGTAAAGAAGTCGTAGATTGAAGAAGGCGGGACGTCCAAGAAAGTATGCATACTCAAGTTGTGAGCGAACCTGGCCAATTACAGATAAAACAACCTTACGTCGATCGTGCGAGTACTAAAAGTGTTGTCTATTGGGAAAACTATCTTAGAGATCTCCCTTGAAGGAAATCAATGAAGAGGTTTATGTAGGGCCGGCCTCCCGTGTTTGCAGTTTTACCAAGAGTCTCTGGTCCCATATCGTGGGAAAGTACCAGCAATGCCGTGTACTACGCTGTTTTTGGATTCACCCAGTGTAGTGGACTAGGGGTGAGATTTAACGTGATCAGCGAGTGACCTTTTCTGAACCCATTTTGAGGGCCCCCAGAAAAGAAACTGAAGCCGTAAAACTTGTATCTGCCGTAAAAATTTTTTGTCTAAAGAATTTTCCCTTTGACTGACGGGAGTAACGCTGGCCGTAGTTACGGAATCATCCATACTCTTGTCAGGGCACCTGAATCACCACACCTTGCTAGCACCTGTTTCATCCTTTCCTTGTCATGGCACCAAAATCATCCAAACTTGTCATGGCACTAAAATCAACCATACTTTGTCATAGTACCTGAATCTCGGTTTTGTCTGGCACCTGAATCATCGGTACTTTGTCTGCACCTGAATCTCCATACTCTTGTCTAGCACCTGAATATCCATACTCTTGTCAGGGCACCTGAATCTCCAAAAATTTGTCAAGGCCCTGAATAAACCCATACTTTGTCATAGCCCCTGAATCATCCATACTTGTCATAGCACCTGAATCACCCATACTCTTGTGTAGCCCTAAACACCTATTTGTCATGGCCCCCTAAATCACCCATACTTTGTATGAACCTGTCACCCTATCTTGTCTTAGCCCTAAATTATCCGTATTTGTATGACCCTGAATCATCCATACTCTTGTCATGGCACCTGAATATCCTATTTTTGTCAGGGCCCCCTAATATCCTACCTTGTCATAGCCCTGAATCATCCATCTCTTGTCATGGCACCTGAATCATCATACCTTGTCATGGACCTGAATCATCCGTACTTTGTCATGGCCCCAAATCATCCATATCTTGTATAGAACCTAAAAATTTCCATACTCTTGTCATGGCACCTAAATATCCATACTCTTGAAAAGCCCTGAATCACCTTTACTCTTGTCATGGACCTGAATCACCCGATTTGATGGCACCTGAATATCCATACTTTGTCTGCACTGAATCATTCCATACTCATGGCAGGCACCTTTTAATCACCCGTATTTGTTAGCCCCTTGAATCACCCATATTTTGGGATGGCACCTGAATCATCCATGTATAGCACTGTCTCAATGTCAAACCCTAAACAAAAAATGAATAGTCTGAATCATCCTGACTTTTTCTGACCGAATCTTTTTCACTGTCATAGTACCTCCTGAATCTTTTTATACATTATTTTTGCCCCTACTGAACTGCTCATTGTCACACCCCAAATCACCAAAAACTTGTCATAGCCCCTAAATCATCATCCCCTGTCATAGTACCCCCTGAATATAAAACATTGTCATAGCAACTACTGAATCATCCATTTACTTGTATAGCAACGCTGATCTTTCCATCATTGTATAGCAACCACTGAATTTCTCATTTTTAGCAACCACTAAATTTCCCAAACCTTGTCATAGCAAAACTGCTGAATCATCCATACCTTGCATGCAACTGGAATCATCCTTACACTCACTAGGGGGGGGTGAGGAGAGAGAAAAGGGGAGAAAGAAAAAAGACAAAGGGGGGGGGGGGGGGGGGGGGGGGGGGTGGGGGGGGGGGGGGGGGGTAAAATGGGGGGGGAGAGAGAGAGAGGGGAGAGGAGGAGGGGAAAGAGAGAGAGAGAGAGCTCTCTAGGCGGGAAGTATTTTCACTTTTGCAAGTTTTTTGACTTCTGATTCTTCGTGGTTATTTAAAGCCTGTTCCCTTGACGGAAAATAAAAATTTTCTAACGTTTTAAACAAACCTGGGGTTTTATTCCAGAGTTCCCCTTTTTTTGTAGATGAATGGTTCAGAAAACCGACATGTTGTAAATTAGACACAATGAATCTTGGGTATCTTTACTGGGGGAAACGTTCCCCACACATGGCTTCATCAGTCCATAGTGGAAAAACAAAGAAAAGGAGGAAAAGAGGAAATCGTCCTAAACCTTGAGTCGATGTTTTCGTCCATCAATTTGAATAGAATACGCATATAAAGCGGAGGCAGCTTTAAACCGTATGGCGGAAGGTGCAGAGTCTAGGTGGTCACATTTGTTCAATGTGGAAGTAGGTGTGCCCAAAAATTTGGGGCAAGCGAAGAATTCCTAAGTTTTAAAAGCCCCCAAGAAGTTGCAGAGTCTGAATTTTTGTTGTGAAGGTTCAGGAACGACATTTTGGGATTTAATACTTAGGAATTCTTGCTTGCCTAATTTTTTGGGCCGACCTACTTCCCCATTGAAAAAATGTGACAGACTATGATGCTGCACCTCTCCTGCCATACGGTTTATAAGTGCTTCTCCGTGATATGCCGTATTCTATTCAAAATTGATGGACTGAACCACATGACTCAAGGTTGGGGGGAATTTACCTATTCTCCACCTTTTTAAGTTTTCCCATGTTGGACTGATGAAACCCTGTGTGGCGAAAAAGTTTCCTCAATAAAGATACCAAAAAGTTGCCTTGGTCTAAATTTTTTAACTGTTCCTTTAAAAGAGGTCCAGTAGTGATTGTCGCTCTTTTCACCGTTCTTTAAAGTTTTTGTGATAAAATGGAAGATTCTCCGAGGGCTTCAAATCCGCGTTGGGGTGTCTTTCCCCCCAGGAGCTTTGGGGTTTTTATTAGTAAAGTGCATGTTAGACACACCCCACACCCTCCCCACAACAAATTCCATTTTACCAAAACCCCCAAAACTACTATTCACAAAACCATCCACTCCAATTTTCCCAACCCCCTTCCCTCCCCCCACCCCTCCCCCCCCCAAACCCCAAACCCAAACCCTCTCCTCCCCCCTCCATCCCCTCACCAACCAACCCTAAAATCCCCAAACCTAACTCCACCCAAACCCCTAACTTTACCCCCACTCCATAAAAATACCCCTAATTCCCCAAAAAACCCTCCCCTTCCCCCATAAACCCCCCTCAAATCCCAAACCCTCACCACTACCACCCCTTTCCCCTCCCCAACCAATTTTCCAATCCAACCTTCCAATACCAACCTCAAACCCCCCCCAATCCCCCTCCAACACCTCCCTACCACTCCCACCAACCTCCCCCCCCACACCCCCACCATCCCCTCCCAAACCCCCCAATCCCTCTACCCCAACCCTTTTCCCCCTACCCAAAAATTTCCCCTCCACCACCTCCCACTCCCCACATAAAACCCCCCACCCTCCACCCTCAAAACCCCCACCCAACAAATCACCCTCCCCAACCCCCCTACCCCCCTCAACTCCCCCATCACACCCCCCAACCCCCATCCCTAAAACCCCTCATCAATCCTCAACTTACACCACCTTCCACTTCAACCTCCATCCAAACAAAACACCACCTAAAAAACCCCAACTTCCACCAACACCACTAACCCCCCCATCTCACAAAACACCACCAAACCACTTACCCCCACCTCCCAACAACCATACAAAACCCCACCACACCCCCACCCCCATAAACCCCACCCCTCCCCCAACAAACCCCTACCCCAAAACCCTCACCCACCACCCCATCACCAAAACCACCCCCAACCCAAAACAAAAACCCCCAAACACCCACCTCAAAACACCCCCACTCACCCAAAACCCCCCCTACCAAACCAAATCCCCAATAACCCAAATCACCAAAACCCACCTCCCAAACACCCCCACCATCACCAACACCACCATCCCAAACCCCCCCATCCCCAACACACCCCCATCCCACACCCCACCTCACCCAAAACACCCCACCCCCAAAACCACCCCCATCCCAACACCACCACCATCACCAACACCCCAACCCCCTCACCAAAAACCCCACCATCACCCAACACCACACCCCACCATACCAAACACCACCCATCCCAAAACCCCCACCCTCACCAACCCCACTCACCAACACCCCACCCCTCACAAAAACCCCCACTCCCAACCCCACCACCATCCCAACCCCACCTCACCCAAACCCCACCTCACCAAAAACACCCCATCACCACACCACCCCCCCATCCCCCACACCCCCATCACCAACACCACCACCATCCCAAACCACCCATCACCCAAACCCCCACCCTAAACCCAACAGCACCCCCAACCAAACATAACAACCTTTCCCAAAACCCCACCTTAAAACCAACCCCTTTTCACCCCCCAACCATACGCCCAAAAGAAAATACCCAAAAACCTTTTACCAAAACCCAAACCCAACCCACCAAAAACACCTTTTCACAAACAAAAAAACCCAAAACTTTCCCAATCCCCACACAAAATCACCCCACAAAAAACTCAAAACCCAAAAATTAAAAAACCACCACAAAAACCAAAAAACCTAACGCAAAAACCAAAACCCCCAAAAAAATTTTTTAAAAACCCATCAAAAACCCCCCATCGCCCAAAACACCCTCAAAACAAAAACCATCCCAAAAACCCTAAAAACCCAATTAACCAAAAAACCCCATATTCCCAAAAAAAAGGCCCTCCCAAGCCCAAAAACTTCCCACCCTTTAAACTGCAAAATTAAAACCTACCCCCTTGGCATTTTTCCCCAATGGATTTTCAACCTTACCCCGGATTCCCAAACCCCCCTTTAAACCGGAACCCTTTTTCCCAAAAAAATTTCCCCCCTTTCCTAAAACCAAAGCCCCCTCTCACCCCTTTCCCAACCCTCCCAAACCCCAAAATTTCATGGGGCCCCCCCCCCCTTACCCTTAACCTCCCCCCCCCCTTTCCCAAACCCTTTTACCTCCCCCCCCCTTTTCCCCCCCTTCCCCTTTCCCCCCCCACCCTCCCCCCCACACCCTCAACCCTCCCCCCACCCCCCCCCCCCCTTCGGGAAAGTCTCAAAAATTTCCCCCCGGCCCTTTTCCCACCCCTTTTAAAACCCCTTACACCCTTTTCCCCCCCTCCCCCCCCCCTTTTCCCCCCCGCCCCCTCCCCCCCTCCCCCCCAGTCCCCTCCCCCCGCCCTTTTTTTCCCCTTCCCCCGCCCTTTCCCCTTTTTTCCCCCCCCGTCAATCCCCCCAGCCCCATCCCCCCGAAAAATCCCCCCCCCCTACCCTCCCCCCCCAATCAAATCACACCCCCACCCTCCCCCCAACCCATAATAAAGTGTCAGGGAAAAGTTGGTTATATATGGGAATGTACCGGCTGTGCTTCTACCGAGTTTTTAACAGTTTAAAACCGGCTGATGTTTACTAAAAGCTTCTGTCTGTCTGTCGCTTGTTTTTCTTTCCGTGCCTTTTTCTTTTTTTCGCCTTTTGCCCGGGCTGCGTTTTTCCCCGTCTCTCCTTCTTGTTTTTCAAAAATTTTGATTTTGACGAAAGGAACGTCCAAGAAATAACATATCTTGTTCGGAAAATGTCCCCAATTACAGAATCAAACAACCCCTTGTCATGGCAGAAATAAATCTTGTCTATTTAAACTATCCTTTGAGAATCACCTTGAATACAATGAAAATATTGTGAGCCCGGAATCAGTCTTGGTTTTCCAAAGGCCTGGTCCATCTCGTGAAATACCACTGTCCCGGTGATTCTCATATCTTGGACACCGGAACATCGCCCTTGTGGGGAGTTTAAAATATCAGCAAGGGCCTTTTCTAACTTTTGAGGCCCCGAAAAAACTGAAGCCGTAAAACTTGTCATTTCCCCTTTTAAAATTTTTGTCCAAGGAATTTTTCCATTACTGAAAAGGGAAAATAAAACGCTGGCCTTTTTAAAACAACCATACTCTTGTCTTTGGGCCCCGAATCATCCATCTTGTCATGCCCCCATTTACCTATTTGTCATGGCACCCGAAACATCAAAATCTTTTCTGGGACTGAATCAACCATACTCTTTCATGCACCTGAATCACCATACTCTTTTCAAGCACCCGAATCATCTACTCTTGTTGCCCTGAATCATCCTACTTTGTATGACTGATTCTCCCTACTCTTGTCATGGCACCTGATTTTTCCCAAACTCTTGTATGGCATGAATCACCCTACTCTTGTCTGCACCTGAATACCTACTCTTGTCATGCCCTGATTCATCCTCTTTGTCAAGGGGGCCGTTCATCCTTATCTTGTATGGCACCCGAATCATCCAAACTCTTGTCATGGCACTTTAACAACCTACTTTGTCATGGCACCTGAATTATCCTACTCTTGTAAAGCACCCGATTCATCCATTTTGTCATGGGCCCGAATCATCCAAAATCTGTATGGCACTTGAATCAACCCTACTCTTGTCATGGCACCTGATTATCCAAAATCTTGTCATGGCACTTTAATCACCAACTTTGTCTGGCAAAGAATCATCCAACTCCTGTCATGCCTGATTATCCCTACTCTTTTAGCACCTGAATCTCCATACCTTGTCATGGACCCGAAAATCCATACTCTTGTCATGGACCTGAATCATCCATACTTGTTGCACCTGATTTATCCCAAATTTGTCATGGGACCTGAATCTCCAAACTCGTAGGCACTTTAATATCCTTTTCTCTTGTCATGGCACCTGAATATCCATATTTTCATGGACCTATTTACCCCTACTCTTGTTAGCACCTTTATCCTCTCTTGTATGGCACCCGGAAACATCCATATTTGTCATGGCCCCTGAAACATCCTATCTTGTCTGGCACCCGATTATCCATACTCTTGTCAGGCACGTTCATCCCTTTGTCATGGGACCTGAAACATCCAAACTCTTGTCAGGCACCTGAAAACAACCCTTCTTTTCATGGCACCCGATTTTCCCATATCTTGCATGGCACCTGAATCATCCCAATCTTGTCATGGGACCTGAAACATCCAAATCTTGTCATGGCACCTGAATCATCCCTACTTTGTAGACCGAATCATCCATACTTTGTCTGGGACGAATTATCCTACTCTTGTAAGACCTGAAAATCCCTACTCTTGTCCCCCCCTGAATCATCCAAACTTTGTCATGCACCGATATCCATACTTTGTAACTGAATCATCCTACTTTGTCATGGCCGAATATCCATTTCTCTTGTCATGCACCCAAATCTCCATACTCTTGTCATGCACCTAAATTTCCTTTTCTTTTAGGCACCTGAATCTCCTACTTTGCATGGAAACCGAATCATCCAACTCTTGTCATGGCACTGATACCATATCTTTTCATGGCACTAATCTCCTACTCTTGTATGCCCTGAATCTTTCCCTATCTTGCTGGCCCCGAAACAATTCCTTTTCATGGGACCTGAATCATCCATACTTTGTAGGCATGAATCTCCTACTTTGTTAGCACCCGAAACTTTATACCTTTTCTGGCCCTGAATCATCCCTTTCCCTTTCTGCCCTGAATCACCTACCTTGTTGGGACCTGAACACCTTTCCCTTTTCATTGGGCCCGAATATCCTTTTCCTTTCATGGCCCTGAACATCCCCCCTTGTCATAGCCCTGAATATCTTCTTGTCATGGGACCTGAACATCCCTACCTTGTCATGCACCTGAATACCATACCTTGTCATGGGACCCCGAAATTCCCTCTTTGTCATAGACCCGAAAATCCATACCTTTCATGGCACCCGAATCATCCTACCCTTTTCATGACCTGATTATCCCACTTTTCCTAGAATGAATTCCCTTTAGGGGCCCCCCTTTACCCCCTCTTGTCAAGCCCCGATCACCTTTTTTTGGCTGGCACCCCCGAACACCGTATGACCTGAATCTCCATGCAAAACCCCTTTTAAACTAAAAGTTTTAGCATTGAATCTCCTGACTTTTTTTGCCTAACTTATAATGTCATGTATCTGTCTCCCAAACCCTTTTGCCCCCTTTAATATGCCATTGTACGCCCTGACATTTAAATTGTCATTCCCCCAAACTCCTCCTGTCATAGTACCCCGTCCCATAATTGTATTCCCAAAAGGGCCCCGAATTTCCTTACTTGTCTTTAGCAAATGTGAATTTCCTAACGCAAAAGCAAATGAATTCCCCTAACCCTTGTCTTTTCAACCATTTATCCATTCTTTTTCTGCAACCATGAATCAATAATTTGTCTTGGGAACCACTGAAAACATCCTCACTTGTTAGCCCCTAATTTCCAAAATTATTGTTTACCTGGAGTTTACCTAGAATTCCGGGGGTAAACCCCCCGGCCCCTTTAGCCAGGCCCCTGGGTTTTGGATCCAGAGCCTGCAAAAGGCTGTTGCGTGGTGCAGAAACCCAAAAATGGGGGACAACCGGCGATCCGGAGACAGGGTTGTCCGTGCCCGCTTAAGACTGCCCGGGGTTTTGTTGGATCCCCTTTGTGTCTGGGAGGAGGAAAATTTCGGGCCTGACACTTTTTGTTTTCTTTTAAGTTTTGGCACCCTGTTTTCATTGGGGGGTTGCATCGTTTTTTGCCAATTTTTGTTTTTTTAGTGATTTTCGGGGGCAGTTGGTACGCCCTCTAATTTTCCGGTGTTAAAAATGTTTTCCCCCCTTTGGTTGGGAAAAGGTTTAGGAACCTCAAGGCCCCCAAAATTGGGAGGGTGTTTTATCTGTTATGCCCCGTGAAAATTTTCTGTTATTTTTAGGGGGGCAATTTCCTGCCTTAAAGGTGGAGTGTGAGCTTTTCCCCTGATAAACAAGTGCTAAGAGGGTTTTTGGGCTGGTCCCAGTTTTGAATTTCATTTATCCCCTTAATTTTTCTAGCAGATGCGTTATCAATTTTGGTCCTTAAAATTATTGACTGACCCCCAGGGCTTTTGGGGTTTTGGGTTTGCTTATTTTGTGGCCAAATTTGTTTTGTCTCTGATGAAGGTTAATTTTCATTTTACCCCTACGAGAATTTTTTTCTTCGTTTCTTATTTTTTTCTCCCCATGAAAGATTTGGTTGATGTTGCTACTTAGCAGTGTTCTGCAGGAAGCCTTTCTGCCGTTGGGGGGTTTTCTGCAAAAGGCCCGGTTTTTGTTTCTACCCTTTTCTAGGGGGATAAAGGTTTGGGAACAAGATGGGGCGGTATTGTTGTGGAAAGGGGCTTTTCAGTACTTTCCCCGGCTTTACCTTTTTTTTACGCACTTTGTTTTTTGTTATGAGGAATTTAGTCCTCGGACTTTTCCGTTATTCTTTGCCGGATTTTGGGCCTATTAGTTTGGGCCAAGTAAGGTTTTGAAAAATTGTTATTTCTTGATTCTTTTTGTTTTCTAGTGATTTAGGCCTTGTCTAGTGGTCCCAAATTGAAAGGCAGAGGATTTTAAAACCCATGTTCCGGGTTGTGTTTTTTGATTTTTTAGTTTTATTTGTTTTAGGACCCCAAAGATTTTTAGATGGGGTTTAGTGCATTTTTAGTTTTTGCTTTTTTTTTTGTTTGGAGGGGGGATGTCTGGTTTTTTGTAACTGTGGGGGACCCCCTGCCATTCCCTCTCCCTAGGAAAGGGGAAAAGGCTCTGAAGGGGCTTTTGCGTTTTTATGAAACAGGTTTCCATGGTTGGCCCTGGGGCAGGGAGGCATGCTTTTCGCCGTTCCCGAAGTATTTTGGGTGGTCTGGGGCTTTCTCTGACCAGTGTCTCCCTACGCATTTCAGATATATTGACCTCTTTTTAGCCGCTCTGTTATTCTTTTCCGTCGCCTGTAAAGGGAGCGCCTGTCTCCTTTCTGTTTTACATCTACTCCTCCTTTTCTTAGAGGAATAAGCCTTGTGCATACATCGAGTGCCGCCGAGTTAATCTGTTCTAGGCATAAGTTGGGGTCTGTGTTGCTTAGTATATCTTCCCAGCTTATATCTGTTAGGACTTGGTTTACTTGGTCCCACTTAATGTTTTTGTTATTGAAGTTGAATTGGTGAATGCTCCCTCGTGATTTAATCTCATTATGTCGGTCTGGGCTCCGCGCATACATGACTGAACCTCAATTATGTTGTGATCTGAGTATATTGTTTTTGATATGGTGATATTTCTTATCAGATCATCATTGTTAGTGAAGATGAGGTCTAGTTTATTCTCCAGTCTAGTAGGCTCTATTATTTGCTGGTTTAAATTGAATTTTGTGCAGAGATTTAAAAGCTCGCGTGAGTGTGAGTTTTCATCAGAGCTGCCTCCTGGTGTTATTACTGCAACAATATTATTTGCTATATTCCTCCATTTAGGTGCCTTAAGTTGAAATCCCCCAGGAGCAAGATGTTGGTTGCAGGAGCTGGAAGGTTTTCCAGACAGTGGTCAATTTTTAACAGCTGTTCCTGGAATTGCTGGGATGTTGCATCCGGAGGCTTGTAGACTATCACAATGACTAGGTTTTGGTTCTCGACCTTTACTGCTAAAACTTCCACTACATCATTTGAGGCATTTAGCAGTTCTGTGCAAACAAGTGACTCTGCAATGTACAGGCCAACCCCCCCCCCCTTTTGCCTGTTCACTCTGTCACATCTGTATAGGTTGTAACCTGGGATCCATATTTCGTTGTCCAAGTGATCCTTTATGTGGGTCTCAGTGAAAGCCGCGAACATTGCCTTTGCCTCTGCAAGCAGTCCACGGATGAAAGGTATTTTGTTGTTTGTTGCTGGCTTTAGACCCTGTATATTTGCAAAGAAGAATGTTATCGGACTGGTGGTATTGTTGGTACTGGGGGGGGATTTTTTTTCCGGCCACTGAATCATCCATACACTTGTCAGTGCAACCACTGAATCATCCGTACACTTGTCATAGCAACTGCTGAATCATCCATACACTTGTCATAGCAACCACTGAATCATCCATACACCTGTCATAGCAAACACTGAATCATCCATACACTTGTCATAGCAACCACTGAATGATCCATACACTTGTCATAGCAACTGCTGAATCATCCATACACTTGTCATAGAAACTGCTGAATTATCCATACACTTGTCTTAGCAACTGCTGAATCATCCATACACTTGTCATAGCAACCACTGAATTATCCATTCACTTGTCATAGCAACCACTGAATCATCCATACACTTGTCAGTGCAACCACTGAATCATCCGTACACTTGTCATAGCAACTGCTGAATCATCCGTACACTTGTCATAGCAACCACTGAATCATCCATACACTTGTCATAGCAACCACTGAATCATCCATACACTTGTCATAGCAACCACTGAATCATCCATACACTTGTAAAAGCAACCACTGAATCATCCATACACTTGTCATAGCAACCACTGAATCATCCATACACTTGTCATAGCAACCACTGAATCATCCATACACTTGTAAAAGCAACCACTGAATCATCCATACACTTGTCATAGCAACTGCTGAATCATCCGTACACTTGTCATAGCAACTGCTGAATCATCCGTACACTTGTCATAGCAACCACTGAATCATCCATACACTTGTCATAGAAACTGCTGAATTATCCATACACTTATCAAATCTTCACATAACAGGAACCATCCATTTCTCTGTAATCCTGCTGCTTGTCACTGGTACATCCTGCTACCTGTCACTGGTACATCATATTTCATGTCTCTGGTACATCCTGCTACCTGTTACTGGTACATCCTGCTACCTGTCACTGGTACATTCTGCTACCTGTCACTGGTGCATTCTGCTGATTGTCACTGATACATCCTAGTACCTGTCACCGGTACATCCTGCTACCTGTCACTGGTACATCCTGCTACCTGTCACTGGTACATTCTGCTGACCGTCACTGGTACATCCTGCTACCTGTCACTGGTACACTCTGCAATCTGTCACTGATACATCCTAGTGTCTGTCACTGGTACATCCTGCTACCTGTCACTGGTGCTTCCTGGTACGTGTCACTGGTACACCCTGCTACCTGTCACTGATACATCCTACTACCTGTCACTGGCACATCCTGCTGCCTGTCACTGGTACATCCTGCTAACTGTCACTGGTACATACTGCTACCTGTCAATGATACATCCTATTTCCTGTCACTGGAACATCCTGCTTCCTGTCACTGGTACATTCTGCTACCTGCCACTGGTACATTCTGCTACCTGTCACAGGTACATTCTGCTGACTGTCATTGTTACATTCTGCTGACTGTCACTGATAAATCCTGCTACCTATCACTAGTACATCCTACTACCTGTCTCTGATACATCCTGCTACCTGTCACTGATACATCCTATTTCCTGTCACTGGTACATATTGCTACTTGTCACTGGTACATCCTGCTACCTGTCACTGATACATCCTGTTTCCTGTCACTGGTACATTTTGCTACCTGCCACTGGTACACCCTGCTACCTATGACAGGTACATCCTGCTACCTGTCACTGGTACATCCTTCTACCTGTCACTGGTACATCCTGCTACCTGTCACTGGTGCATCCTGCTGACTGTCACTGGTACATCCTGCTGACTGTCACTGGTACATCCTGCTGCCTGTCACTGGTACATCCTGCTACCTGTCACTAGTACATCCTGCTACCTGTCACTGGTTCATCCTGCTACCTGTCACTGGTACATCCTGCTACATGTCACTCGAACATTCTGCTGTCTCACTAGTACATCCTGCGGCCTGTCATTGGTACGTCCTGCTACCTGTCACTGGTACATTCTGCTACATCTCACTGGTACATCCTGCTACCTGTCACTAGTACATCCTGCTACCTGTCACTGGCACACCCTGTTGCTTCTCATTGGTGCACCCTGCTACCTGTCACTGGTATATCCTGCTATCTTTCACTGGTACATCCTGCTGCTTCTCACTGATACATCCTGCTACCTGTAACTGGTACATCCTGCTACCTGTCACTCGAACATTCTGCTGACTCACTAGTACATCCTGCTGCCTGTCACTGGTACGTCCTGCTACCTGTCACTGGTACATTCTGCTACCTCTCACTGGTACATCCTGCTACCTGTCACTAGTACATCCTGCTATCCTGTCACTGGCACACCCTGTTGCTTCTCATTGGTGCATCCTGCTACCTGTAACTGGTACATCCTGCTACCTGTCACTGATACATCCTGCTTCATGGCACTGGTACATCCTGCTACCTGTCACTGATACATTCTGCCGATTGTCACTGGTACGTCCTGCTACCTGTCACTGGTCCATCCTGCTACCTGCCACTGGTTCATTCTGCTGTCTGTCACTGGTACATCCTGCTGATTGTCACCGGTACATCCTGCTTCATGTCACTAGTTCATCCTGCTTCCTGTCACTGGTACATCCTGCTACCTGTCACTGGTACATCCTGCTACCTGTCACTGTACATCCCGCTACCTGTCCACTGGTACATCCTGCTACCTGTCACTGGTACATCCTGCTACCTCTCACTGGTACATTCTGCTGACTGTCACTGGTACATCCTGCTGATTGTCACTGGTACATCCTGCTGCCTGTCACTAGTACATCCTGCTACCTGTCACTGGTACATCCTGCTACCTGTCACTGGTACATCCTGCTACCTGTCACTGGTACATCCTGCTACCTGTCACTGGTACATCCTGCTACTTGTCACTTGTACATTCTGCTGACTGTCACTGGTACATTCTGCTGAATGTCACTAGTACATCCTGCTACCTGTCACTGATACATCCTGCACCTGTCATGGCATCCCTGCCTGTCACTGTACATCCTGCTGATTTCCTGGTATATCCTGCTACCTGTAACTGGTACATCCAGCTACCTGTAACTGGTACATTCCGCTACCTGTCACTGGTACATCCTGCTACCTGTCACTGGTACATTCTGCTGACTGTCACTGGTACATCCTGCTACTTGTCACTAATACATCCTGCTACCTGTCACTGATACATCCTGCTACCTGTCACTAGTACATCCTGCTACCTGTCACTGGTACATCCTGCTGCCTGCCACTGGTACATCCTGCTGATTGTCACTGGTAAATTCTGCTGCCTGTAACTGGTACATCCAGCTTCCTGTAACTGGTACATTCTGCTACCTGTCACTGGTACATCCTGCTACCTGTCACTGGTACATCCTTCTGATTGCCACTGGTACATCCTACTACCTGTAACTGGTACATCCAGCTACCTGTAACTTGTACATTCTGCTACCTGTCACTGGTACATCCTGCTACCTGTCACTGATACGTCCTGCTACCTGTCACTGATACATCCTGCTACCTGTCACTGGTACGTCCTGCTACCTGTCACTGGTACATCCTACTGCCTGCCACTGGTATATCCTGCTGATTGTCTCTGGTAAATCCTGCTGATTGTCACTGGTAAATCCTGCTACCTGTAACTGGTACATCCAGCTACCTGTAACTGGTACATTCTGCTACCTGTCACTGGTACATCCTGCTACCTGTATCCGGGACATCTGCGACTGCACTGTACATTTTGCTACTGACTCGTACATTCTGCTGATTGTCACTGGTACGTCCTGCTACCTGTCACTGGTACATCCTGCTACCTGTCTCTGGTACATTCTGCTGACTGTCACTGGTACATCCTGCTACCTGTCACTGGTGCATTCTGCTGATTGTCACTGGTACGTCCTGCTACCTGTCACTGGTACATACTGCTACCTGTCACTGGTAAATTCTGCTGACTGTCACCGGTACATCCTGCTGCCTGTCACTAGTACAACCTGCTACCTGTCACTAGTTCATCCTGCTACCTGTCACTGGTACATCCTGCTGCCTGTCACTGGTACATCCTGCTGATTGTCACTGATACATCCTGCTACCTGTCACTGGTACATCCTGCTATCTGTCACTGGTCCATCCTGCTACCTGTCACTGGTACATCCTGCTACTTGTCACTGGTACATTCTGCTGACTCTCACTGGTACATTCTGCTGCCTGTCACTAGTACATCCTGCTACCTGTCACTGATGCATCCTGCTACCTGTCACTGATACATCCTGCTACCTGTCACTGGTACATCCTGCTACCTGTCACTGGTATATACTGCTGCCTGTCACTGGTACATCCTGCTGATTGTCACTTGTACATCCTGCTGCCTGTCACTAGTACATCCTCACCTTCACTGGGACACCTGCACCTGTCACTGTCATCCTGTATGTCATGGACATCCTGCTGCCTTCACTGTACATCCGTACTGTCACTGTAATCCGGTACCTGTCCCTATACACCTTTACCTGTCCCCTGGCATTTTCTACCTGTTACTGGTCATTTTTGCGACGCACTGGTACATTCTGCTACTGTATGGTACATTGCTGTTTTTACGGTACTCCCGCTATTCACTGGTACTCCTGCTACCTTCCGGGCCCCCCTGCTACGTCACGGGGACATCCTGCTAATGCACTGGTTTTTTATTTTCTGCGACCTGTCACTGGTACATCCCGTTTTCCCGTCACTCGATTTAATTCTCCCGTTCCTTACTATACACCTGCTCCTGTCCGTACTCCTGCTACCTGTCACTGTACTTCGCCTTCACTGGGACATCCTGCTATTTTCACTATACATCCTCTCTTTTTACTGGACACCCCGTGCTTCTCATGGACCTGCTCCTGCACGGAATCCTGCACTTCACTTAATCCTGCTCCCCCATGATACATCCGCTACTGTATGGTACATCCTGCTACCTGCACTGTAAAATTCTGCTGCCCTTTACTGTACATCCTCTGTTTTCACGTAACGCCCCGCCGTCAATGTACTCCCGCTCCTTTACTGGTACATCCCGCTACCTGTACTGGGAATCCCGCTAACTGTCACTGGACAACTGTTCTTCCCTTTTTCCCTCCCCCCTACCTGGCCCGGTACCCGCTACGTCCGGAAAATTCTGCTATCTTCCCGTACTCTGCTCTGTCACTATACATTCCGCATGTCACTTACCCTGCAACCCTTTACTGTCCTCGCACCTGCACTGGGCACCCCGCTGCCCGTCACTTGTACATCCTGCTGATTGTCACTGGTACATCCTGCTGCCTGTCACTAGTACATCCTGCTATCTCTCGCTGGTACATCCTGCTCCCTGTCACTGGTACATCCTGCTACCTGTCATTGATATATCCTGCTACCTGTCACTGATACATCCTGCTACCTGTCACTGGTACATCCTGCTGCCTCTCGCTAGTACATCCTGCTATCTGTCACTGATACATCCTGGTACCTGTCACTGGTACATCCTGCTACCTGTTACTAGTGCATCCTGCTACCTGTCACTGATACATCCTACTACCTGTCACTGATACACCCTGCTACCTGTCACTGATACATCCTGCTACCTGTCACTGATACATCCTACTACCTGTCACTGATACACCCTGCTACCTGTCACTGATACATCCTGCTACCTGTCACTGATACATCCTGCTACCTGTCACTAGTACATCCTGCTACCTGTCTCTGTTACATCCTGCTGCCTGTCACTAGTGCGTCCTGCTACCTGTCACTGATACATCCTTTGCAGATCCTTCTCAAATCCTCACCAATTTTCAACTTTTTCGATGGTACTCAATAAGCTTTGATATCCCTGTTAACTGGTATGCAAATGTAACCCATATCCTAATTTGGATATGGGACTCTAATTTGAGTCCATTACTAGTACATCCTGCTACATGTCCCTGGTACTTCCCTCGGATTCTCCCTGGTACATCCTGCTACCTCTTCCTGGTACATCCTGCTATCTGTCCCTTTTACATGTTGTTGATTGTCACTAGTATCTCCTGCTACCTGTACCTTGTTCATCCTGATTCCTGTCCCTGATACATCCTGCTGCCTGTCCCTGATACATCCTGCTACCTGTCCCTGATACATCCTGCTATCTGTCCGTGGTACATCCTTCCAAACAGAGGCCACAGTTAATTGTTTACCGAAGAAACAGCGGATTGAAAGGAATAGAAAGTTCTCCTACAAATCGTATAGTTAATATGTGTATTGTGTAAAAAGGGAAGTTGTAAGTGCTACAACCAATGGTAATCAAAAAAAAAATAACAGTGCATTAAAGGCGAGATATCACTAGCAAAGCTCTGCTCCTGTATCAACAAATAGGAAGTTACAATGGGTAATTACACACACACACATGAACAAAAAACACTAAACTCGATGGAAGATTCCATTGAGTATCTGTAAATGATGTATGACCTGTGCCATGGATGGAAAATATGAAATGGCGTGTAGATTTTCCATTCATTGGCCCAGGTAATGTGAAGGTGAGCTAAGTAGGGAATTAGTGGAGCTTGGTATATTACTTGTGTCAAGCTCAAGTGTAATATTACTGCGAATACTTAAGCTAGCTGAAATACTGTGCATGTTACTCATTAACAAATCTTTGACAATGGATAAAGAACCAGATGACTGTAAAACAGCAAATCTAATACCAGTATTAAAAGAATGCAACAGACTGGTGTCCTTAACAAGTGTGAAGTACAAGTTGCTTGAAAAGATTGTAAAGAAACTTGTAGAACATACTGAAAATATTCGACTTAACAGAATACCATCATGGGTTTAGGAAGGTCGTATTTTATAAGAATTTCACAGTAAAATATATTAAAGGAGGTTAGATAGCAGAGTCATGGATAGCTAGATTGTATATTTTATATTGTAAGAAGCCATTAATTCGGTACCCCCATACATGGTTACTTGATAAATTAGATAAATAAGAAGGAGAGAGAAGATAAAGATTTACCGGAACATCAGAAAAGTCACTACAAGAGATGAAGAGTCATGTTGGAGCACCACAGGGATCAGTGTGTTGGAGTTTATATTGTTCCAGGTATATATTATTGCCGAGATTAGAATATTCATGTTCTTAATTGTGAGTTATGCGAAGAAAATTAGGAAAATACAAAGTGGATAGAATGACAGAAAATTACGATAGGATAGGAATAAATCGCAGAAATGGTGGAATAATTGGATACTTGAAGTCATCCCCAGGAAAGGTAAAGTTACTGAGCTGGAAGATGGCAGATGAATACCGAAAACAGAGTCCCGTTTGAAGGAAGCTAACAGAAACACAGTGATTAAAAAACTGGCAATAGCCATTATCCCTAAAGCTTTCTCATGAGGACATTGAGGAACCGTGAGAAATAATCGAAAACACATCATATTTTTACCCATTCTTGAGTATGCAGTGCTCGAGTGGATCTTACACCTTGTAAAACACAAAGCGGAGCTTGAGAGAACACAGATGAGTGCATCAAGATTGGTACCTGAGCTGAGGTAAATGAACTATGTGGAAAGAGTGTGAGACCAAGTTTTTGTCACTGAAGGAACGAGGTATCGACCGGGTTAGTCTGTTTATGAAAGGTGTATTAAGAACAAGAAGGCATGGTTGGATGGTTGGAAATTATACAACCGAATGAGCCACAAGAATATTGGGAAACATTTCTTCAGCTTAAGAGTGGTTAAGGAGTGGAATGAATTTAATAGAAATTTATTTTAAGTGGACGCCTACAGAGGTTAAAAGTAAATTGTAAGTCAGTTGGTCATGAGTTGAGAGGAAGAACCAAAACCTGAAGCTCATTCCCAGAAATGAGCTCATATAGCACTAGACCTATAGTACTAGAACCTATAGTACTAGGACCTATAGTACTAGAACCTATAGTACTAGGACCTATAGTACTAGGACCTATAGTACTAGGACCTATAGTACTAGGACCTATAGTACTAGGACCTATAGTACTAGGACCTATAGTGCTAGGACCTATAGTACTAGGACCTATAGTGCTAGGACCTATAGTGCTAGGACCTATAGTACTAGGACCTATAGTACTAGGACCTATAGTACTAGGACCTATAGTACTAGGACCTATAGTACTAGAACCTATAGTACTAGGACCTATAGTACTAGGACTTATAGTACTGGGACCTATAGTACTAGGACCTATTGTACTAGGACCTACAGTACTAGGACCTATAGTACTAGGACCTATAGTACTAGGACCTATAGTACTAGGACCTATAGTACTAGGACCTATAGTGCTAGGACCTATAGTGCTAGGACCTATAGTACTAGGACCTATAGTGCTAGGTCCTATAGTACTAGGACCAATAGCACTTGGACCTATAGTGCTAGGACCTCTAGTACTAGGACCTATAGCACTAGGACCTATAGTACTAGGACCTATAGTGCTAGGACCTATAGTACTAGGACCTATAGTACTAGGACCTATAGTACTAGGACCTATAGTACTAGGACCTATAGTACTAGGACTTATGGTACTAGGACCTATAGTACTAGGACCTATAGTACTAGGATCTATAGTACTAGGACCTATAGTACTAGAACCTACAGTAATAGGACGTATAGTACTAGAACCTATAGTGCTTGACCTATAATACCAGGACCTATAGTACTAGGACCTATAGTACTAGGACCTATAGTGCTAGGACCTATAGTACTAGGACCTATAGTAATAGGACCTATAGTAATAGGACCTATAGTACTAGGACCTATAGTAATGACCTATAGTAATACGACGTATAGTACTAGGACGTATAGTACTAAGACATAGTACTAGGACCTATAGGAATAGGACTTATAGTATTAGGACTATTTCTATCATTAATTTGCTTAAATGACCAGCCTTGCCAGAAGTGACTGATTCCTATGTTTCAATGTTTGCCGATGACGTAAAAATAATGAGAAGAATTAGAAAAAGGGAAGAAGATAGTATCCAGCTACAGGATTTGAACAAGCTACAAGAGTGGTCAAACAAGTGATTAGTACAAATTAACCTAAATCCGGCTCGCAACTATGATTAGAGGACAGAGAGGAGAAAGATGAGGCCAGAGAGGACCACGTTGATTGAAACATTATGGGGGAATCATTTTATTGTTCTTTAATTAGGCTTGAACTGGAAATTAATAAATGTACGGGAATCCATTTCTTGGGAAAGATATTAAACATTTGCAGAGAATCTCATTAAAAAAATATGAGATTATTTTAAGCTTTAGCATAGGCTGGTGTTCTTCAAGGCTTATGGAGCGATCACATCATCTTTACCTCTCTTCTTCTGTTTATTCCATATTTAGTCGCCTCTGTATTCGACTGATGAAGACTACTGTGCGGATGAAATATTTGGGAAATAAAGATACCTAACTGGTGCACATGTATCTTACTCGTCTCGCGGTTATTAACAAGGTAAATTACGGTTTAAGGAAAAATTGGAATACAGATGAACAATGCTTTATTGTAAAAAAAAAAAATGGTATATAAAAGGAAAAATTATATTTCCTTTAAACTACATATTGTTATCCTTATAACACACATCAGTGGGCTGAACTACAGTAATACAGCTGGAGAATGCACCATTCTCGCGAAAATTTGCTTAGAAATGTGTCTTTATTTTAATGAGTCGTTCACCGAAATTCAAAGGGGAAAAACAACTCCTGCTTTCAGATGAGATGAAATATCTGCTTGTTGGCTGACTGCTGGAAGCTGGTGTTGAGCATCACAAGTTGTGACTGCAACACCAACTTAACACACACCTGGGAAGGCTTTTTTTATGGCCAGAAAACTTTTGAAGGGCCATTATTGGCTTTTTGTTATGTAAGTCATTTTCTTTGGCACGAATTGTGGAAGACTTTAGCCCTTTAAGCTACTCAAGACTTGAGATAAAAGCATAAGAACATTAACTCATGAAATCGTAATAACACGACTGCAAACAAATCTTGGAACGAATGGAGTTTGAACCCATGGTAGGTTAGTCCTACAACTCACAGGCCAGTGCGTTAACTATAGGGAAGTTAGCATGGCCATCACTGTGAACATGAATCCCAACACCCTTGTGGCTATGGCGAAATGTAGCGCAAGTCCTCTCAAAGCGCCATTAAGATGGAATATATGTTCTTTGTGCATCATGTATATTATTTGTAAAACTGTCGTATTGATAGTTTTCTTCGTCACCCTTGTTAACGCGTGATAGGTGTTCGTAATCTGCTGAGTAAAAATCTGGGATCCTTACTGTATAAGCCTTGCGATCATACTTCCATTCAATGCTAAATGTAACCAATTTGTGATCGCTTGCTATTACAACCCAGGTTCTCAAAGGCTTGTTATCCTGGATGTAGAGGGAGCAAAATAAACACAGCAGAAAAACTTTGACTTGTATTATCCCTCACCAAGTATAAACAGCAACATGTACACTATATACACTATGTACAGCAATAGGTATTAGTGCACGCCACGGTAATCAAGGCAGAATTGAAGCCAATAGAATGCAGACCACCGTACTTCAACCAGCTCTCGAATGGAAATGACAAGAGTAAAAACGTGCGTGGTAACCACATCATTTTTACAGTTGCCCGATTCACATTATGATTGGTTGAACCTAGACACTGATCTGATGATGGGGTCCCGATCGTCCGACTCATAGTATCTGGTTCACTGGTTGGAGAGGCAGCTTTTTAATGAGGGTGTGTACATGCGCCGAATAAAGGTTACATACACTTTGCATGCCACACCCCCACCCCAAGAGGTCTCAGGAATAGGCTTCCACCTCCAATGGGTAGAAAGTGCCGCCATGGCATTGTATAATGGGACCGCCTTTCCTCTCAACCATCCAACTCTTAGATAGAGCTCAGCTTCATTCGCGACATAAAGCTAAAGTCTAAACTTAGAGCGAGACAGCAGACAGTAGGGCTATCGTAGATCCAAGATACCTGAGAATGGACGCAAAATATCCCCTCACTAAAAAAAACCCACACTGAATAAATTACACAGTATATACCAAAAGGGGAAAAAAAGAGCTAATTCTACCCAAGGTCTCTAACACATCCTATCCTAATACATGTTATAACCGGGATAATGTATTGGCCAGCATATTTTCTTTGCCAGCTATATGAATAATTTTTATAGAATAGGGCTGCAGCCTGAGACTCCATCTCATGAGTCTCGTATTGTGATTCTTCATTGCTTGGAGATACACCAGAGGGTTGTGGTCACTGTAGATGGTTACCACTTGAGAAGTCTGGCCCACATACATAGTTCTGCCCCCACCCCAGACTTACAAGCATCAACCTGTAATGAAAAAGGTTTGGAAAAGTCTGGAGACAAAAGAATGAGTGCAGTACAAAGTAATCGTTTTGCTTTCGTAAAAGCATTTTGACATTCTGAGGTCCAAGTCATGGGAACTATGTGACTGGTAAGTGAGGTTAGAGAGGCTACAATAACTGAGAATTTTTTACAGAATCTTCTATAAAATCCTACCATACATAGGAAACGTTGGAGGGATTTTCTATCATGAGGTACTGGATAATTTTTAATGGCAAGAACTTTAGCAAATTTAGGGGCGACTTTGCCACTATCTTCTTTATGGCCCAAAAAATTAACAGTAGACCAGAGGAGGACTTAGATAAGTTAACAGTTAAGTGGAAACTCTGGAAGGTCTCAAAGAGAGCCTTAAGCCTAAACATGTCTTGATCCCAAGTATCAGACACAATAACAATGTAGTCTAGGTAAGCTGCCATGCCTTAAGTCCTTTAATAGCCTGATGGATAAGTTTCTGGAATGAAGAGGGCGAGTTTTTCATTCCGAAGGGGGTAACTGTATATTGATAATGACCTCCTAGAATTACGAAGGCAGAGATTTCCTTCGCCTTATCTGTCAAAGGTACCTGATAGTAACCTTTAACCCAGACATCATCCAGACGTGGCAGAGGGTAAGCATCTGCAATTGTGACCTCATTCACCTTTCGGCAGTCTGTACAAATTCGAAAATCTCCATCAGCTTTCTTGCGAAACTTTGAATTTCTTTCATACCTCTGTTTCATCGCTTTTTGAGCTGCCTTTAAGTTAGCCTTAGCCAACTGATGTGCCACCTGCAACCATGAAGAAGGGTTGCAGAGTGTTGAGCAGGCGTCTTCTCTCACCCATCCTTCCTTGAGCACCCGAAGTGGACCTCGTACATTGTGCCCAAAGATCAGATCAAACGGACTGTACCCGGTAGACTCCTGCACAGTTTCCCTTATTAAAAACAGCAACAACAGTAGTTATTCATCCCAGTCTGTAGGAAAATGCATGCAAAAAGTTATCATCATGGTTTTTAACGTCTGATGGAATCTTTCCAAGGCGCCTTGGGACTGAGGATGATAGGCAGTGGATAAGTTGTGAATTATTCCTAGCCTAGTTAATGCTTCCCTAAATGCTTTGGCAGTGAAGTTGGTACCTTGATCACTCTGAATAGATATAGGAAGGCCAAAGAAAGAGATAAACTTAGTTAAAGCTTTAAGGATTCCTTTAGTATTAATACTGCGCATGGGAATTGCTTCTGGGTATGTAGTTACTCTATCCATAATGGTAAATAAGTACTGATTCCCAGACTTGGACTTAAGTAGTGGACCTACACAATCTATAATTAACTCTGCAAAAGGTTCTCCATCGGCAGGTATAGGATGGATAGGTGCAGGTTTAATGGGGTGTCCAGGTTTCCCTACTTGCTGACATCCTCTACAACAGTGAATATGATTCTTCACATCCTGCCTTAACTTTGGCAAATAGAATTCTTTTAATATTCTAATCAGTGTTTTAGCTATTTCTAAGCGGCCTCCTAATGAAGAGTTATGAACTATATTTAATATTTAAGGTCTAAAATTTTTTTGGAACTACTAACCTGTCTGTCTGTTGCCTACCCTCTATCTCCTTACCAGTGCAGATTAAGAATTCGTTTTTAATTTTATATTTGACTGGGTGACTTGAAGAGAGTTTACCCATGGCTGCCTGAAAAGCAAAATTTAAGGAAGGGTCTTTTCGCTGTTCCTCTCGAAAGGACAGTCCCTCGGGCATGGACACAGAGACATCTAGCAATCCTGCAACCCTGGAATAGGAAGGCTTGATGTGGGTCTGTTTACTAAATTTAAGAGGCCCTGGCCAGTTTTCCTCGTAAAACAAATTGGCTATTCCTAGATCAGAGTCGCCCAAGGATAGGTTAGCATTCTCATCAGAGATGCCTTGGGATTTTGCCCGAGTTATGGCCGACATCAGAGAAGAATTAATCATTATTGGTTCTGGACACTTACTAGAAGTGATAATGTTATTACCCAGTAATAATACTACATCTTTCATAGGAAATCCATCAGATACACCTACAGTCAAATATCCAGTGTAATATCTGCACTGTACATATATTTCATGCAAGGGGACAGAAAATACTGCTCATCCAAAAGCTTCTAACAGAACGGTGGATTGTAATGAGGTGTGTTCAGAAAGGGGAAGTACTCCCTCTCTTATAAGTGAACAATATACTCCAATATCCCTAAAGGTTCTGACTTGAGTTTTCTTTGAATTTTCCTGAAGAGATATTTTACAGTTACTATAATAAGGGACCATCCCTTTCTCTACTTCTTTCAGGGACATAACATTATAAAAATTTCCCTTGTGGTTGGAGTTTATTTGGGCAGTTCGGAGGAATGTGGCCTGATTTATTACAATAAAAGCAAACGGCATTCTTGACCTTAGCCCCTTGCTGACGTTGTGGCTGGTTCCGCTCTAGGTACTGTTGTCGAGATATACCATGTTGAGTGGTTTGTCCCTCACCAGGTTGACCGTAGGTTGAGTAGTGTGGCTCACCAGATGGCATAGTTGGATGACATCGTCTTTCTCCTTCCTGCTTGCGCTTCATTCTCCAATCAGGAACTTTTCGTTGACGGTCTCTGCTCATGCCAGGCTGTTGAAAAGAGAGATGAGACCGCTCAGACAAGAAGCAGTTGGTTTCAAAAATATCAGCCAACTTGGCTGCCACCAATGCAGTGGTCAACACGTGATCCTGCAGAAAGACTCAAACCCCTGGTCCAACAGACTCCAGCAGGATATCCACCAATATTAATTGGACCAACTCGTCGAAATTTGATACACCACTTGCCTTGTACCAACTGGAAAAAGCTTTGGTCTGCTGTCTTACAAAGTCAACAAAGGACTGACCCATCTGTCGTCTACCTAGCTTGAACTCCTTTCTTTACTTGGCAGGAATACATTGATAAGCATCAAGAACAGTGGTCTTCTTCACCTGATAATTACTGAAATCAGTGTCATTTAACACTGATGTAAATTCCTGTGCCTTACCCAACAACCCTGTATGTACCAAAGATGCCAATGCTGTTCAGGCCACCTCAAGGCTCGAGCCTGGTTTTTGAATGCTTTAAAAAATAATTGAGGCTCAGTTTCAATGAAACAAGGAACCAACTGTACCGCTTTTTACAAACTAAAGTCATTTACAGCTTGAGTAAACTGCCTTTTTTCTTTTTCTCTATCAAACTCTTCCTGGCATATACCTATTGTTTCCTAGTCTGCTCAAGACTGATTTTGCCAACTCAATTGCCAATGAAGTCGACTCACCTTCAGACAACCCCATAGCATGAGACTGGCAGTTTTGCTCAGGTGTTGTTTTTTCCTCTTGCGAGAGCCTCAGTAGGGATTTACTCCTAGTTTTGGTAGAGGCAGGAGTCTGGTATGCCATCTCCTCTTCTCGAAGTTTGACACTTACAAGATTACGAAGCTGCGCAGCAGTGAGAGTGCATTAGTGCTCAATGCCAATGGAACGAGCAATTTGCCAACAACACTGTAGAGAAAACTTAGGCAACTTTATAAGTGAATTCAGACACTAGCCATCTGATTCGTCTAGGCAGCATTTAACCCCAGCGTAACATGCTATTTTCAATACATGCTTAGCTATGCACTGTATGACTGCAGAATACTCACATGATAGCAAGAGTGCCACGCAACAAAGCCAAATGCAGAATACGCACATACAATAGCAAGTCTGACACGCATTAGCAAAACCAACTGCAGAATTCTTGCACAATAGCAAGGATGACCTTTGCAAAGCGAATGCAAAGTTGACATGCAAAACAGCAAGCTATCTGCAATCACACAATAGCAGGCCTGGCATGCAAAAATTTCTGAAGTGTTGGCAAAGCTGATGCAATGCCAGATAGCCAGTTGTTTACAATTACTTCCTAATCCAACTTCAACTCTAGGCCCAACTCCTGTTCTAAGTCCAGCTCCAGCTCCTGGACAGGTCACCATATTACAACTTAGGTTCTCAGAGGCCTGTTATCCTGAGTGTAAAGGGAGCAAAATAAGCACAGCAGGAAAAACTTTGACTTTACCAAGTATAAACAGCAATATGTAAACTGTATACACTATGTAAAGCAATAGGTATTAGTGCATGCCACAATAATCAAGGCAGAATTGAAACCAATAGAATGCAGACCACCATGCTTCAACCAGCTCTCGAATGGAAATGACAAGGGTAAGAATGTGTGTGGTAACCACATCACCTTTACAACTGCCAGATCCACATTATGATTGGTTGAACCTAGACACTGATCTGACGATGGGGCCCCGATCGTCCAATCCTTAGTATCTGGTTCGCTGGTTGGGGAAATAACCTTTTAATGAGGGTGTGTACATACACCTAATAAAGGTTACCTAGTCTTTGCATGCCACATTATCTCCAGATTATAAACAAGGTGCTAGAACCTAATCAATTTATTTCCCCATGGTGATAACTTTATATCTTGAAACGTTTCACCATGCAATGGCTTCCTCAGTTCAGTGTAGAAAAAGGTAGATTAGGAGTTTGAGGTAATCAGTCCCTCAGCCTGGATTTGATGTGTTCAGTCCATCAGTCTTGACAAAAGTGCAGCATATTCACGGAGATGGGGCTCATACTGATGGCAGATGAGGTGGAGTAGTGGAAAGCGGAGTCACCAGTGGACAAAGCCACTAGTGGAAGTAGGTCATGTCTATTGGTTAGACAACTTTTGAAGAAATTCCTGCATCAAGACTCCAAAATGTTACTGTGTCCAACAGGATATGAATAAATGATTTAGAAAATCGACAAGTTAATAAATGAGGCACTCTATTGGACTGAAGAAGCCACTGGGTGGCGAAACGTTTCCAGAAATAAAAATACCCAAATGTTGCAAAAGTGTCTCATTTATCAAGTTTTCAGTTTTCTAAACTATTTATTGTCACAACCCTGAATCACCTCTAGGAAGTTGTTTTACTTCAGACTCCCAGTCAAATAGTTCAAGTGAATCTAATCAAAGTTAAAATCCCCAAGAAATATTACGTTATCGTGCATGGAAGCCCTAACAGTTACCTCACAAGGAAGTCTCCCTTGGTCCAATTCAAGTTCAGGGTCGGTATATCACATCTATAATCAACTTTTCCTGTACCTTGACAAATTCTACTAAGACAGACTCTGAGTGTGTTCCTTCAGTCTTTATACTGTTTTCATTTAGCATTTCGAATATTCTACAACATAGAGAGCCATCGCATTCCCTTTCCTGTTATTTCTACCAACATGGAACAACTTGAACCCTACAAAGTTCTAACAGTTCCCTTCACTGACAGAGAGCTGCACCTCCAGTCTTAGATAAGTGAACTCCATCCCTGGCATACGTGTCATTACAGCCATAGAAGCGGTCGATTGCCGATGAGTGGCGCTGCATTATCCTTACAGTGATTATCCAAGAGGGAATTAACACCAATTGCTCTGAACAACCATTCATTTTCAACTCCCCTCCTCAGCAAAATGCCATATATTACAGGGCGTCCTCCCTTCTTTCTAATTATATCTATCGCTGCCCTATACTTGCTAATCAAATCCTCATTTCTACACTTGCCAACATCATTGCTTCCACCACTGAGGCAGATAATAGGATTGATTTCATTTTCATTGATAACGCTGTCAAGAAGGCTGACAATATCACCTCTGTCTTATACTCCTATCCTAAAAACAAAGAGCCCTCTCTGCTGGTCACCACCGAGAACAGTGTTCTTACCTTCACTGGTGTCATTCTCGGTAGTATACCTACATTTCCAGGTAGCACAGAGAAGAAATTGGTGGTCTCTATAGCAGTCTCTTGGACATTCCTCACACTCATCTTCAGCCTTATTCCTTCCCACTTACTCCCAGTAGTGTCGGTAGGTATTATCGATCGGCTGGTCACCACTTCATTATACTTGGTCTCCAGGTTGTTGTTCCAGAATGAATCTTTTCTCTAAGGAGTTAATCTTCCTCCTAGTGTCATATAACTCCACCTTTGCCTGAAGGTACAGCTGCTGAAAGTTCACAAAAGTCATCCAGCACCCGTGCACAGAAAGAAAGCATGGAGCTCACTAAGCACGTCCTCACACGGAACAGGTCACCTCACTACTGGTATACATGGTACACATTTCTTTGTCACTAACAATAAGCTGACCTGAGATACATCCAATGAGCCTACTTTTTTCCTAATCTTATGTCTATATATCTTCAAGGAACCTCTTTGGTTGTTCTTGGATTACCTGCAATGTTAATGTCAAATTCTCCTTCGGCATCCTTTTTTTTCTCTTTTGACCTCTCCTAAACTGAATATATTGTTAATAAAGTGACCCTCTCCTCTTGAGATTCTGCAAATGTCTATTTTTTTACCCAAGATATGTTTTAGGCAATTATTTATTCATTTAGGATCTTTTACACTTGATGCAATTTATGTATTACGAATATACAAAACATAGGTAGGCTTGTATAGCCTCCCTCTCAATAATCCCCATTAATACCTGTCTTAGGAGAGCTTCCTGATCCAACGAAAAGTTTTCTGATTCAAAGTTTACAGCACAAATAATCCTAAATAAGTTAGTGTTTTCAGTGAATCTTCGCCGTAACTCACGAAGCAAAATATTAATACTCTCAAAAAATGAAGAGCGAAGATTGGGTTATTGTTTATCATCACTTGGCGTCTGTGTCACCAGTACTGTTCATGACAATGATGTCGTCTGGCCTACATTCTGCCGACAAATTCTCTAGTATAGAGGTTAACGTGCATGTTTAGCTTCACTGTATATTCTTGATATTTGTGAAAATTCTCAGGTGGGGCAAACATTTCCAGGGAGGGACTAGGGTCCCTCTAGCTCCCCAGGGTGATTGTGGGCCTATAAGTAATGAGCCTTTTTTGGCACGCATCGTATGTGTGTGTATGTGTGAGTGTGTATGTGTTTATGTGTGTGTATTTGTGTGTGTGTGCATTTGTATGTGCATGTGTATGTGTTTCTGTGTGTATGTGTGTGTGTGTGTGCGTACTCACCTGCGTGTATGTGCGTACTCACCAGCATGTATGTGGTTGCAGAGGTCGATTCATATCTCCAGCCCCGCCTCTTCGCTGGTCGTTACTAGGTCCGCTCTCTCTCCCGACTCTTCAGTGTACTCACCTAATTATACTCACCTAATTGTGGTTGCAAGGGTCGATAATCAGCTCCTGGCCCTGCCTCTTCACTGAGTGCTACTAGGTATTCTCTCTCCCTGCTCCATGAGCTTTATCATACCTCATCTTAAAGCTATGCATGGTTCCTGCCTCCACTACCTCACTTGCTAGGCTATTCCACTTCCTGACTACTCTATGACTGAAGAAATACTTCCTAACATGTGTATGTGTATACATGTGTATGTGTATACATGTGCGTATATTTGTTTGTGCATATACGTATGAATGTTTGTATGCGTTTTTGTGTGTATGTTTGTTGATAAATTAGACACGTGTGCAACATTTGGGTATCTTTAACGTTTCGCCACACAACGGCTTCATCAATCCATACAAAGGAGAATGGTGAACAATAGGAGTAGTTTCAGGTAATCAGTCCCTCAACCTTGAGTCGATGTGATCAGTCCATCAATCTTGAAAAGAATACAGCATATGTGCGAAGAAGTGACTTATATACTGTAGGCAGGAGAGGTGCAGCAGTTGTAGGTGGTGTCACATTTGACCAGTGTGGAAGTAGGTCGTGCCCAAGGGTTAGGCAAGTTGAAGAATTCCCTGTGTTAAGTTCCCAAGATGTTGATGTGTCAGACAGGAATGTAAAACTCAAGGTTGAAGGACTGATTACCTAAAACTCCTCCTGTTGTTCACCATTCTCCCTCGTGTGGACTGATGAAGCCACTGTGTGGCGAAACGTTTCCTCATTAAAGATACCCAAATGTTGCACAAGTGTCTAATTTATCAACTTGTCGGTTCTTCGAACCATTCATCTACATGTTTGTTTCTGCTTATATGTGTGTGTGTATGTATATATATTTGTTAGTATATGTATGTGTATATGTGTGTGTATGTGAGTGTATGTGCGTATGTGTGTAATAGTAGTAGTAATAGTTGCTAGTTGTCAAAGGTACCTGTTGCTTAAAACAGTTCTTAGATTAGCTAGTCTTGTACGTGCTGCGTATTTTCGTGATATGCTTGGAGAGATGCTGACTCACAGATTTTTCTGCTTTAGTCTTTCTTCTCGAGGTACGAGGTACGAGGTATGACCAGAGCTTTGGTAAGATGGGGAAGGAAGAAGGATGGAAAAGGATGGAAATGTGGGAGTGTGTTGGGAGGGTCTAGGGGGAGGTGGGGTTGTAAAGGTAAGTGGCCTAACCACTTTGGCGCAATTTAAACAAGTGTGTGTGTATGTTGTGTCATTCATGAATACATTAAATTCATAAGATAGGTATACCCCCAGCCCAAGAGTTGAACGCAGTTATACCAGCTGCATACCCGCATGCCACTGGGATGGTAGGATGTATACATACTATTTGCAATTGCTTTTTTTTTTTTTTTTTGGCGCAAGAAGTCTGTCGTAAGGTTACTGCTGCAGACGGTAGTAGCAGGGCGTTCAGTGGAAATTGGTTGCTTATCTCTCAGGCTGTATTTAGCGTCTAAAAAATCTTTGCGCTTGTCAGGACTGAATCCAAGTAGCCACGTTAGTGACCATGTCTCCGTCCATTACAAGTCTTCTTGGAATTTGTCTCACCTCTCTGGTTGTTATCCTTCTACTTATTTTCACATGATACACAGTTATAGGACGAATTAATCAGTTTCTTTTTCCAAGTGGTTGACATGCATCAAGAACAGCAGGGAGATTTCTCCAGCACTGGTCACTGTGGTTGACATGCATCAAGACCAGCAGGGAAAAGTGTCCAGCACTGGTCACTGTGGTTGACATGCATTAAGACCAGCAAGGAAAAGTGTCCAGCACTGGTCACTGTGGTTGACATGCATCAAGACCAGCAAGGAGAAGTGTCCAGCACTGGTCACTGTGGATGACATGCATCAAGACCAGCAAGGAGAAGTGTCCAGCACTGGTCACTGTGGTTGATATGCATCAAGACCAGCAAGGAGAAGTGTCCAGCACTGGTCACTGTGGTTGACATGCATCAAGACCAGCAAGGAGAAGTGTCCAGCACTGGTCACTGTGGTTGACATGCATTAAGACCAGCAAGGAGAAGTGTCCAGCACTGGTCACTGTGGTTGACATGCATTAAGACCAGCAAGGAAAAGTGTCCAGCACTGGTCACTGTGGTTGACATGCATTAAGACCAGCAAGGAGAAGTGTCCAGCACTGGTCACTGTGGTTGACATGCATTAAGACCAGCAAGGAGAAGTGTCCAGCACTGGTCACTGTGGTTGACATGCATCAAGACCAGCAAGGAGAAGTGTCCAGCACTGGTCACTGTGGTTGACATGCATCAAGACCAGCAAGGAGAGGCGTCCAGCACTGGTCACTGTGGTTGACATGCATCAAGACCAGCAGGGAGAGGTGTCCAGCACTGGTCACTGTGGTTGACATGCATCAAGACCAGCAGGGAGAAGTGTCCAGCACTGGTCACTGTGGTTGACATGCATCAAGACCAGCAGGGAGAAGCGTCCAGCACTGGTCACTGTGGGATTCCAGTCTACATCAGCGTTCTCTTCACTAAGCCAGTTTCAATCCAGGTTTTACAGGCCCACCGATGTTAGTAAAGAATTTCAATTAAGAATAAAATTAAAAGTGAAAATTGCTATTCTTTTTATTGCCATCGATGAAAACAAATCCAAATTTAATTAAACTTTATTTTCTGATAATATTAAAAATACCTTGTCTTATTTTATTAATGGATGGCATGTTCAAATATTCAATGAAATGAGATTTAGTATTATCTTAGTAGAATTTAAAATGTTTTTTTTTAATATTTCATTAATATTATGTCTTCAAACATTATTCCCATGATAGGTGCTGTGTTTTTAATTTGATTTTAATTCCCATCCCGACACTGAGATGTGAAATAATATCTGGCCTTAATAATGAGACATCCACTTAAGTATCTTCCTCTGCCTGCTCTTCCACTTGGAACAACAGTCTGCTGTGTGGTATTAACTATGTTTTTTGTAGAGTCCAAGAAGATAAGATCTACCCAGCTTTCTTTCTCCTGCTTTATTTCCATCGCTCTGTCATTCTCGGATAGGAAAATTTATTTCTAGGTCATGAATATGACAAAATAAATAAATGCTAATGAAATTGGAATCCTGGATACATTAAAATTCCTAGATGAGCGGAACATTAACAAATCAAGGCGAGCTGGTGAGCTGAATGTTTAATTACGAACCTAAATGTGCACTCACCACTAGTAATACCTAACAAATCATTAGAAGATAACTTGACGAAGGGCTGAAAATAGTAAATGTCACTCCAGTGTTTGGAATGGAAAAAGAATGTGTACTTTAAATATCGTTCCATAAGCTTAACTTCAATCTTGAATAAACAAATTAAGTCTTACTAGGAACAAAATCGTAAATTTCCTAAAGGGTAACAACTTATTAACCAGAAATCAACATAGACTTAATAAGAATTCTTTTTGTATTTAATCAAGAACTGTGACGAAAAAATCCCAATATAAGAAGAATGCTTAGGATTCCAGAAGTAATTTGATAAGTCACCACATTTAAGGTTGTTGGTTAAAATTTAGACGCCTGGTAGAGGAGAAAGTTTTCAGAGACTGGTATTGAACGAAGAACTGTCAGAGAAGTTAGACGTTAAGAACAGAGACTTCCTCGAGGATTGATCTTACGCCAAGTTCTTTCCACAATTTACATAAATTAATTTGAAATGGGGATAACATCGATAATGTCAAAACATATGTTGGTTCTCCCTTACCATGAAAACTTGGTTGATATGCCTTCTCTTCTTAAGACTTTTAATATCAAAGTTGTATTTAAAAATCTTGATAGAGTAAAAAAACTTTGATAAAGAATTCCCCCCAAAATGCTGACGGATGTGTCTATAAGATTCCTTGTAAAATTTGGGATTAAGTTTATTACGGTCAAACTGGTAAAAGTCTCGAATTTAGATTAAAACAACATAAATATAACATTAGAACTGGACAAGATTCTAATGCTCTATTTATTCATGTGAGATATTTTAACCATCCAATTGATTTTCAAAAAGTTGAGAAAATTGTATCAAGCAAGTCCATGGTCGACAGGAATATACTTGAATCATGTTACATAAACAGCAGTTTTGAAAATAATATGAATATTTCCTTTGGTTTATATAAATTAGATCCATTTATAAATAATAGAATTTGGAAAGAATTTAATAATACATTGGACAAATAATAAATTTAAAAATTCTTAATTCTTGGGTAGAATAGTTGGGTTGCGTGAAGTACCTGTCTAGTTGGCCAGCGAGCCTGCTGCAGTGTTCTCTTTCTTATGAATCGCGCATCAGGTGTTGCTTTGTTGTGGGATGTGACAGTGAGGTGTGGTCTAGACCATTTATATACCTTCCTTTGATGCATTGCTTTTATTGTTCCTTGATAATGTGAGTAGTCATGAAACCAATTGGAATTTCCCTATTTTTTTTACAGTGGTTGTTTTGCACACACACACACACACACACACACACACACCACCACACACACACACACACACACACACACACACACACACACACACACACACACACATACACCCACCCCACCCACACACCCCCACACACACCCACACCCACACACACCCACACACCCACACACCCCACACACCCACACACCCACACACACCCACACACCCCCACACACCCACACACCCACCCACACCCCACCCACACACCCCCACACACACCCACACACAAACACACACAAACACACACATCCACACACACCCACACACCCACACACACCCACACACACACCACACACCCACACACACACCCACCCACACACCCACCCACACACCCCCACACACACCCACACACACACACAAACACACACATCCACACACCCACCACACACCCACACACAACCCACATACACCCCCCCCACCCCCCCCACACCCCCCACCCCACACACCCCCCCACCCCTCCCTACACACACACGCACAACACACACAACACACACACGCACACACACAACACATATTGCCAGACTCAACACAACACTCCCCCCTCCCCCACCGACATCTCACTCCTTCACCTGATCCCTCCCCTCCCTCTTTCACCCTCCCCTCCCCACCTCTCCCTCACCCACTTACCCACTTGCTTCACTCTCCTTCCCACCCCCCCTTCCCACTACTCTCCCATATAGCCACAGTTCCTCCTCTACCTACCCCCCCCACACTCTGACACACACACTACTAACCTAACATACAGAATTACATAGGTTTCCCACTCTGAGGCAATCAGGATAAAACAAAAATGGTTGCCAGAGAGCAACAAGAAAACCCAAGGGACAGGAGGAGGAAACTGCAAAGGAAGATTGGGCAGCAGAGCTCACAAAAAGGGAACAAGAATGGGAAAAGAAACTAGAAGAACTTAGCATGAGAATGGAAGAGAGGATAGACATGGAAAGCAGGAAGTGGGAGGTGAAAGTCAAAGCAGCAGAGGCCAGGATACAGAGTTTAGAAGAGGAACTGGAAAATCTGAAACAGCCTAAAGAACTAAAGAACATTATGGGATTGAAACAGAGACCGCTACCTCAGCCACAAATAGGGGACTGTAGGAAGGAGGACAAAACTGCATGTAGAAGCTCTATCAGTGGAGACTGTAAGTAAATGAAAGAGCTAAGCTATATGTGGAGGCCTAAAAGACCACAACAGAGCCCAGGGAAAGCGAGAAGGGGGAAAATGACAGCCACTGAGCCCATGTATAGTAGCTAGTGAAACTGAAGAAAGGAAAGCTGCAATGGAGAAATCAATTGAATGAGGGGATACACAGGGATATGCAGTGGGAGAATGAAAGGGTGAGGTCAGTCTTTGTGTATGGGCTACAGGAAGTTGAAGGGGAAACATATGAAGCAAGAAAACAAGGGGAAAAAAAAGCAATTGAAAGCATCATGAAAGTAATCGGAGAAGACGACATGACCCAGCTGGAAAATTTTCGGAGAATAGGGGGGTTTGTAAAAAAAGAAACCGGCCAGTGAAAGTGACCTTCAAGGCAGAATCGACTCGGAACAGGATACTGCAGGAAAAAGCACAATTAAGGGACATGCCGGGATACAGGAAGGTGTATCTCGACCGCGACAGAACACAAGACGAAAGGCGGAAACTGAGAGAGATGGTACAAAGGCGAAAGGAGGAAAGAGAGGGGATGGAGAAGACAGACAGGAGATACCAGACACAGGAAGAAGATCAAATACAACCTCCCTCACAGCTTCCTATAGAAGCCTCCCAACCAGGTCAACCCCAGTGCAGCCAAACACTCTAAACCACAACACCCATGCCATATCCAATGCCCCCACCCACTACATTACAAACTCCACCCCCACAGCAACCACCCATAGTTCCTTATCAGGTCTCCCACTTCCCCAACCCCAATACACCTCCCAGACCATAGTCTTAGAAAAGAAGTTGAAGGTATGGTATACAAATGCAGATGGAATAACAAATAAGTATGAGGAGTGGCACGAAAGAATCAAGGAGACATCCCCAGACATAATAGCACTCACAGAAACAAAAACTCCCAGAATATATAACAGATTCAATTTTCCACCCGGATATCAAATCTTCAGGAAAGACAGAGGGAGGAGAGGGGGAGGAGAGAGATTGCACTGCTCATTAAAAGCCAGTGGGGTTTTGAGAAAATGGAAGGAATGGATGGCACGGGTGAAAGGGACTACTTAGTAGGACAATCCAGTCTGAGGGACATAAGGTGATAATTGCAGTAATGTACAACCCACCACAGAACTGCAGGAGACCAAGAAAGAATACGATGAGAGCAACAGAGCCATGGTCGACACACTAGCCGAGGTGGCCAGGAGGCACACGTGGGGGGAGCAAAGTTACTAGTTATGGTGTGATTTCAATCACAAGGAGATTGACTGGGAAAACCTGGAGCCCCATGGGGGTTCCGAAACATGGAGAGCCAAGATGATGGATGTAGTACTGAAAACCTCATGCATCAACATGTTAGAGACACTACCAGAGAGAGAGGAGAAGATGAACCAGCAAGACTGGACCTTGTATTCACCTTGAGTAGTTCAGACATCGAGGATATCTTGTATGAAAGGCCCCTGGAGCTAGTGATCATGTGGTTCTGTGCTTCGACTACATAGTTGAGCTCCAAGTGGAGAGAGTAGCAGAATAGGATGGGAAAAAACCAAACTACAAAAGGGGGAACTACTCAGGCATGAGGAACTTCCTTCAAAACATTCAGTGGGAAGGGAACTGACAGGAAAACCAGTACAAGAAATGATGGACTATGTGGCAACAAAATGCAGGAGGCAGAGGAGAGGTTTGTTCCCAAGGGAAACAGAAATAATGGGAAGAACAGAACGAGTCCTTGGTTCACCCAAAGGTGTAGGGAGGCAAAAACTAGGTGTTACTAGAGAATGGAAAAGGTACAGAAGACAGAGAACTCAGGAAAATAAAGAGATTAGCCGAAGAGCCAGAAATGAATATGCACAGATAAGAAGGGAGGCTCAGCGACAATATGAAAATGACATAGCATCGAAAGTCAAGACTGACCCGAAGCTGTTGTACAGCCACATCAGGAGGAAAACAACAGTCAAGGACCAGGTAATCAGACTGAGGAAGGGTGATGGGGAATTCACAAGCAACGACCGAGAGGTATGTCAGGAGCTCAACACGAGATTTAAAGAGTATTTACAGTGGAAACCAGTAGGACTCCAGAAATCAGAACAGGGGGGTTTCACCAGCAAGTGCTGGATGAGGTACATATAACCAAGAGGGAAGTGAAGAAGCTGCTATGCGAACTTGACACCTCAAAGGCGGTGGGGACCAGACAACATCTCTCCGTGGGTCCTTAAAGAGGGAGCAGAGATATTGTGTGTGCCATTAACAAAGATCTTCAACACATCATTGAAACTGGGCAACTCCCTGAGGTATGGAAGATGGCAATGTAGTCCCAATTTTTAAAAAGGGAGACAGACATGAGGCACTAACTACAGACCTGTATCACTAACGTGTATAGTATGCAAGGTCATGGAGAAGATCATCAGGAGGAGAGTGGTGGAGCACCTGGAAAGAAACAAGTGTATAATTGACAACCAGCATGTTTCAGGGAAGGAAAATCCTGTGTCACAAACCTACTAGAGTTTTATGACAAGGTGACAGAAGTAAGACAAGAGAGAGAGGGGTGGATCGACTGCATTTTTTTGGACTGCAAAAAGGCCTTCGACACAGTTCCTCACAAGAGGTTACTGAAAAGCTAGAAGATCAGGCACACATAACAGGAAAGGCACTGAAATGGATCAGAGAATACCTGACAGGGAGGCAACAACGAGTCATGGTACGTGACGAGGTGTCAGGTGGGCGCTTGTGACAAGGGGGGTTTCCCACGGGGGTCAGTCTAGGACCTGTGCTGTTTTTGGGTATATGTGAACGACAAAACGGAAGGGTTTAGACTCAGAAGTGTCCTTGTTTGCAGAGATGTGAAGTTAATGAGAAGAATCAAATCGGTGAGGATCAGGCAGGACTACAAAGGGGACCGGGGACAGGCTGCAAAGCCTGGTCAGCAATGGCTCCTTGAGTTTAACCCCTGCCAAATGCAAAGTCATGAAGTTTGGGGGAAAGGGGCAAAGAAGACCGCAGACACAAATAGTTTAGATGGCCAAAGACTGCAAACCTCACTCAAGGAAAAAGATCTGGGGGTGAGTATAACACCGATCATATCTCCTGAGGCGCACATCAATCAGATAACTGCTGCAGCATAGGGGGCGCCTGGCAAACCTACGGATAGCGTTCCGATACCTCAGTAAGGAGTCGTTCAAGACCCTGTAAAACCATTTACTTTCAGGCCCATACTGGAGTATCCCAGCACCAGTTTGGAATCCACACCTAGTAAAGCACGTCAAAAAAATTAGAGAAAGTGAAAAGGTTTGCAACAAGACTAGTCCCAGAGCTACGGGGATTGTCCTACGAAGAAAGGTTGAGGGAAATCGGCCTGACGACACTGGAGCCCGGAGGGTCAGGGGGACATGATAACGACATATAAAATACTGCGCAGAATAGACAAGGTGGACAAAGACAGGATGTTCAGAGATGGGACACAGACACAAGAGGTCACAATTGGAAGTGAAAGACTCAGATGAATCGAAGGGATGTTAGGAAGTATTTCTTCAGTCATAGAGTAGTCAAGTCATGGAATAGTCTAGAAAGTGAAGTAGTGGAGGCGGGAAACCATACATAGTTTTAAGGCGAGTATGATAAAGCTCATGTAGCAGGGAGAGAGAGGACCTAGTAGCAAACAGTGAAGAGGCGGGGCCAGGAGCTATGACTCGACCCCTGCAACCACAAATAGGTGGTACAAAAGGTGAGTACATACACATACACACACATACAACACATACACACACATACACACACACACACACACACACACACACACACATATATATTTGTATATATATATATATATATATATATATATATATATATATATATATATATATATATATAGGGGGTCGAAGAGGTATGGGGTAGGTTTAAAAATGTAGTGTTAGAGTGTTCAGCAGAAGTTTGTGGTTACAGGAAAGTGGGTGCAGGAGGGAAGAGGAGCGATTGGTGGAATGATGATGTAAAGAGAGTAGTAAGGAGAAAAAGTTAGCATATGAGAAGTTTTTACAAAGTAGAAGTGATGCAAGGAGGGAAGAGTATATGGAGAAAAAGAGAGAAGTTAAGAGAGTGGTGAAGCAATGTAAAAAGAGAGCAAATGAGAGAGTGGGTGAGATGTTATCAACAAATTTTGTTGAAAATAAGAAAAAGTTTTGGAGTGAGATTAACAAGTTAAGAAAGCCTAGAGAACAAATGGAATTGTCAGTTAAAAATAGGAGAGGAGAGTTATTAAATGGAGAGGTAGAGGTATTGGGAAGATGGAAGGAATATTTTGAGGAATTGTTAAATGTTGATGAAGATAGGGAAGCTGTGTTTTCGTGTATAGGGCAAGGAGGAATAACATCTTGTAGGAGTGAGGAAGAGCCAGTTGTGAGTGTGGGGGAAGTTCGTGAGGCAGTAGGTAAAATGAAAGGGGGTAAGGCAGCCGGATTGATGGGATAAAGATAGAAATGTTAAAAGCAGGTGGGGATATAGTTTTGGAGTGGTTGGTGCAATTATTTAATAAATGTATGGAAGAGGGTAAGGTACCTAGGGATTGTCAGAGAGCATGCATAGTTCCTTTGTATAAAGGCAAAGGGGATAAAAGAGAGTGCAAAAATTATAGGGGATAAGTCTGTTGAGTGTACCTGGTAAAGTGTATGGTAGAGTATAATTGAAAGAATTAAGAGTAAGACGGAGAATAGGATAGCAGATGAACAAGGAGGCTTTAGGAAAGGTAGGGGGTGTGTGGACCAGGTGTTTACAGTGAAAACATATAAGTGAACAGTATTTAGATAAGGCTAAAGAGGTCTTTGTGGCATTTATGGATTTGGAAAAGGCGTATGACAGGGTGGATAGGGGGCAATGTGGCAGATGTTGCATGTGTATGGTGTAGGAGGTAGGTTACTGAAAGCAGTGAAGAGTTTTTACGAGGATAGTGAGGCTCAAGTTAGAGTATGTAGGAAAGAGGGAAATTTTTCCCAGTAAAAGTAGGCCTTAGACAAGGATGTGTGATGTCACCGTGGTTGTTTAATATATTTATAGATGGGGTTGTAAGAGAAGTAAATGCGAGGGTCTTGGCAAGAGGCGTGGAGTTAAAAGATAAAGAATCACACACAAAGTGGGAGTTGTCACAGCTGCTCTTTGCCGATGACACTGTGCTCTTGGGAGATTCTGAAGAGAAGTTGCAGAGATTGGTGGATGAATTTGGTAGGGTGTGCAAAAGAAGAAAATTAAAGGTGAATACAGGAAAGAGTAAGGTTATGAGGATAACAAAAAGATTAGGTGATGAAAGATTGAATATCAGATTGGAGGGAGAGAGTATGGAGGAGGTGAACGTATTCAGATATTTGGGAGTGGACGTGTCAGCGGATGGGTCTATGAAAGATGAGGTGAATCATAGAATTGATGAGGGAAAAAGAGTGAGTGGTGCACTTAGGAGTCTGTGGAGACAAAGAACTTTGTCCTTGGAGGCAAAGAGGGGAATGTATGAGAGTATAGTTTTACCAACGCTCTTATATGGGTGTGAAGCGTGGGTGATGAATGTTGCAGCGAGGAGAAGGCTGGAGGCAGTGGAGATGTCATGTCTGAGGGCAATGTGTGGTGTGAATATAATGCAGAGAATTCGTAGTTTGGAAGTTAGGAGGAGGTGCGGGATTACCAAAACTGTTGTTCAGAGGGCTGAGGAAGGGTTGTTGAGGTGGTTCGGACATGTAGAGAGAATGGAGCGAAACAGAATGACTTCAAGAGTGTATCAGTCTGTAGTGGAAGGAAGGCGGGGTAGGGGTCGGCCTAGGAAGGGTTGGAGGGAGGGGGTAAAGGAGGTTTTGTGTGCGAGGGGCTTGGACTTTCAGCAGGCATGCGTGAGCGTGTTTGATAGGAGTGAATGGAGACAAATGGTTTTTAATACTTGACGTGCTGTTGGAGTGTGAGCAAAGTAACATTTATGAAGGGATTCAGGGAAACCGGCAGGCCGGACTTGAGTCCTGGAGATGGGAAGTACAGTGCCTGCACTCTGAAGGAGGGGTGTTAATGTTGCAGTTTAAAAACTGTAGTGTAAAGCACCCTTCTGGCAAGACAGTGATGGAGTGAATGATGGTGAAAGTTTTTCTTTTTCGGGCCACCCTGCCTTGGTGGGAATCGGCGGTGTGATAATAAAAAAAAAATAATAATATATATATATATATATATATATATATATATATATATATATATATATATATATATATATATTTATGTAGTGCCGAATATGCAGAACTTGCCATCTTGGCTTAAATAGCAACGCTCATCTTGCCATATAGGACAAGTGAAAATTTGTGTATGCAATAATTTCGCCAAAATCATTCTGAACCTAACGAAAAAAATATATTTCACTCTGTTTGTTTAGTATTAAATTATTGTAAACGTATTTAAAATATATTTAATTTTGTTAGGCTAAAATAAATTGCTCTTGTTATAATAAGGTTAGGTAAGTTTTCTAAGATTCTTTTGGTGCAAAATTAAAAATTTTTACATTAACATTAATGAAAAAATATATATCTTTAAACGTATAAGAGAAAATTTCAGAAAGGACTTAATTTTAAATGAGTTCTTGCTAATTGACCAGTTTTACATATTCGGCACGACATATTATATATATATATATATATATATATATATATATATATATATATATATATATTATATATATATATATTATTATAATATAATATATATAAATATAGGGAGGTACCACCTCTAGAACTGTTGTAGGGACCCTCATCCTCAGAGAAAAGAATAAACTTGCTTCAGGGAAAACTCAAGGTTCTCCCTGAAGCGTTTGAGAATTTTCTCCTACCACCCCCTATATTATATATATATATATATATATATATTTTATTTAAAGACAAAATACATTGACAAAACATTCACAAAAATATGATACAAAGTAAAACAACAGAGGTAACTCAGAGCTACATCTCGAATACCTCGTCCAGCTCCCCGGCGGTGGGCCGCGTGTCCAGAATGCTGCAGGCATTTCCTCTCTGGATCGCAACACTGAGTCTCTGAAAGAGGAAGCTGGTCGCCCTGTGGTCCTTTGTTTCTATGATGAGCTTTTCACCCAGCTCTATTAGGAACTTTAGAGCACACTTGCCCCATGCTCCAAGGGTCTCCGACCCTATTGGGATGAAGTTATAGCAAGGGGGAAGGTCTTCATATTTGCGGATCTTCTGGGTCTCCCTGTGGCTGGCAGCTCCACCCCCTTCCACTACGGAGTATGGCAAGTAGGTGTCTGCCAATGTGGCGGCACATGTGTAGTCCCAGGCAATCTGCTTCCCATCCTTCCAAGGTAGCACAGTGGCTCCATCAGGACGCTTTAGACTTCCGTCAGACCTCTGCACTTGGGGTTCCCGTTGAGCTGGGCAACGGGCTGTGGCAAGGCTTCTCTTTATGATGTCATTGATCTCCTCATGCCTGGCATACTTCCCTTCTGCTGTGTGACACACGAGACCATGAAGTCCGAATTGATCAGCTGTCGCCCTGCCGCAAATACACCTATGTTCGGTGAGGATGGGGGCGGCTAGGCGAAGAGCAACACCAATCCGAATGGCCTGTGGGTCTAGTCGAGTGCCCAAGGAGGAATTGGGAACAGCAAACAGGAAATCTCCTGAGTGTGGTGCCTTCACTGCTAGGAGACGAGCTTTGTCCTTTCCTGAGGCGTTGGAGAGCATTGTGTTGGCGATTTTTTCCATGATCGGTTTGTCCCAGTGGGACAGTTTGTGTTCTTTGGGAGGAGCTGGTCTACTGGAGGAATCTGTAAGGGTGTCCCACCGAATCGCTGCTTCAGTAAACCTGGGGTCTTGAGCTCCTACCATGTCTCTCAAGCGTTCGGGAACAATCTTCTTGACTAATGCACTGGAAGCCAAACACGAAGACAGAAAAACAGGTAAGGCAACATGCGTTGCTTTGCGCACCCCTATACCTCCCAATCGTACTGGGAGGGTTGCCTGATCCCATTGCTCATCCTCTAGTGACAGGTTCAGTGCCTTCTTAAGGGTTGATCTCAGGTGTGCGTCATATTCGTCAAGTGTTGGGTTGTCAAAAGAGGGTGCACACCTGAGGAAGTAAGTGAGTCGTGGAATAGTAAGGCACCTTGTGAGGAGATACAGAGCATCATGGGTATCAAGATTGCTTATTTTCTCCTCCATTCTCATCAGGTCATTTAATTTGTCCTTGAGGACTGTGTCGATGGCCTGGTGACCCAGCGGTGCTCCCAAGAGGGTACTGTTGGACTGAGTGGTAGTAGAGACTTCTGGGAGAATTCTTCGCACAGCATTGATTATTTCCTGGTTTGCTGTGATGATTTCACACTTGGAGGGATTGAGGATGAGTCCCAAGTCTTCTCCCTGTGTTTTCACCAGTTGTAGGTCCCCTACCAGGGACTCTTCAGTACCTGCCAGAGTGCCATCATCCAGGTACCAGATGTTGAGCTCGCTGCGTAGGCTGGAAGTTAGTTCTCTTACTGCCAAGCAGAAGAGAAGTGGAGCGAGTGGGTCACCCTGCTGAACACCTTCTGATGAGAGAATTTCATGTTCTCCAAACAAAAGAATTGAGGGTTTGCTGTAGCCGGCTGAAATGAACGGAAAAAGACTGGGGAAGCGATCCCGAACAGCTAGCAAGACAGCATCTCTCTTTACCATATTAAAGGCATTTCTAAAATCAAGTTTGACTATGGCCTTGTCTTCTGGTAGGTCCCTGATGTAGGCCCTTGCCGCATGAGCTGCAGCTTCACTGCCTTGAGGGACCCCAAAGCCCAGTTGGTGTGGCTGGAGTAAACTGGCAGCTTCTAGGCGAATGTTTCTTACTGCTGCTTTGGCAACGAGACGGCGAAGAGTGTTTCCAACCGCAATGGGTCTGATTCCCCCATCCTTCTTCAAGGCACACAGTGAGGCTCCAAAAAAGAAAGGTTTAATTTCTTCTGGGATTCGCCCAGCCAGGCAGATGTTGACGAAAGTTGTTAACTCGGTGAGAAGAAGTGATGCAGATGCACCGAGTACTGGATTTACCATCTCCTTGAGGTGCTGAGGTCGAACCTCCGTGTAACCTCACATATATATATTATATATATATTTTATATATATATATATATATATATATATATATATATATATATATATATATATATATATTATATTATATATTATATATATATATATATATATATACAATAAGATCACAGTAAACAGGTGATTTCAGAATATGCAAAACAACCACTCTGAAAGAATAGAGAAATTCCAAGCGCTTTCGTGACTACTCACATTATCAAGGAACTATGAAAGTAAAGCATCCAAGGAAGGTATATAAGGGGGTCTGGCCAACACCTCACTATCAGATCCCACAACGGTTAAACACCTGACGCGCGCCGGCCCAACTGGACAGGTCCTTTGCACAACCACCAACAAATTATTCTACCCAAGAAAATTTTTAAAATTATTATTTGTCTAGTGTATTATTAAATTCTTCCCAAATTCTATTAATTATAAATGGATCTAATTTATATAAACCAAAGGAAATATTCATATTATTGTCAAAACTGCTTTTTATGAAACAAGATTCAATTATATTCCTGTCGACCATGGACTTGCTTGATACTACTTTCTCAACTTTTTGATGGTTAAAATCTCTTACATGAATAAATAGAGCATTGGAATCTTGTCCATATATATATATATATATATATATATATATATATATATATATATATAATATATATATATATATATATATATATATTATATATATATATATATATGTATATGTATAGTGGTCTAAAGTGTCATGTGTTTTCTCTCACCATGAGGCGGGCCAAACCATCATGGGTTCAACTCCTTGGCTAGTGCAGTGTTATTGATCAATACCACTCATTTTGGGAGTACAATAATATAATATACTGCTTGTTGAGCTAGTACACAAACAGGGAGTAGAAAGAATTTAGTTCAGGGGCGTCCACACCACCGTATGTCCTTCGATGGCGGGTACAACGTCGAGCTTGGCTGGATGCACCATTGTTAAGGATTGTGTGGTCTAGTGGTCTAAAGCGTGATGCGTTTTCGCGGGGACTGAGGAGGGCCAAAACAGCATGGGATCGACTCCTTAGAGAGTGCAGTGTTGTTATTGACATATTATATATATATATATATAATATATATATATAATATATATATATATATATATATATATGTCGTGCCGAATATGTAAAACTGGTCAATTAGCAAGAACTCATTTAAAATTAAGCCCTTTCTAAAAATTTCTCTTATACGTTTAAAGATATATTTTTTTTCATTAATGTTGATGTAAAAAATTATAATTTTGCACCAAAAGGAACTTAGAAAACTTACCTAACCTTATTATAACAAGAACAATTTATTTTAGCCTAACCCAACTAAATATATTTTAGATTTGTTTACAGTAATTTAATACTAAACAAACACAGTGAAATATATTTTTTTCGTTAGGTTCAGAATGATTTTGGCGAAATTATTGCATACACAAATTTTCACTTGTCCTATATGGCAAGATGAGCGTTGCTATTTAAGCCAAGATCGCAAGTTCTGCCTATTCGGCACGACATATATATATATATATATATATATATATTATATATATGGTAAAATGAAAACAGTCGGAATTTGTTCAATTATAAATTCCCCCAAAGACTATAATACAGTTAGTAGGCACATTAAGTTACCTTTTCTAGCCATACAATACCCATACTCAAATAATCATGCTTGCATGCTAACATTTTTGAGAATTTAATGAACCAAAGGATGAAGAAAAATAACCCCTCCCCCGCCTTCCCTTTCCCATAACATACCTAGTCAGGGAACAGGTGAGGCTCTGAACCCATAACAGGTGAGTGCATGGAAATATACCTAGCTGGACGAATCTTATTAGAGCCAGCTGACCGAGTGGTTAACACCTTGGGTTTAAACCCCACCTGTTCCGTGGTTTGTTTGCAGTCGTGTTTTTACGATTTCGTTAGTGATGATGCCAAATTTTAGTACTGCAGCTCCAGTAACTCTTTGCTTTTTTTACAAGGTGTTTTCCTGACCTTCACTCAAAGTGCTTGACCATAGAGTTACTAGTGTGTCAAACTGGAGAATTTCTCCAACACCTTGGATCAAAAGCTTCCCAGACAGGCCCCCATTTGTTACAAAAAATGCAATATCTAATAAGCATAGAGACCTCCAGTGAATACTAGAAAGGAATGTCCTTCTAGCATCCAGCCTGTTACTGGGTTTTTGTAACAAGTAGTCAGTATCCTGGTCCAATTATCCATTAGAATTTAGTAACATTCAATAGAGCTTCAGGATTACAACTGGTAGGCTACTAACTAAAGAGTTTTACAACTGTATGTCTGCTGACATACAAGAATATCTGATCGATCATACTGCCTTGGATATTCTGGAAACTGCAGCATTAGCAGACAATTATGAGATTTCTCACAAACTTGTATGTACTAAAACACAGAGAAACAAGGTAACTAAAAATTGTCCTAGAAGTCGGCAACCTAAATCAGCTGATCAGTGCCAGCGTGATGTACCTGCTATTGTAACTTCTCGTACCTTTACCAGGAATACTCACAATCCTGAGTCTGCCTCTGTGGTTAGACAGAAATCTGATACCGAGAAGAAGAAAGTTAAATGTACCTATTGTAACGGTAAAGGACATGCTAGAGAATATTGCTATAAGTTAGAAAGAGATACGAGAAGCGGTCGTGCGGCTGGCGCCCCCACACAAGTGGTATCCTCTTCCGTGCAACAAAGGCACCAAAATCCTAGTAATACCTCTGGTCCTACTGTTTTAGATAATATTACTCAGAATAGATGACTAGCCTCAGAAAGTGCATCTGATGAAAAGATTCGCTCAGCAATGAGTCCTTACTTATCGAGAGGTAAAGTAGGACTTGACGAATCACATCTGAGATAATTACTTTCAGAGACACTGGCAGTTATCTCACGTTATTAAGAGAAGATATACTGCCCATAACTGATGATACCTATTGCAAGATATGTATTGTTGGAAGCCTATGGTGGGGCTGTTATAAAAGTACCTCTGCACAAAGTTTACATTGATGCAAGCTATTATACTGGTTATATTTCAGTGGGTATATCCAGTGGAGTATTTCCCATCAGGTCAGTGGACTTGTTGATAGGGAACGATATCTTTCATGCTTGTATATGTAAGGAACCACTTGTGATTGATAATAACACTGATGATAATTATGCCATTGAAGCTTGTAGAGAGAAGCCTATTTTATTTCCTCTCAGCGCAATTACTAGAGCTATGTCAAAGATTCAGCAACCATCCTTGTCTCCTGTTGAGTTAGTGGTTGACAATGATTTGGGCTTGAATATGTTGTTTAGTGACGCTCTGCACCCAGGGTCATTAACACTGACTCCCCCCTGTCATCAACCTAGTCAGGATACAACTGAAGTTAAATTTCTAACTCATGATGATTTAATCAAGGATCAGTTTGTTGATCAGTCACTGGAAAGACTGAGAGATATAGCAGTTACTGAGAGTGAAACAAAGGATCTCGATAATTGTTACTATTATAGTAATGGTGTACTGATGGAGAAAAATACATGTAAGTTGTCAGCTGATAGTGTTTCCACCACAGTCAAGCATCTCGTAGTGTTACCAGTTACATTTCGTGAACGAACCATTGATTTTGCTCACAATAGTCGCATTGGAGGACATTTGGGTGTGAAGAAGACACTCGGTAAACTGGCAAAACATTTTACTTGGACAAAAATGAAGGAAACACTAGCTGATCATGTGCGATGTTGCCAGGTGTGTCGAGTGACAGGCAAGTCAGCACACACACCTCCACCTACACCTCTCACTGAGCTTACTAGTAGCAAAGTTCAGTTCATCTGGGCTAGGGATTGTTCAGACTCGTTTGCAAGGTTGAAGCATCTGCTTTCCTCTGCTCCTGTGTTGAGGAGTCCTAATTTCAATCTTCCCTTCTTTTTACATATAGATGCGAGTGGTTATGCAGTGGGTGCTGTGCTGCTCCAACAGTCAACATCCACTGACATTCTCCATCCTATATGTTACTATTCATCTAAGCTCAAACGACACCAGAAAAATTATGCCACTATTGAGAAAGAGGCTCTAGCTCTTGTAGTGTCCTTGGAACATTTTGATGTGTATTTGGGCACTTCCCCATTTAAAATTAACGTTTTTTTCAGACCATAATACACTCACCTACATAAACACAATGAAGAGTAAAAATGCTAGGATATTGAGGTGGGCTCTCAGAATTCAGACTTACTCTATTAGTATACAACATATCAGTGGTCATTGTAATGTAATTGCTGACGCTCTGTCACGTCCTTAATTATCATTGTTACATTTAAATTAACGTAATTTTATGCCCAAATACTTTTTGTTACTTGCTACGTCATATTCAGTAAAGTAACGTAATCTATCAAGCCCATGTTAACTATGTATACTCATGTCTAATTATTCTATTTATATATTCACAGTAGTGGTGATATATGTTGGTGTGAGAAGGAGACAGTTGGAGACTGAAGCTGAGTGTTGAGTGTGTAGTGTTGTGTGGGCGATGTTAGTTACTGAGTGGTGGAACACAGTCCTGCCGCAGACCATCCCCTCACTACACTCAAGCTTTCTCATATGCAGATGTCCATACTGCCTCGCATTCCACTACCACTTCTTAAAAGTGGAATGCCGTCTCCTGTCTATCGCACAAGACTGTTGTTCATATAGAGTCTCCACTACTATGATCGAGCCTCTACGTGTCATGCTTGTCTACGGTATCCTGTCTCTGCACTGATGTAAATAATCATGAGTATGCAGAGATACGATACTGTGTACTGCCCTAGTATGAGGGGCATAACTTATAGTGAAATAGACACTGTAAAATGTAAGAAGTGTTGGCACAAGAGTGACTCTAAATTTTTTATTAAATTGTATTGTTAAAGTGACATAAGTTATCACAAATCATGTGAAAGACACTAATGCAACTCCTAGTGCGACTGTTTGTCGTGCTGGGGGGGGGGGGGTGTTGCAGCCCCTGAATGGGTCACAATGTATATAATGTATATTACCTGCTCATATATTTATATATTGCTTATATTTGCAATATTAGCTAAATCGTAAATATATTGCTTTATATTATTATTTGACTTAGTTATGTTATTAGGTAGGATATAACATTTATATATTATTCAGTGCTCATAGTTCAAGTGTTAAGTAGCTGACAGCATTGTCTAACTACTGTATTATCACTCCACTTGTTTCCCTGCTGGCTTCTCTGTGTTGCTGGGCAGCAGCAGTCCACGGAGAGTCACGTGATCAGAGGGGTGTTGGTCACACCTCACCTGGAGTAGTCTGCCTGGCCTGCGATAGCTCTTGTCTGTTTGACGTTCTTCTAACAAGACGTGCCTCTAGTTCTCCCTTGCTGGCCCTTGTTGGAAGATCGTCTCTGTCGCTTTCTTGTTGTTGGTTCTGTGTAACTGTTCACGGAACATAGCCTAGACTTAGTGATGTTCGACATTGTACTGAGGTTGTGTGTCACAGAGACACTCTGAGAAACTCAGGTCCTGAGCTGTAGCTGTACTGGTATCTGTGTACTGTCACAGTCAGGGATTTTGTAATGTGGAGGATCTGCAGATGGTCCCTACTTAGTGTCCTTAGATTATCTCCTTGTTCCTGATTCTGTGTTGCTGTTGCTTGTTATATTGCTGTTTGGCTTATCAGTCGTTTTATTGTTCAAGCAAGCTGTTCTGATTGCCAGGTTGGTCAAGAAGTTAGTTTATGTGAGGACTATTAGTCAGTCACTGGTTAAGTCTAGTAGAGTCTTGAGACATAGCGAACTACTTAGAGCACTTACACACATACACACAAACTTACTTGTATATATTTGTATTATGTTATTAAATGTTAACAATGTACCAGACGGTACTTAAAAGCCATTAAGATGTGATTTGTGCCTTCAGCACAATACTACTGTACACGAGAGAAATGTAGGAACTTGTATCCTATATTATATTCAATTGATTACTATAATTTACTTTGATCTTATATGCGTAGACAACTTTTTTATTAATAAACTTATTAAATTTTAATTTCTTTAGTTAGTAGCCTACCAGTTGTAATCCTGAAGCTCTATTGAATCTTACTTAATTCTAATGGATAATTGGACCAAGATACTGACTACTTGTTTCAAAAACCCAGTAACAGACTGGATGCTAGAAGGGCAGTCCTTTTTAGTATTCACTGGAGGCCTTTATGCTTATTAGATATCGTGTTTTTTGTAACACCAGGTTTCACACTTTTTTATTATTTTTTTTATTAACACACTGGCCGATTCCCACCAAGGCAGGGTGGCCCGAAAAAGAAAATCTTTCATCATCATTCACTCCATCACTGTCTTGCCAGAAGGGTACTTTACACTACAGTTTTTAAACTGCAACATTAACACCCCTCCTTCAGAGTGCAGGCACTGTACTTCCCATCTCCAGGACTCAAGTCCGGCCTGCCGGTTTCCCTGAATCCCTTCATAAATGTTACTTTGCTCACACTCCAACAGCACGTCTACTATTAAAAACCATTTGTCTCCATTCACTCCTATCAAACACGCTCACGCATGCCTGCTGGAAGTCCAAGCCCCTCACACACAAAACCTCCTTTACCCCCTCCCTCCAACCTTTCAGGCCGACCCCTACCCCGCCTTCCTTCCACTATAGACTGATACACTCTTGAAGTCATTCTGTTTCGCTCCATTCTCTCTACATGTCCGAACCACCTCAACAACCCTTCCTCAGCCCTCTGGACAACAGTTTTGGTAATCCCGCACCTCCTCCTAACTTCCAAACTACGAATTCTCTGCATTATATTCACACCACACATTGCCCTCAGACATGACATCTCCACTGCCTCCAGCCTTCTCCTCGCTGCAACATTCATCACCCATGCTTCACACCCATATAAGAGCGTTGGTAAAACTATACTCTCATACATTCTTCTCTTTGCTTCCAAGTACAAAGTGCACCGTTCACCCTTTTCCCCTCATCAATTGTATGATTCACCTTATCTTTCATAGACCCATCCACTGACACGTTCACTCCCAAATATCTGAATACATTCACCTCCTCCATACTCTCTCCCTCCAATCTGATATCCAATCTTTCATCACCTAATCTTTTTGTTATCCTCTTCACCTAATCTTTTTGTTATCCTCATAACCTTACTCTTTCCTGTATTCACTTTTAATTTTCTTCTTTTGCATACCCTACCAAATTCATCCACCAACCTCTGCAACTTCTCTTCAGAATCTCCCAAGAGCACAGTGTCATCAGCAAAGAGCAACTGTGACAACTCCCACTTTATGTGTGATTCTTTATCTTTTAATTCAATGCTTCTTGCCAAGACCCTCGCATTTACTTCTCTTACAACCCATCTATAAATATATTAAACAACCACAGTGACATCACACATCCTTGTCTAAGGCCTACTTTTACGGGGAAATAATCTCCCTCTTTCCTACATACTCTAACTTGAGCCTCACTATCCTCGTAAAAACTCTTCACTGCTTTCAGTAACCTACCTCCTACACCATACACCTGCAACATCTGCCACATTGCCCCCCTATCCACCCTGTCATACGCCTTTTCCAAATCCATAAATGCCACAAAAACCTCTTTAGCCTTATCTAAATACTGTTCACTTATATGTTTCACTGTAAATACCTGGTCCACACACCCCCTACCTTTCCTAAAGCCTCCTTGTTCATCTGCTATCCTATTCTCCGTCTTACTCTTAATTCTTTCAATAATAACTCTACCATACACTTTACCAGGTATACTCAACAGACTTATCCCCCTATAATTTTTGCACTCTCTTTTGTCCCCTTTGCCTTTATACAAAGGAACTATGCATGTTCTCTGCCAATCCCTAGGTACCTTACCCTCTTCCATACATTTATTAAATAATTGCACCAACCACTCCAAAACTATATCCCTACCTGCTTTTAACATTTCTATCTTTATCCTATCAATCCCGGCTGCTTTACCCCCTTTCATTTTATCTACTGCCTCACGAACTTCCCCCACACTCACAACTGGCTCTTCCTCACTCCTACAAGACGTTATTCCTCCTTGCCCTATACACGAAATCACAGCTTCCCTATCTTCATCAACATTTAACAATTCCTCAAAATATTCCCTCCATCTTCCCAATACCTCTAAGTCTCCATTTAATAACTCTCCTCTCCTATTTTTAACTGACCATTTGTTCTCTAGGCTTCCTTAACTTGTTAATCTCACTCCAAAACTTTTTCTTATTTTCAACAAAATTTGTTGATAACATCTCACCCACTCTCTCATTTGCTCTGCTTTCACACTTATCCACATAATTTCATCCTAGACAGATATGAATGGTATTTAAAATAAGAATAAAGACCAACACATCTTCCGTTGTTGCTGCCTCAAGCCACTCTGAACTCGTATCCTATGCAAAAAAAAATGAAATAACATTAGTAAAAAGTAATAAAATATATATTTAAGTCCCCCAAAAGTTCACACACACCCTATAAAAATCTTGACCCTACATTATATAAATTTAAATTTTATTGAAAGCCATACTATGAGCATCAGATGATCTTGCTACTACAAGATCCATTACGAAAACAAATACATATCTCAGAAATATGTAAACAAAACATTGCTACTCTTCCCTCTGATAAAACTTACCAACCCCTCTTTTAAAAACGCAATTGCTTATAAGAATATTACTCTACTTTCACCAATATATTCTAGCAACCTTCTTTATAATTTTATAACCCCAACCTATGAAAATTATTGTAATTGTAAAATGTAAAAAAAAAAAAAATGGGCCACAAAATTAGGCAGTCTAGCAAATATATACCAGATGTCTTAATAATAATATTAATACTTAAATGCTATATTTTGTATTAACAATAGCCTATTAAATAATCCTATACTGTAAGCTATATTACAAGTGGTGTTAGTGGTGTGATTGGTGGTGTCAATGGTGTTAGTAATAACAGTTGTATTGGTATTAGTGATGTTGGTGGTAGTAGTACAGTGGAACCTCGGTACTCGAACTTAATTCGTTCCAGAAGTGTGTTCGAGTGCCGATCTGTTCGAGTACCGAACGAATTTTTCCCATAAGGAGTAATGCAAATTTGATTAATTCGTTAAAGACCCCAAAAAATACACTTACAGCGACTTTGCAGTGTACTTTCGTATGATGTTTATGATTGTATTCTTGTTTTCTTGGTCTCATTTGATAGAATGAAAGATATATTAAGAAATAGAGATGATTTTGAATGGTTTACAGAATAAAAGTAGTTTGAAATTGAGTTCAAAGCAGCAGAAATGTTCGATTTTTGCTTATGTTCAAGAGTAACCAAATCACGTCACGCGTCCAATACACGTCAACTGGTGGGTCTAATATGCTTTCACAAATGCACTGATACTATTTATACCATTTTTTTCAATAATGCAGTAGTCTGAAAACAGTAAATATTATATTTTTTGTGTGAATAAAAATTCAAAAAGGAAAGCAAGCGTAATATGAAAGGAGTTCGACGTGGGAGGAGCTATAGGAGAGAGAGGGAGGGGCCAGCAGAAGGAACATTCAGTATCTGATGAGTCATCTTGATAGCTGAATACTAGAGGTGGCGCAAATACAATGTTGTGTAATTACATTAATATTAATAATGAAGGTTATCTGTCTATCACATTTATTCCAACTTGATATCAGAAACACGACAGATAACCCCTAGAAGCACAATCAAAATACCGAAATTAATGATAGGCATATTATGGGGGAGGCGGAGGCGGTGTTTACATCAGGGCAAACACACACTAACCAATTTTCTTTTTGATTGACTGTTATCACTAATCTTCTTAGGCCCCATGGTGACTTATTTATACAAATAATATAAAAAAGTGCAAAGCAACACAAAATAGTTTAAAGTGAAGTTCAATGGAGTTTTAGACTGAGCGACAGCTGCGGAGAGACTGATGCACATGTTATGGCATGTTCTGGCAGGTCGTGTTTGTTTGGTTGAGTACCGAGCAAACGGTCGACTTCCGAGCGAGAGCGATTTTTTATCCAACAAAGCGTTCAAGTACCGAACAAGAACGGAGCTGTTCGAGTACCGAGGTTCCACTGTATTAGTAATGGTGGTGGTGTTAGTATTGATAGTGGTGTTAGTGGTGATGGTGGCATCAGTGTCAGTGATGGTGGTAGTAGTATTAGTAATGGTGGTGGTACTAGTATTCATAGTAGTGTTAGTGATGATGGAAGTATCAGTATTAGTGATGATGGTGGCAGCGGTGTCAGTGATGGTGGTAGTGGTGTTAGTGATGATAGCGGTAGCCGTATTAGTGATGAAGGTGGCAGCGGCGTAAGGACTGTGGTGATAGTGGTGTTAGTGGTGGTGGTGGTAGTGGCGTTAGTAAGACTGGCACCAGCACCATCTGGCACCAACACCAACAGCTGTGCCAGCACTGAGCTAGGCCAGCATCACCTTCGCCGTGTCACCATGACCTCAGGCGAGTCTTATCGATTACCTTTGCCCACTGTCGAGTAAGGGTGGGAATGGAGGAGGAGGGAGTGGGTTGGTGTTGGAGTGGGGGAAGGGAGACACAGGAGGCTGACATTGTCTGCCAGGGTGGTGGTGTTTGTGGTAGGGGTGGGAGGTGGGTCGAATCCTCTTATGATACTGCTGTTGTTACAGTTGTTGTTGTTTCTGCTGCTGCTACTGCTATTGCTGTTACAGCTGTTGCATCTGCTGCTGTTGTTGTAGCTGTCTCTTTTGTTGTTTCTGTTAGAGATGCTGCACCTACTGTTACAGATGTTGTTTCTGTTAGAGATGCTGCACCTGCTGTTACAGTTGTTTCTTCTGCTGCTATAACTGAGGATTCTGCTTTTGCTGCTGTTATAATAATTTTGTTGCTGTTGCTGCTGTTGTTGTTACAGCTTTGGTTACTACTATTGTCATTCCTGCTGTTGATACTTTTTTGCTGCTGCTACGGCTTTCGTTGTTGCTACAACTGCTGTTGATGTTGCTGCTAATGTTACTTGTGCAGCTTTTATTGCCGGCTCTTCTGACAATGTTGATTGGTCTTGTGTTTGGTGTAGACGCTGCTGTTGCTACTGTAGCTGCAACTGCTGTTGCTTCAGTTTCTCTGCCGCTGTCTTCATTTTTGTAGCTGTTGTTCTGGCTGTTGGTATCGTTGATGTTGCTGCTGATGCTGTGCTTGATGTTCAACTGCTGCTGCTGATGCTACTGTGTTTGCTGTTGGACTGTTGTTGCTATACTTGCTATTGGACTGTTGTTGCTATACATGCTGTTGGACTGCTGTTGCTGCACTTGCTGTTGGACTGCTGCTGAGGCTAATGTTGATGTTTTGGCTTCTGTCATTGTTAGCATTTTGTCGTGTGTAAGTAGTGCTACCTCTGTCATTGGTGCTACTTCCGGTGTTGGTGCTATTTCCGGTGTTGGTGTCACTTCCGGTGCTGGTGATACTCCCGGTGTTGGTGCTACTTCAGTGTTGGTGCTACTTCCGGTGTTCGTGCTACCTCAGTGTTGGTGCTACTTTCTGTGTTAGTGATAAAACTTTCGTTGTTAATGTTGGTGGTGCTAATCCTGTTTAGGGGTGGTGCTTACAGTGCTGGTGGTGTTACCTATGGTGTTGATGGTGCTAATTCCTCTGATGGCATTCCTACTTCCGTTGTTGATGGTACTGCTTCCGTTGTTGGAGGTGCTATGACGTTTTGGTGGTGCTAGTTCCTCCTCTGATGGTGCTACTCCGTATTGGCAGTGCTGCTTCCTCTGGTGGTGGTGCTACTTCCGATTTGGTGGTATTGCTTCTGGTGTTAGTGCTACTACTTCCCGTGTTAGTGGTGGTACTTCCTGTGTTAGTGGTGGTACGTCCTGTGTTAGTGGTGGTACTTCCTGTGTTAGTAGTGGTACTTCCTGTGTTAGAGGTGGTACTTCCTGTGTTAGTGGTGGTACTTCCTGTGTTAGTGGTAGTACTTCTTGTGTTAGTGGTGGTACTTCCTGTGTTAGTGGTGGTACTTCCTGTGTTAAAGGTGGTACTTCCTGTTTTAGTAGTATTACTTCCTGTGTTAGTGGTGGTACTTCTTGTGTTAATGGTGGTACTTCCTGTGTTAGTGGTGGTACTTCCTATGTTAGTGGTAGTACTTCTTGTATTAATGATGGTAATTCTTGTGTTAGTAGTGGTACTTCCTGTGTTAGTGGTGGTACTTCCTGTGTTAGTGGTAGTACTTCTTGTGTTAGTGGTGGTACTTCCTGTGTTAGTGGTGGTACTTCCTGTGTTAGTGGTAGAACTTCTTGTGTTAGTGGTGGTACTTCCTGTGTTAGTGGTGGTACTTCTTGTGTTAGTGGTAGTACTTCTTGTGTTAGTGGTGGTACTTCCTGTGTTAGTGGGGGTACTTCCTGTGTTAGTGGTACTACTACTTCCTGTGTTAGTGGTAGTACTTCTTGTGTTAGGGGTGGTACTTTCTGTGTTAGTGGTAGTACTTCTTGTGTTAGTGGTGGTACTTCCTGTGTTAGTGGGGGTACTTCCGGTTTTAGTAGTACTACTACTTCCTGTGTTAGTGGTAGTACTTCTTGTGTTAGTGGTGGTACTTCCTGTGTTAGTGGTGGTACTTCCTGTGTTAGTGGTGGTACTTCCTGTCTTAGTGGTGGTACTTCCTGTTTTAGTAGTATTACTTCCAGTGTTAGTGGTGGTACTTCCTGTGTTAGTGGTGGTACTTCCCGTGTTAGTGGTGGTACTTCCTGTGTTAGTGGTGGTACTTCCTGTATTAGTAGTATTACTTCCTGTGTTAGTGGTGGTACTTCCTGTTTTAGAAGTATTACTTCCTGTGTTAGTGGTGGTACTTCCTATGTTAGTGGTAGTACTTCTTGTGTTAGTGGTGGTACTTCCTGTGTTAGTGGTGGTACTTCCTGTGTTAGTGGTGGTACTTCCTGTGTTAGTGGTAGAATTCTTGTGGGTTTGTGGTGGTACTTCCTGTGCTAGTGGTGGTACTTCCTGTGTTAGTGGTAGTACTTCTTGTGTTAGTGGTGGTACTTCCTGTGTTAGTGGTGGTACTTCCTGTGTTAAAGGTGGTACTTCCTGTTTTAGTAGTATTACTTCCTGTGTTAGTGGTGGTACTTCTTGTGTTAATGGTGGTACTTCCTGTGTTAGTGGTGGTACTTCCTATGTTAGTGGTAGTACTTCTTGTATTAATGATGGTAATTCTTGTGTTAGTGGTGGTATTCCTGTGTTAGTGGGGGTACTTCCTGTGTTAGTGGTAGTTTCCTCTTGTGTTAGTGGTGGTACTTCCTGTGTTAGTGGTGGTACTTCCTGTGTTAGTGGTAGAACTTCTTGTGTTAGTGGTGGTACTTCCTGTGCTAGTGGTGGTACTTCTTGTGTTAGTGGTAGTACTTCTTGTGTTAGTGGTGGTACTTCCTGTGTTAGTGGGGGTACTTCCTGTGTTAGTGGTACTACTACTTCCTGTGTTAGTGGTAGTACTTCTTGTGTTAGGGGTGGTACTTTCTGTGTTAGTGGTAGTACTTCTTGTGTTAGTGGTGGCACTTCCTGTGTTAGTGGGGGTACTTCCGGTGTTAGTGGTACTACTACTTCCTGTGTTAGTGGTAGTACTTCTTGTGTTAGTGGTGGTACTTCCTGTGTTAGTGGTGGTACTTCCTGTGTTAGTGGTGGTACTTCCTGTCTTAGTGGTGGTACTTCCTGTTTTAGTAGTATTACTTCCAGTGTTAGTGGTGGTACTTCCTGTGTTAGTGGTGGTACTTCCCGTGTTAGTAGTGGTACTTCCTGTGTTAGTGGTGGTACTTCCTGTATTAGTAGTATTACTTCCTGTGTTAGTGGTGGTACTTCCTGTTTTAGAAGTATTACTTCCTGTGTTAGTGGTGGTACTTCCTATGTTAGTGGTAGTACTTCTTGTGTTAGTGGTGGTACTTCCTGTGTTAGTGGTGGTACTTCCTGTGTTAGTGGTGGTACTTCTTGTGTTAGTGGTAGAACTTCTTGTGTTAGTGGTGGTACTTCCTGTGTTAGTGGTGGTACTTCCTGTGTTAGCGGTAGTACTTCTTGTGTTAGTGGTGATACTTCCTGTGTTAGTGGTGGTACTTCCTGTGTTAGTGGTTATACTTCCTGTGTTAGTGGTAGTACTTCTTGTGTTAGTGGTGGTACTTCCTGTGTTAGTGGTGGTACTTCCTGTGTTAGTGGTAGTACTTCCTGTGTTAGTGAGGGTACTTCCTGTGATAGTGGTACTACTACTTCCTGTGTTAGTGGTAGTACTTCTTGTGTTAGTGGTGGTACTTCCTGTGTTAGTGGTGGTACTTCCTGTGTTAGTGGTGGTACTTCCTATGTTAGCGGTGGTACTTCCTGTTTTAGTAGTATTACTTCCTGTGTTAGTGGTGGTACTTCCTGTGTTGGTGGTGGTACTTCCCGTGTTAGTGGTGGTACTTCCTGTGTTAGTGGTGGTACTTCCTGTTTTAGTAGTATTACTTCCTGTGTTAGTGGTGGTACTTCCTGTGTTAGTGGTGGTACTTCCTCTGTTAGTGGTTGTGCTTCTTGTGTTAGTGGTGGTACTTCCTGTGTTAGTGGTAGAACTTCTTGTGTTAGTGGTGGTACTTCCTGTGCTAGTGGTGGTACTTCCTGTGTTAGTGGTAGTACTTCTTGTGTTAGTGGTGGTACTTCCTGTGTTAGTGGTGGTACTTCCTGTGTTAAAGGTGGTACTTCCTGTTTTAGTAGTATTACTTCCTGTGTTAGTGGTGGTACTTCTTGTGTTAATGGTGGTACTTCCTGTGTTAGTGGTGGTACTTCCTATGTTAGTGGTAGTACTTCTTGTATTAATGATGGTAATTCTTGTGTTAGTGGTGGTACTTCCTGTGTTAGTGGTGGTACTTCCTGTGTTAGTGGTAGTACCTCTTGTGTTAGTGGTGGTACTTCCTGTGTTAGTGGTGGTACTTCCTGTGTTTAGTGGTAGAACTTCTTGTGTTAGTGGTGGTACTTCCTGTGTTAGTGGTGGTACTTCTTGTGTTAGTGGTAGTACTTCTTGTGTTAGTGGTGGTACTTCCTGTGTTAGTGGGGGTACTTCCTGTGTTAGTGGTACTACTACTTCCTGTGTTAGTGGTAGTACTTCTTGTGTTAGGGGTGGTACTTTCTGTGTTAGTGGTTTGTACTTCTTGTGTTAGTGGTGGCACTTCCTGTGTTAGTGGGGGGGACTTCCGGTGTTAGTGGTTTCTACTACTTCCTGTGTTAGTGGTAGTACTTCTTGTGTTAGTGGTGGTACTTCCTGTGTTAGTGGTGGTACTTCCTGTGTTAGTGGTGGTACTTCCTGTCTTAGTGGTGGTACTTCCTGTTTTAGTAGTATTACTTCCAGTGTTAGTGGTGGTACTTCCTGTGTTAGTGGTGGTACTTCCCGTGTTAGTAGTGGTACTTCCTGTGTTAGTGGTGGTACTTCCTGTATTAGTAGTATTACTTCCTGTGTTAGTGGTGGTACTTCCTGTTTTAGAAGTATTACTTCCTGTGTTAGTGGTGGTACTTCCTATGTTAGTGGTAGTACTTCTTGTGTTAGTGGTGGTACTTCCTGTGTTAGTGGTGGTACTTCCTGTGTTAGTGGTGGTACTTCCTGTGTTAGTGGTAGAACTTCTTGTGTTAGTGGTGGTACTTCCTGTGTTAGTGGTGGTACTTCTGTGTTAGCGGTTTGTACTTCTTGTGTTAGTGGTGATACTTCCTGTGTTAGTGGTGGTACTTCCTGTGTTAGTGGTTATACTTCCTGTGTTAGTGGTAGTACTTCTTGTGTTAGTGGTGGTACTTCCTGTGTTAGTGGTGGTACTTCCTGTGTTAGTGGTAGTACTTCCTGTGTTAGTGAGGGTACTTCCTGTGATAGTGGTACTACTACTTCCTGTGTTAGTGGTAGTACTTCTTGTGTTTGTGGTGGTAACTTCCTGTGTTAGTGGTGGTACTTCCTGTGTTAGTGGTGGTACTTCCTATGTTAGCGGTGGTACTTCCTGTTTTAGTAGTATTACTTCCTGTTGTTAGTGGTTGGTACTTCCTGTTGGTGGTGGTACTTCCCGTGTTAGTGGTGGTACTTCCTGTGTTAGTGGTGGTACTTCCTGTTTTAGTAGTATTACTTCCTGTGTTAGTGGTGGTACTTCCTGTGTTAGTGGTGGTACTTCCTCTGTTAGTGGTTGTGCTTCTTGTGTTAGTGGTGGTACTTCCTGTGTTAGTGGTGGTACTTCCTGTGTTAGTGGTGGCACTTACTGTTTTAGTAGTTTAACTTCCTGTGTTAGTGGTAGTACTTCTTGTGTTAGTGGTGGTACTTCCTGTGTTCGTGGTGGTACTTCCTGTGTTAGTGGTGGTACTTCCTGTGTTAGTGGTAGTACTTCTTGCGTTAGTAGTGGTACTTCCTGTGTTAGTGGTGGTACTTCCTGTGTTAGTGGTGGTACTTCCTGTGTTAGTGGTAGTACTTCTTGTGTTAGTGGTGGTACTTCCTGTGTTAGTGATGGTACTTCCTGTGTTAGTGGTAGTACTTCTTGTGTTAGTGGTGGTACTTCCTGTGTTAGTGGTGGTACTTCCTGTGTTAGTGGTGGTACTTCCTGTGTTAGTGGTAGTACTTCTTGTGTTAGTGGTGGTACTTCCTGTGTTAGTGGTAGTACTTCTTGTGTTAGTGTTGGTACTTCCTGTGTTAGTGGTGGTACTTCTTGTGTTAGTGGTGTTACTTCCTGTTTTAGTAGTATTACTTCCTGTGTTAGTGGTGGTACTTCTTGTGTTAGTGGTGGTACTTCCTGTGTTAGTGGTGGTACTTCTTGTGTTAGTGGTGTTACTTCCTGTTTTAGTAGTATTACTTCCTGTGTTAGTGGTGGTACTTCCTGTGTTAGTGGTGGTACTTCCTGTTTTAGTAGTATTACTTCCTGTGTTAGTGGTGGTACTTCCTGTGTTAGTGGTGGTACTTCTTGTGTTAGTGATGGTACTTCCTGTGTTAGTGACACTACTATTTCCTGTGTTAGTGGTGGTACTTCCTGTATTAGTGACACTACTACTTCCTGTGTTAGTGGTACTACTTCCTGTGTTAGTGGTGGTTCTTCTTGTGTTAATGGTGGTACTACCTGTGTTAGTAGTGGTACTTCCTGTGTTAGTGGTACTACTACTTCCTGTATCAGTGGTATTAGTTCCTGTGTTAGTGGTGGTACTTCCTGTGTTAGTGATACTACTACTTCCTGTGTCAGTGGTATTACTTCTTGTGTTAGTGGTGGTACTTCCTGTGTCAGTGGTACTACTTCCTGTGTTAGTGGTACTACTTCCTGTGTTAGTGGTACTACTACTTCCTGTGTCAGTGGTACTAATTCCTGTGTTACTGGTGGTACTTCCTGTGTCAGTGGTACTACTACTTCCTGTGTTAGTGGGGGTACTTCCTGTGTTAGTGGTACTACTACTTCCTGTGTCAGTGGTACTACTTCCTGTGTTAGTGGTACTACTACTTCCTGTGTCAGTGGTACTACTTCCTGTCTTACTGGTGGTACTTCCTGTGTTAGTGGTAGAACTTCCTGTGTTAGTGGTACTACTACTTCCTGTGTCAGTGGTACTACTTCCTGTGTTACTGGTGGTACTTCCTGTGTTAGTGGTAGTACTTCCTGTGTTAGTGGTACTACTACTTCCTGTGTCAGTGTTACTAATTCCTGTGTTAGTGTTGGTACTTCTTCTGTTAGTGGTAGTACTTATTGTGTTAGTGGTGGTACTACCTGTGTTAGTAGTGGTACTTCCTGTGTCAGTGGTACTACTTCCTGTGTTAGTGGTACTACTTCCTGTGTTAGTAGTAGTACTTCCTGTGTTAGTGGTGGTACTTCCTGTGTTAGTGGTAGTACTTCTTGTGTTAGTGGTGGTACTTCCTGTGTTAGTGGTGGTACTTCCTGTGTTAGTGGTAGTACTTCTTGTGTTAGTGGTGGTACTACCTTTGTTAGTAGTGGTTCTTCCTGTGTTAGTGGTGGTACTTATTGTGTTAGTAGTGGTTCTTCCTGTGTTAGTGGTATTACTTCCTCTGTTAGTGGTGGTACTACCTGTGTTAGTTGTGGTACTTCCTGTGTTAGTTGTACTACTTCCTGTGTTAGTGGTACTACTACTTCCTGTGTTAGTGGTACTACTACTTCCTGTGTTAGTGGTACTACTACTTCCTGTGTTAGTGGTACTACTTCTTGTGTTAGTAATACTACTTTCTGTGTTAGTAGTGGTACTTCCTGTGTTAGTGGTGCTACTTCCTGTGTTGGCTATGCTACTTCCTCTATACAGAAAATAAGAATTATGATGTGAACAATGAGAGGAATGCACACTGGACATTTCTCACTTTTCACCGATAAGCCAGAGGAAGGCCTCGGTTAGATGACCAAAAGCTCCAGCTGCTGGTCATCATATGACCAAGACCCTCGTCAGGCAACACTTGTCCTGTTTCCTGACGTTCCTTACCTAATTTAAGTTACACTCCCAGGGTCCACCAGAGCGTCCAGCAACACAACCCTCACCGTCATTCATTGAATATTGGTATTTTAAAGAATCGTTTTAGATACTTATTTAGTGACTGACCCCTAATGGCTCATTAGACTATTAATGACCATCAGTCTCTCTTAACGAAATATCAGTCGCTACTAGTAACCTATCAGTCACTACTAATGATCCGTCAGTTACTAATAATTACCATAAGTCACTACTCAGTCACTACTGCTACTGCCTCGCGACTGACTGCAACTTCCCCACGAGTCACTACTAATGACTTATCACTACTAACTAATGGTACGTCAATTACTAACAATGATTGACAATCACTACTAATCACTCATTAGTAACGCCTGATCCATCAGCCGTCACTGACTTGTCAGTCAACATAATGACCAAACTATCACCTCTATGACCTAACAGTCACCTCTAATGACCTACCGGTCACCACTAATTACCTGCCGGTCGTCACTAATGACCTTTCAGTCATCACTAAAGACCTGTCAGTCACTAGTAATGACCTGCCATTCATCACTAATTATCCATCAATAAATGTGACTGGCCCATCACTACCATAACCATCACCCGCCTGGGAGAGTTGAAAATCAATTAACAAAGAGTAAATAGAGTAATTACCCCCAAAAATAAGGTGTCAAAATGATTAGGTCGGCGCTCACGAGTAAATATTTCTTCCAACCTTTCAACGAGCAGCTTGTGTCAGGATATATGTTGTGGGCACCACTGGTGTCAGGATATATGTTGTGGGCACCACTGGTGTCAGGATATATGTTGTGGGCACCACTGGTGTCAGGATATATGTTGTGGGCACCACTGGTGTCAGGATATATGTTGTGGGCACCACTGGTGTCAGGATATATGTTGTGGGCACCACTGGTGTCAGGATATATGTTGTGGGCACCACTGGTGTCAGGATATATGTTGTGGGCACCACTGGTGTCAGGATATATGTTGTGGGCACCACTGGTGTCAGGATATATGTTGTGGGCACCACTGGTGTCAGGATATATGTTGTGGGCACCACTGGTGTCAGGATATATGTTGTGGGCACCACTGGTGTCAGGATATATGTTGTGGGCACCACTGGTGTCAGGATATATGTTGTGGGCACCACTGGTGTCAGGATATATGTTGTGGGCACCACTGGTGTCAGGATATATGTTGTGGGCACCACTGGTGTCAGGATATATATTGTGGGCACCACTGGTGTCAGGATATATGTTGTGGGCACCACTGGTGTCAGGATATATGTTGTGGGCACCAATTGTGTCTGGATATATGTTGTGGGCACCACTGGTGTCAGGATATATGTTGTGGGCACCACTGGTGTCAGGATATATGTTGTGGGCACCACTGGTGTCAGGATATATGTTGTGGGCACCACTGGTGTCAGGATATATGTTGCGAGCACCAATGGTGTCTGGATATATGTTGTGGATACCACTGGTGTCAGGATATATGTTGTGGGCACCACTGGTGTCAGGATATATACTGTGGGCACCACTGGTTCCCACAGCAGTAGGTTGGCAAATAACTGCCAACCTACTGGTGTCAGGTACTGTAGCCAAGAAAGCAATGTAGATTAGCGAAAGCAGTTGATGTTCACTTGAAGGTGGGTCGTCCAGCAGCTCAGAGAGGAGAAAACGTTTCCCAGTCTGGTATTATTTTCTTCCTTCGCGAGTTCCTCCGAGAGCTCGTACGATGATGCTCTTATTTTGTGGAACAAAAAATTGCTTTTGTTTATTTTTTTTAACTGTATGTTTGCTCTACGTTCAATAAACATCATTAGCGGATTCTTTGTTTGGGTTATTTCTTGTATTCTCTGTCCCCTTCTTCTAATAACTCTCTCGATATTTTCTTTCCTCATTCACTTATTCAGTCCTTTGTTTTCCTACTTCCCTCATTACTCACATCTCGTCTTTTTTTTATTATCCTCCCTGTAGGGGGTTTCTCTGTACTTATCTCAGTGATTTATTTTATGGCGTTCTCAGTCTTTCTCCTCCTCCACCTTAGTTTCATCTCCTCTTCTTCCTCTTCCTATATATCATTCTCTTCTTCGCCCTTCTTTATTTCACCCTCTTGCTTCATACTGTTCTTTCATCGTATTTATCATTCTGCTCCAGCTGTTCTTTCCCTTTTCTTCTGTTTTCTCTTAACCATCACCTTCCCTCCCTTCTCTCATACACTGGAGACAGTGAGGAGTTATCACATTTTCCGGCATATAAGGCGCACGAGTGTCGGCTACTTGCTGGTACGATGTTTCCGAGTAGTTGTAAAGTAACGTTAGAAAACAACTCGCTAAAGCGTAACCCAAAGCTTACCCTTGACGCTGACCTTGAGCATATAAGGCACAGTATAATTTACCAAGACTTTTTGGGAAAAAAGTGCGCCTTATATGCCGGAAAATAAGAAGGCTGTGAGATAGAGTGAGCATATATAGTAGCTGCCCCCTAGTTAATACCAACGGTTGCAGTGTCTTGCAGTCATGGCAAGGCAAGGAAAGACCAGACACCCCGAGCATATCACTGGAGGTGCCCATCACCCCGAGCATATCACTGGAGGTGCACATCACCCAGAACATATCACTGGAGGTGCACATCACCCCGAGCATATCACTGGAGGTGCACATCACCCAGAACATATCACTGGAGGTGCACATCACCCCGAACATATCACTGGAGGTGCACATCACCCCGAACATATCACTGGAGGTGCACATCACCCCGAGCATATCACTGGAGGTGCACATCACCCAGAACATATCACTGGAGGTGCACATCACCCCGAGCATATCGCTGGAGGTGCACATCACCCCGAACATATCACTGGAGGTGCACATCACCCCGAACATATCACTGGAGGTGCACATCACCCCGAGCATATCGCTGGAGGTGCCCATCACCCCGAGCATATCACTGGAGGTGCACCTACACCAAGTAACATCTACAGTGTAGTATACGCTGGCCATCCTACAGTCAGTCTTCAGGAATGTTGACCAGGAACTTTTCTGGACGCTACACTTGACGTACAAGTGTGTCAGACTAGTCATTGAGTATTCAACACTGAAACAAAGCTACTCTACAGGCACATAGGAAAATAATAACTTAAAAAGACCCAGTGACGCTGATAAGACCTGATAAAACAATTGATAAAACGTACTCAGATGTTTGAAAAGGTTCGAAAGTTTTCTAAGCTAAACTATTTCCTGTAATGAGTGATGAAGTATATAAGCTAACCCTAACAGACCAGGAAGATATGATCATTACGTGTAAGATACTTAGAAGAATAGGGAGAATAACAATAAGGCACAGTACCGTGACTGGAACAGTACACAAATAACCTGCACATAGAGGAGAGGAGCTTATGACGACGTTTCGGTTCGACTTGGACCGAAATTTGCACTCTTCGTAACTCATTTTCCCGTCTTTTTTACCCTTCCCATTTCATAGATTCTGCCTTCTCACATGCTAAACGGACTTTCTTCTCTCCCAAACCCTCTACTCCTAGGAACTCTCCTATCCTCTGCCTTCAGTATATTTCCAGTCTTTCTAATCTCAACAACTCTCTCTGTTCCTTAGGTATCAAAATTACTCTTCGCCAAAATTACTCTTCGCACCAGTCTAGTTCGCACCTCTCCTCCCTCTATAGATTCTCCTGGTGTCTACTCTGTTTCTTGTTCCTCTTGTCCTCTTGTTCTCCTCTTTGGAGAAACTGGCCATTCTCTTTCTGACAGACTCAGGGAGCACAAAAGTAGTTTTAGGCTTGCCGACACCAACAATGTTCTTTTCTGTCATGTCAGAGATCACAGTCATGCTATTGACTGGTCTTCTGGTAAAACTGTCTATCCAACGTCTAACTTCCACAGTCACCGTCTGGTTGAATCCTTCCTTATACAGAACTTTCCTTGTATGAATCTTAGTTCTGACTTTGTTTCTGTAGATGCCTTCCTTTCCCAATACATTGTAAAATGCTCCAAACTTCAGAACACCCGTTACTTTACCTGATGCTTTTTCCCCCTTCTCCCTCTTCCCCTTTCCTCTTTCCTCTTTCTCCTTTGGGTTTTCTTACTTCTGCCTTGGGGTTTTCTTGGTCCATTATTATTCCCCGTCCCCCCTCTGTGTTCTTTTTCCTACCCTTTATGGGCCCCTAGCTCCCTTGCAGTGCTCCTCATAGACTTTGACTGACTCCACAACTACTACTACTACTACTACTACTACTACTACTACTACTACTAGTAGTAGTAGTAGTAGTAGTAGTACTACTACTTCTACCTCTACCACTACTTTTCTACCTTTGTCCTTTGTCCCGTCCCTGTCTGCTGGCCTATATATACTCCGTCCTTTTCTTAATGTGACTTTGTAAATGGTCCAAGTCGGACCGGAACGTCGTGGTAAGCTCCTCTCTCCTATGTGCGGGTTATTTGTGAATAGTGAGAGTAGACAGTGACTGGCTATTTGACGTGTAATTGACGGTAACAATGGAATGGAGGTAAAAACTAGAAACACTCATATATTGAAGCCTCCCACACAACACACAATGTTATCCTGGTTAATGTAAGAGTGACCTTCAGTGTGTGACTAGTTAATGCAAGAGTGACCTTCAGTGTGTGACTAGTTAATGTAAGAGTGACCTTCAGTGTGTGACTAGTTAATGTAAGAGTGACCTTCAGTGTGTGACTAGTTAATGTAAGAGTGACCTTCAGTGTGTGACTAGTTAATGTAAGAGTGACCTTCAGTGTGTGACTAGTTAATGTAAGAGTGACCTTCAGTGTGTGACTAGTTAATGTAAGAGTGACCTTCAGTGTGTGACTAGTTAATGTAAGAGTGACCTTCAGTGTGTGACTAGTTAATGTAAGAGTGACCTTCAGTGTGTGACTAGTTAATGTAAGAGTGACCTTCATTGTGTGACTAGTTAATGTAAGAGTGACCTTCAGTGTGTGACTAGTTAATGTAAGAGTGACCTTCATTGTGTGACTAGTTAATGTAAGACTGACCTTCAGTGTGTGACTAGTTAATGTAAGAGTGACCTTCAGTGTGTGACTAGTTAATGTAAGACTGACCTTCAGTGTGTGACTAGTTAATGTAAGAGTGACCTTCAGTGTGTGACTAGTTAATGTAAGAGTGACCTTCAGTGTATGACTAGTTAATGGTACAAGTCGAACCTAAAGGTCCTCATAAGTTTCTTTCTTGTGTGTGCAGGTTATTTGTGTGTTGTTCCAGCCATGGTATTGCGTTTTTCATTCTTCAGGAATCTCAACAAAGATCTTTACGGGCACTTTATGCAATGTGTAGGACTCATGTAGGAGTACGCAGCTCCAGTATGGAACCCACACATAATAAAGCATATTATGAAACTAGAGAAAGTACAGAGGTACGCAGCAAGGATTCTTTCTGACTTAAGGGGAATAAGCTATGAATAGAAGCTAATGAAATTTAATCGAATGACATTGGAGGAGATATGATAAGAATATACAAAATACTCAGGATAATTGGTAGGGATAAGCTGTTTGAGTTGTGAGAAATAGGTGCTCGGAGATACAGCTGGAAGCTAACAACGCATATGGGCCATAGAGATGTTAGGAAATATTTTTTCAGTCTAAATTCTGCCGGACTTAGTGAAGAAGTGGTGTAGGCTTCATATTTAACAACGGAAACTATAAGGCCAATGTTGCTAGGAGGGAGTGATTCTGGTAAGTGGAAAGCTGAGAGGTACACACACACACACACATTAGAGAAAGTGCAAAGGTTTGCAACAAGGCTGGTTCCAGAGGAAGGGGAATGTCCTACGAAGAAAGGTTAAGGGAAATCGGTCTGACGACACTGGATGACAGAACGGTCAGGGGAGACATGATAACGACATACAAAATACTGCGTGGAATAGACAAGGTGGACAGACACAGGATGTTCCAGAGATGGAACACAAAAACAAGGGGTCACAACTGGAAGCTGAAGATTCACATGAGTCAAAGAGATGTTAGGAAGTATTTCTTCAGCTACAGAGTTGTTAGGAAATGGAATAGTCTGGCAAGTGAGGTAGTGGAGGCCAAGAGCTATACATAGTTTTAAGCTCATGGAGCAGGGAGAGGGAGGACCTAGTAGCGGTCAGTGAAGAGGCGGGGCCAGGAGCTGAGTCTCGACCCCTGCAACCACAATTAGGTTAGTACACACACACACACACACACTCTGTGTGTGTGTGTGTGTGTGTGTGTGTGTGTGTGTGTTTGTGTTTGTGTGTGTGTGTGTGCGTGTGTGTGTGTGTGTGTGTGTGTGTGTGTGTGTGTGTGTGTGTACTCACCTATTTGTACTCACCTATTTGTGGTTGCAGGGGTCGAGTCCTAGCTCCTGGCCCCGCCTCTTCACCGGTTGCTACTAGGCCCTCTCTCTCCCCGCTCCATGAGCTTTATCAAACCTCGTCTTAAAACTGTGTATGGTTCCTGCCTCCACTACGTCATTTTCTAGGCTATTCCACTGCCTTACAACTCTATGACTGAAGAAATACTTCCTACTATCTCTCTGACTCATTTGTGTCTTCAACTTCCAATTGTGGCCTCTTGTTCTGTGTCCCCTCCCTGGAACATCCTGTCTTTGTCCACCTTGTCTATTCCACGCAGTATTTTATATGTCGTTATCATGTCTCCCCTGACCCTCCTGTCCTCCAGTGTGGTCAGGCCGATTTCCCTTAATCTTTCTTCATAGGACATTCCCTTAGCTCTGGAACTAACCTTGTCGCAAACCTTTGTACTTTCTCTAGTTTCTTGACGTGCTTTATCAAGTGCGGGTTCCAACAGGTGCTGCATACTCCAGTATGGGCCTGACATACACGGTGTACAGTGTCTTGAATGATTCCTTACTAAGGTATCGGAATGCTGTTCTCAGGTTTGCCAGGCGCCCATATGCTGCAGCAGTTATCTGATTGATGTGTGCTTCCGGAGACATGCTCGGTGTTATACTCACCCCAAGATCTTTCTCCTTGAGTGAGGTTTGCAGTCTTTGGCCACCTAGCCTATACTCTGTCTGTGGTCTTCTGTGCCCTTCTCCTATCTTCATGACTTTGCATTTGGCAGGATTAAATTCGAGAAGCCATTTGCTGGACCAGGTGTCCAGTCTGTCCAGGTCTCTTTGAAGTCCTGCCTGGTCCTCATCAGATTTAATTCTCCTCATTAACTTCACATCATCTGCAAACAGGGACACTTCTGAGTCTAAACCCTTCCGTCATGTCGTTCACATATACCAAAAATAGCACTGGTCCTAGGACCGACCCCTGTGGGACCCCGCTCGTCACAGGTGCCCACTGTGATACATCATTACGTACCATGACTCGTTGTTGCCTCCCTGTCAGGTATTCTCTGATCCATTGCAGTGCCTTCCTGTTATATGCGCCTGATGCTCTAGCTTCTGCACTAATCTCGTGTGAGGAACTGTGTCAAAGGCCTTCTTGCAGTCCAAGAAGATGCAATCAACCCACCCCTCTCTCTCTTGTCTTACTTCTGTTATTTTATCATAAAACTCCAGAAGGTTTGTGACACAGGATTTGCCTTCCGTGAATCCGTGCTGGTTGGCATTTATACTCCTGTTCCGTTCCAGGTGCTCCACCACTCTCCTCCTGATAATCTTCTCCATAATTTTGCATACTATACACGTCAATGACACAGGTCTATAGTTTAGTGCCTCTTTTCTGTCTCTTTTTTTAAAAATGGGAACTACATTTGCCGTCTTCCATACCTCAGGTAGTTGCCCAGTTTCCAGGGATGTGTTGAAGATTGTGGTAAGTGGCACGCACAACATATCTGCTCCCTCTCTAAGGACCCACGGGGAGATGTTGTCTTGTCCCATTGCCTTTGAGGTATCGATGTCCCTTAGCAGTTTCTTCACCTCCTCCTCATCTGTATGTATGTCGTCCAACACTTGTTGGTGTATTCCTTGCTGGTGTCCCCATCTGGTCTGTCCCCCCAGAGTCCTTCCTGTCTCTACTGTAAATACTTCCTTAAATCTCGTGTTGAGCTCCTCACATACCTCTTGATCGTTTCTTGTGAGTTCTCCACCTTCTTTCCTCAGCCTTATCACCTGGTCCTTGACTGTTGTCTTCCTCCTAATGTGGCTATACAGCAGTTTCGGGTCAGATTTGACTTTCGATGCTATGTCGTTTTCATACTGTCGCTGGGCCTCCCTCCTTATCTGTGCATACTCGTTTCTGGCTCTTCTACTAATCTCCTTGTTTTCCTGGGTCCTATGCCTCCTGTACCTTTTCCATTCTCTGTTGCACTTAGTTTGTGTGTGTGTGTGTGTGTGTGTGTGTGTGTGTGTGTGTGTGTGTGTGTGTGTGTGTGGGTGTGTGTGTGTTGTGTGTGAGTGTGTGCGTTAGTTACCATTTTGTCCTAGGCACATGATGATTAGACACTAGGCCTATTGTATATGCGTGCATGCGTGTGTGCGTGCCTGCGCTTGTTATAACAAGGTTAGGTAAGTTTTCTTAGGTTCCTTTGGTGCAAAATTATTAATTTTTACATTAACATAAATGAAAAATATATACCTTTAAAAGTATAAGATAAAATTTCAGAAAGGATTTAATTTTTAAAGAGTAATTTAGCAAGAACTCATTTAAAATTTAGTCCTTTCTGAAATATTCTGTTATACGTTAAAAGATATATTTTTTTATTTAAGTTAATGAAAATTTAATAATTTTGTCCATAAAGAACCTGACTTACCTAACCTTATTATAACAAATGCAATATAATTTAGACAAATTCAACTAAATATATTTCAGATAAGTTAACAGTAATTTAATAATAAAAAAACACAATGTAATAATTTTTTCCCGTTTGGTTCAGAATGACTTTTGAAAAATTACTGCATACACAAATTTTCACTTGCCTTATTCGGCATGAAAAGAGTTGATATTTGAGCCAAAATCGCAAGTTTTACCTATTCGGCACGACATATATATATATATACACACACACACACACATATATATATATATATATATATATATATATATATATATATATATTATATATATATATATATATATATTATATATATTTATATATATATATATATATATATATATATTATATATATATATATATATGTCGTGCCGAATATGTAAAACTGGTCAATTAGCAAGAACTCATTTAAAATTAAGTCCTTTCTAAAATTTTCTCTTATACATTTAAAGATATATTTTTTTCATTAATGTTAATGTAAAAATTTATAATTTTGCACCAAAAGCAACTTAGAAAACTTACCTAACCTTATTATAACAAGAACAATTTATTTTAGCCTAACCCAGCTAAATATATTTTAGATTTGTTTACAATAATTTAATACTAAACAAACACAGTGAAATATATTTTTTTCATTAGGTTCAGAATGATTTTGGCGAAACATTTGCATACACAAATTTTCACTTGTCCTATATGGCAAGATGAGCGTTGCTATTTAAGCCAAGATCGCAAGTTCTGCCTATTCGGCACGACATATATATATATATATATATATATATATATATATATATATATATATATATATATATATATATATATATATATATATATATATATATATATATATATATATATATATATATATATATATATATATATATATATATTTGTTTATTTATTTATATTTTATTAACACATCGGCCGATTCCCACCAAGGCAGGGTGGCCCGAAAATGAAAAACTTTCATCATCATTCACTCCATCACCGTCTTGCCAGAGGAGTGCTTTACACTATAGTCTTAAAACTGCATCATTAACACCCCTCCTTCAGAGTGCAGACACTGTATTTCCCATCTCCAGAACTCAAGTCCGGCCTGCCTGTTTCCCTGAATCAGTTAATAAATGTTACTTTGCTCACACTCCAACAGCACGTCAAGTATTGAAAACCATTTGTCTCCATTCACTCCTATCAAATACGCTCATGCACGCTTGCTGGAAGTCCAAGCCCCTCGCACACAAAACCTCCTTTACCCCGTCCCTCCAACCCTTTCTAGGCCGATCCCTATCCCGCCTTCCCTCTTCTACAGATTTATACAATCTCGAAGTCATTCTGTTATGTTCCATTCTCTCTACATGTCCGAACCACCTCAACAACCCTTCCTCAGCCCACTGGATAATAGTTTTGGTAATCCCACACCTTCTCCTAATTTCCAAACTACGAATTCTCTGCATTATATTCACACCACACATTGCCCTCAGATATGGCATCTCCACTGCCTCCAGCTTTCTCCTCGTTGCAACATTCATCACCAATGCTTCACACCCATACAAGAGTGTTGGTACAACTATACTCTCATACATTCCCTTCTTTGCTTCCATGGACAAAGTTTTTTGTCTCCACAGACTCCTAAGTGCACCACTCACCCTTTTTCCCTCATCAATTCAGTGATTCACCTCATCCTTCATAGACCCATCTGCTGATACGTCCACTCCTAAATATATGAATACATTCACCTCCTCCATATTCTCTCCCTCCAATCTGATATCCAATCTTTCGTCACCTAATGTTTTTGTTATCTTCATAACCTTTCTCTTTCCTATATTCTCTTTTAATTTTCTTCTTTTACATACCCTACCAAATTCAACCATCAACCTCTGCAACTTCTCTTTAGAATCTCCCAAAAGCACTGTGTCATCAGCAAAGAGCAACTGTGACAGCTCCCACTTTGTGTTTGGTTCTTTATCTTTTAACTCCACACCTCTTGCCAAGACCCTATCATTCACTTCGCTTACAACCTCATCTATAAAGATATTGAACAACCACCGTGACATCACACATCCTTGTCTGAGGCCTACTTTTACTGTGAAATAATCTCCCTCTCTCCTACATACTCTAACCTGAGCCTCACTATCCTCATAAAAACTCTTCACTGCTTTCTGTAACCTACCTTCTATACCTTACACCTGCAACATCTGCCACATTGCACCCTATGCACCCTGTCATATGCCTTTTTCCAAATCCATAAATGCCACAAAAACCTCCTTACCCTTATCTAAATACTGTTTACCTATATGTTTCACTGTAAACACTTGGTCTACATGCCCCCTATCTTTCCTAGAGCCTCCTTGTTCATCTGCTATCCTACTCTCTGTCTTACTCTTAATTCTTTCAATAATAACTCTATCATACACTTTACCAGGTATACTCAACAGACTTATTCCCCTTTAATTTTTGCACTCTCTTTTATTCCCTTTGCCTTTATATAAAGGAACAATTCATGCTCTCTGCCAATCCCTAGGTACCTTACCCTCTTCCATACATATATTAAATAATAGCACCAACTACTCCAAAACTATATCCCCACCTGCTTTTAACATTTCTATCTTTATGTCATCAATCCCAGCTACCTTACCCCCTTCCATTCTACCCACTGCCTCACGAACTTCCCCCACACTCACAACTGGCTCTTCCTCACTCCTACAAGATGTTATTCCTCCTTGCCCTGTACACGAAATCACAGCTTCCCTATCTTCATCAACATTTAACAATTCCTCAAAATATTCCCTCCATCTTCCTGATACCTCTAACTCTCCATTTAATAACTCTCCTCTCCTATTTTTAACTGACAAATCCATTTGTTCTCTAGGCTTCCTTAACTTGTTAATCTCACTCCAAAACTTTTTCTTATTTTCAACAAAATTTGTTGGTAACATCTCACCCACTCTCTCACTTGCTCTCTTTTTACATTGCTTCACCACTCTCTTAACCTCTCTTTTTCTCCATAATGTAGATATATATATATATATATATATATATATATATATATATATATATATATATATATATATATATATATATATACATTATAAAGTTTTTATAAAGAAAAATTTTATAAAAACTTTATAATGTATATATATATTATATATAATATATATATATATATATATAATATATATATATATATATTATATATAATATATATATATCCACTGGATCCACTTAATCCACAATCCACTGGATTGTATGGTTCAGTGGATTAAGGCATCATGAGTTTTCGCCCACCATGAGGCAGGCCAAAGCAGCATGGGTTCGAGTCCTTGGCTAGTCGCAGTGTTGTTATTGATCAATACCACTCGTTCGTGGGCACAATAATATATATATATATATATATATATATATATATATATATATATATAATTATATATAACTGTATATATATTTATATATATATATATATATATATATATATATATATATATATTATATATATATATATATATATATATATATATATAATATATATATATATATATATATATATATATATATATGTATACAATGTACCCCCAGTTGTCGGCCGGTTTGGTTATTGGCCAACACGGTTATCGCCCGGTTATCGGTCGTTTTCTCGGTTATCGGCCATTTGGGACACGTCCATCTGCCCTCTGGGGCTGCTTGCGCATCAGTTTGGCTTTATCTCTTGGTGGCTGAGGAAGTTTCTGCTTATACATCCAAACATTTTGCTTATTTCCCATTGTAGTTTGTGTTATTTTTGCAGTGCAACTGTGAAATAAGGAACCATGGCTCCAAAGAAAGTTCCTACGGCAAAGAAAGTGAGAAACACCATGGAATTTAAGCATGAAGTGATACAAAAGTTCGAGAGTGGTATGAAGGTGGTGGAACTTGCCAGGATGTACAGGAAGAATAAATCAACAATTACATCCATCATGGCAAAGAAAGAACAAATCAAAGATGCTAATGCTGCAAAAGGAGTAACTTGTCTAACTAAACAAAGGCCACCAATAATGGAAGAGATGGAAAAGTTATTATTATTGTTGATTAAGGAAAAAGAATTAGTGGGACACAGTGTTATGGAGTCTATTATTTGTGAGAAGGCAAGGCAGCTGCATGAGGATACTGAAAAAAAAATGCCTAGAACAAGTGCTGCAGTTTGTGAATTTAGGGCCAGCAAAGGATGGTTTGATAGATTTAAGAAGCGTATTGGCATACATAGTGTTGCAAGGCATGGTGAGGCTGCAAGTTCTGACAAATGTGTGGCTGAAAAGTATGTTCATGAATTCCAAGGACTATGTAAAAGCTGAAGGATTCGAATCCCAACAAATGTTCAATTGTGACGAAACAGGCCTGTTTTGGAAGAAAATGCCAAACAGGACCTACATTACCCAGGAGGAAAAGGCACTGACAGGACACAAGCCTATGAAAGACAGGCTTACTCTTTTGTTGTGTGGTAATGCTAGTGGGGATTTCGAAGTGAAGCATTTACTCATGTATCACTCAGAAAATCCCAGAGTGTTCAAGAAAAACAATGTCATGAAGAATAAATTGTGTGTGATATGGAAAGTTAATCATAAGGCATGGGTCACAAGGCAAATTTTCAAAGACTGGGTGAAAGATGTGTTTAGCCCAAGAGTGAAAAAATACCTCCTGGAAAAGAAATTGCCACTCAAGTGTCTCCTGTTACTGGACAGTGCTCCTGTACATCCTCCAGACTTGCAAGACCAAGTGTTTAGAGACTTCAGTTTCATCACAGTGAAGTTCTTGCCTCTCCAGCCCATGGACCAGCAGGTCATTTCTAACTTCAAAAAGCTCTTCACAAAAGCAGTGTTTCAAAAGTGCTTTGAAGCGATATCAGACACTCAGTTGACCCTAAGATAGTTATGGAGGAATCACTTCATTATCCTCCACTGCATAAGCCTTACAGGTAAGGCTTGGGAGGGAGTGACTTCCAGGACTTTGAACTCTGCTTGGAGAAAACTGTGGCCAGATTCTTTCCAAAAGAGGGATTTTGAAGGGTTTGAGGCTGACCCTGACACTGCCGACCCAGTGGATACTATTGTGGCACGTGGGAAGTCCCTGGGGTTGGAGGTGAGTGGCAAGGATGTGGAAGAGTTGGTGGAGGACCACAGGGAAGAGCTAACCACTGAAGACCTGCAAGAGCTTCATCTCAAACAGCAACAGACTGCAGCTGAGGAACTTGCTTCAGAGGAGAAGGAAGAGGGAGTGAAGGAGGTGCCTTCTTCAGACATTAAAGAGGTGTGTGCAATGTGCACTAGGGTACAAGCTTTTGTAGAGAAACACCACCCTGACAAATCTAAAACAAGCCATATCTGCAACATGTTTAGTGACAAAACCCTGTCCCACTTCAGGGAAATCTTAAAGAGTCACCAGAAACAGATTACTCTGGACAGTTATTTTGTGAGACAGGAGTCCAGTGACTCTCAAGTTGGTCCTAGTGGCATTAAAAGACAGAGAAGGGAAGTAACTCCAGAGAAGGCTTTGCTACCTAAAGTCTTTATGGAGGGGGATTCCCCTTCCAAACACTAACTCCTCCCTCTTTCCTCCTCCCTATCTTCCAGAAGCCAGCATTAGCCTTCAATAAACGTATGTAATACTTAAATAATTGTTAAAAAAAATATTTTTTTTGTGAATATTTTTCTTTGGAATGGATTAATTGTATTTCCATTAATTCTTACGGAAAATATTAATTCGGTTTTCGGCCATTTTGGTTATCGGCCGACCTTCTGGAATGTATTATGGCCGATAACCGGGGGTCCACTGTATATATATATATATATATATATATATATATATATATATATATATATATATATATGTGTGTGTGTGTGTGTGTGTGTGTGTGTGTGTGTGTGTGTGTGTGTGTGTGTGTGTGTGTCTGTGTGTGTCTGTGTGTGTGTGTGTGTGTGTGTGTGTGTGTGTGTGTGTGTGTGTGTGTGTGTGTGTGTGTGTGTGTGTGTGTGTGTGTGTGTGTGTGTGTGTATGTTTGTGTATGTGTGTGTGTGTGTAAATGTGTGTTTGTGTGTGTGTGTGTGTGTGTGTGTGTGTGTGTGTGTGTGTGTGTGTGTGTGTGTGTATGTGTGCATATATGTATGTGTGTGTGTGTGTGTGTGTGTACTCACCTATTTGTGGTTGTAGGGGTCGAGTCATAGGTCCTGGCCCAGCCTCTTCACTGAATGCTACATGGTCCTTTCTGTCCCTGCTTCATGAGGTTCATCAAACTTCGTCTTAAAACTATGTATGGTTCCCGCCTCCACTACGCCACTTTCTAGGCCTGACAACTCTATGACTGAAGAAATACTTCTTAACATCCCTTTAGCTCATCTGAGTCTTCAACTTCCAATTGTGACCCGTTGTTTGTGTGTCCCATCTTTGGAACATCCTGTGTTTGTCCACTTTGTCTATTCTGCGTAGTATTTTATATGTCGTTATCAGATCTCCCCTAACCCTCCTGTCCTCCAGTGTCGTCAGGCCAATTTCCCTTAATCTTTCTTCGTAGGACATTTCCCTTAGCTTTGGGACTAGTCTTCTAGCAAACTTTTGCACTTTCTCTGATTTCTTGACGTGCTTGACCAGGTGTGGATTCCAAACTGGTGTTGCATTCTCTAGTATGGGAGTGACGTATATGATGTACAGAGTCTTGAACGATTCCTTACTGAGATATCGGAACGCTATCCTTAGGTTTGCCAGACGCCCGTATGCTGCAGCAGTTATCTGATTGGGTATTATACTCACCCCAAGATCTTTTTCCTTGAGTGAGGTTTGCAGTCTTTGGCCCCCTAGACTATACTCTGCCTGCGATCTTCTTTGCCCTTCCCCGATTTTCATGACTTTGCATTTGGCAGGGTTAAATTCAAGGAACCAGTTGCTGGACCAGGCTTGTAGCCTATCCATGTCTCTCTGTAGTCCTGCCTGATCCTCGACCAATTTGATTCTCCTCATTAACTTCACATCATCTGCAAACAAGGACACTTCTGAGTCTATCTTTTCCGTTATGTCAGTCACATATACCAAAAACAGCACAGGTCCTAGGACTGAGCCCTGTGGAATCCCGCTTGCCACAGGCGCCCAATCTGACACCTCGTCACGTACTATGACTTGTTGTTGCTTCCCTGTCAAATATTCTCTGATCCTTTGCAGTGCCTTTCCTGTTATGTGTGCCTGATCTATAGCTTTTGCATTAACCTCTTGTGAGGAATGGTGTCGAAGGCCTTCTTGCAGTACAAGAAAATGCAGTCTATCTCCCCCACCTCTCTCTCTTGTCTTATTTCTGTCACCTTGTCATAAAACTCTAGTAGGTTTGTAACATAGGATTTTCCTTCCCTGAACCCATGCTGGTTGTCGATTATACGCTTGTTTCTTTCCAGGTGCCCCACCACTCTTCTGATGATCTTCTCCATGACTTTGCATAATATACACGTTAGTGACACAAGTCTGTAGTTTAATGCCTCGTGTCTGTCTCCTTTTTAAAAACTGGCACTACATTTGCCATCTTCCATACCTCAGGTAGTTGCCCAGTTTCAGTGGATGTGTTGAAGATCTTTGTTAGTGGCACACGCAGCATCTCTGCTCCCTTTCTAATGACTCATGGAGAGATGTTGTCTGGTCGCACCGCCTTCGTGGTATCAAGTTCACATAGCAGGTTCTTCACCTCCTCCTCGATTATGTGTACGTCATCCAGCATTTGTTGGTGTAACTCCCTGTTCTGAATTCCTGGAGTCCTACCTGTTTCCACTGTAAATACTTCTTTAAATCTCATGTTGAGCTCTTCACATACCTCTTGGTCATGTCTTGTCAACTCCCCACCATCCTTCCTCAGCCTGATTACCTGATCCTTGACTTTTGTTTTCCTCCTGATGTGGCTATACAACAACTTCAGGTCAGACTTGACTTTCAATGTTATATCATTTTCTTATTGTCGCTGAGCCTCCCTTCTTATCTGTGCATATTCGTTTCTGGCTCTTTAGTTAATCTCTTTATTTTCCTGGGTCCTTTGTCTTTTGTACCTTTTCCATTCTCTAGTGCACCTAGTTTTTGCCTCGCTACAGATTTGGGTGAACCAAGGACTCGTTCTGGTCTTCCCATTATTTCTGTTTCCCTTGGGAACAAACCTCTCCTCTGTCTCCTTGCATTTTGTTGTCTCATAGTCCCTCATTTCTTCTACTAGTTTTCCTGCCAGTTCTCTCTCCCACTGAACGTCTTGCAGGAAGTTGCTCATGCCTGTGTAGTCCTCCCTTTTGTAGTTTAGTTTTTCTCAACCTATTCCTGCTACTCTCTCCACTTGTAGCTCAAATATGTAGTCAAAGCACAGAACTACATGATCAGTAACTCGAAGGGGCCTTTTATATGTGATATCCTCGATGTCCGAACTACTCAAGGTGAATACAAGGTCCAGTCTTGCTGGATCATCCTCACCTCTCTCTCTGTTAGTGTCTCTAACATGTTGATGCATGAGGTTTTCCAGTACCACATCCATCATCTTGGCTCTCCATGTTTTGGGACCCCCATAGGGCTCCAGATTTTCCCAGTCAATCTCCATGTGATTGAAATGCACTATAGCTAGTAATTATGCTCCCCCTAGATGAGCTTTTCTGGCCACATCTGCTAGTGTTCCAACCATTGCTCTGTTGCTCTCATCATATTCTTCTCTTGGCCTCCTGCAGTTCTGTGGTGGGTTGTACATTTTCCACCTTGTGGCTCTCAGACTGGATTGTTCCTACTATGTAGTCGCTTTCGCACATTCCATCCATTCCTTCCATTTCCTCAAATTCCTACTGGTTTTTAATGAGCAGTGCAACTCCTTCCCCTCTCCTCCCTCTATCTTTCGTGAAGATTTGATATCCGGGTGGAAAGATTGCATCTCTTATCCTCGTGAGTTTCGTTTCTGTGAGTGCTATTATGTCTGGGGATGTCTCCTTGATTCTCTCATGCCACTCCTCGAAATTGTTATTCCTTCTACAAACCTTCAACTTCTTTTCTAAAACTGTGGTCTAGGGAATACATTGGGGTTGGGGAAGTGGGAGACCTGATAAGGAACTATAGATGGTTGCTGTGAGGGTGGAGTTTGTAATGAGATGGGCGAGGGTATTGCATATGTGTGTGTGTGTGTGTTGCACCCTCTGAACGGGATACATGTATATTCTGTGCATATTATCTTTTCAAATAATTTTCTATCAAAGTTTTTATTAATAGCTAAAATGAAAATATCTTGCTTTATATTGTTATTTGACTTATTATATTAGCTTAAGTATGAAGTAAGATGTAATAATTGCACCTCTCAGTGTGCTTGCTGTTGGAGAGTTTTGATTGGTTGCCAGCACTTGTTAACTTTTTTTTTATATTTTATTTAAAACCAATACAGTTTAACATCAAAATAAAGAAACAGTATGGATCTCAATCAAAATAACTAACAAACGGATTGCACCTACATGCTCGCAAGATATTGCTGCCAAACATACAACAAGAACTTACGGCAAGAACATAGCTAAAAAAAATTACATGTCACAGGGTCATGAATTGACATATATACACATTCATTGATGCCAAACCTTACATATATATAAATTGTACCTATAACATGACCTCTGACATAGGCTCAATACACTTGAACATAAAATATACAGAGAAGTTATATCAGTTAAATCCCATCCTTCGCATTAATCAAAAAACCAAAACCTAACATCATAATTTTACTAGAACATCTACAAACGCATCCCTAACAATACAGCTTTATATATACCAACATACGAATATACAGAAAAAGAATACAGCTTAGAACACAATAACTGAAGCTCTATACTGTTACAATAAACCCATATACATAATCTCAGACACAAATGGACTACGTCACTAAACTGTCTAGATATGTCTGTATACCATACAGACTAAAACTTAACATCAAGAACTTAGCATTGACACCAAACCGGTATCAGGGTACAGACCATAATTATAAACTTTAAAAAGAATCGAATCATACATATATAAAGTATTACATAACGTCTGACCCATGACAAAGGCTCAATACAATAGAAAGGGATATATATCTATATATACACACTGTAGCTCAACGCCTACAGTATTTATCCGGCGTCTCAGACTAACCGCCATCTTGACAAACACAGTGCACCTATGTTGTTAGCCGAGGTGTGACAGCACCACTTCACACCACTGCAGCCAGGTAACTGACAAGGGAGCTCGCCTACAAACAGCAGAGGGGTCCAGAGCACAACCGCACTCTACCGTGGTCAGGCAGCGAATGCCAGTTCGTTAAACAGTTTTGTATGAGGCGCTTTCGCAGAAGTAGCTGTGACTAGTCACATGATCGCTCCTGATCACCCTCTTTCACTAGCCCCTTCTCATTTGAGAAGCATCCCCTACTCTTTCTATGTGCTTCTCATTTGAGAAGCATCTCTCTTGTCGCTCTCTGGCTGTTCTGATTGTTGTGATTTAGACTCTGTTTTTGGTAGAGTATATCTTCGTTGGGGAGCCGAAACATACTTCTTGTAACTCTGTGCAACTCTGTTCATGGAGCACTATTTAGACTTAGTGATGTTTAATATAGTCCTACGGGTTTAGCGCTTCCCCATGATTATAATAATATTGTGCTGATCTTTGCTGCTTCATACATTATTGCTGTTTGGCGAATGGTTCGTCATATTGTTCAAACAAGCTGCGTGATTGCCTTATTGGTGGAGAAGCTGTATTGTTAAGGGACTTATTGTCTGTCACTATTTAAGTCGAGTCTAGTCTTACTGAGACATAACGAGCACTTTGGGCATATACACACATATTCCCATACACTTTTATATACTTGTATTATTCGTATATTTGAGTATATCTCATCATACCTATGTACCAGACGGTACTTTGGAGTCGTGCAGTTATTGAAAGTGCCTTCAGCATTATACGATTATATGTACAGTTTAACATTCAGATAAATGTATACCAAGTTATATTCTGAGAGAAATGTAAGAGCTTATCTCCTTAATTATGCCAAAAATATTAACTTTGTTTATGACCACATAGACAACTTTATTAAAGATCTCACATTTTATTTAGTTTATGTTTATCCAGTTGTAATCCCAAAGCGCTGTTGAAATTCTCTTAATTATAATGGATAACTGGACTAGAATATTCGCTGACAAACTGTTATTCAACCAGGAAACAGGGTAGATGCTAGAGGGGGATCAATAAGTTGACCTAGTATTCTATAGAGATATGTATACTTTATAGATACCGCATTTTGTAACTGTGTGTGTGTACTCACAGAGTTGTAGTTAATGAGATGTGGTTTGCAGGGGATGAGACTCACCTCCTGGCCCTGCCTCCTTTTACTATCTTTATTAGCATCTCCTCTTCGAGAAGTCCTGGAACTTTTTTCCCTTACAATCTACTCCAGTACTTTCGAGACAGTATGTATTAGAGATGCTGACTTGTAATTTAGTGCCTCCTGTCTGCCCCATCCCTCCCTTTCATATATAGGAACCACACTGGCCTTTTTCATGACACTGGATGGCACAGTTCAACTCCTCATATCACGTAGGTTTTACACATACAAACAGCCCGCATAGAGGAGATTGAGACTTACGACGACATGGACAATGAATTAGTCATAAAGAAACGCGGAAGGAAAGGGGCCAGTATATATACAAGAGGGATGGGGCGGTGCCGGGAGAACGAGGTAAAAGTAATTGTACAGGTAGTGAGAGTAGTTGTAGAGATAGTTGTTGAAGGAGTAGTAGAAGGTGTAGGTACAGCAATAGTGGCAGAGGTGGTAATAAGGGAGTAGTGGTAGTGACACAAGAGTCACATTGGCAATAGTAGTAGTAATAGTGGCTCCTCTTCTCTCGCTCTTTCGTGTGATTAGTTAATAGTTCAAGTCAGACCGAAACGTCGTCAAAAGCTTCATCCTTCTATGTGTGGGTTTTGTGTATTGTTCCAGCCATGGTATTGACTCTTTATTCTTTACGTAGCTTGTACTAAGTCAAGGTACTTTATTAGTTGCATCATCTTTCTATTATAGCATTGATGTTTTTAGCTTCTCTTGAATTGTTCAGACTGCAAAGCTTTTTCATAACTCACCACCTTCATCTATAAAGACCTCTTTCAATCTTTTGCTAAGTTGGTCACATAATTCTCAGTTGTCGTCCTCCAGGGCTCGTTCTTCCTGAGTCTTATCACTTGGTCCTTCACAGTCGTCATATTTCTTATGTGACTGTTGGATAGTTATGGATCAGTTTTGGTCTGCAATGCTGTATCATTTTTAAACTGTCTTTCAACTTTCCCTCTTATCCTTATATATTTGTTTCTAGATTTTCTGTTTGTTTATTTGAGTGTGTGTTAGAGTAAGAGATTTATCATGACACTGGCGCTGAAGAGCACAGAAATACACGATAGAAATCCCATTTCATAACTATTGCAAGACAAAGCTAAATTATATTATTCATTGCTGTCTAACCTAACATAAAACTATATTTTTTTGTTCATTTTCCTTCCAAAATAGGAAGATAGATTTTTGGTGATAGTTTTACTAAAATATAATATTTTTTACCTCAAAATGCATGAATATCATTTTAATTTGCACACAGAATAACAAATTCGATTCAGTTAATTAAAATTTATGAAAAGAAATGGACTGCAAGATGTAATTTGCGACGGTTAATGGATTTGCAGGACTTTGCATAGAGAGAAACAAATTAAACAGTTTTGAAATGTCTTTTTCGTTGGTAGCAAAAGTTGCCACCGCAGTGAGAGCATCGTACAGCCTTTACTATAGTGTTTCTTTAAGTACAATAATAATATAATGTAACCAGTGAGTCATGGGTAACTTAACTTTTTACTCATCAAAAACTGGATACATCAGCAATATGCTTCTATCCTGTTATTTATGATAGATACACAGATGGAACAAAAGCTAGCTATGTTGTAGGGAAGATTAAGGAGGGGATGTGAGGGGTGGTGGTGGTGGTAGACGAGGTGGGGAAGGTGGGGAGGGTGATGGTGGTTGTGGTAGAAGAGGTGGGAAGGGTGGTGTTGGTAGACAGAGTGGGGAAGGTGGGAAGGGTGGTGGTGGTGATAATGGAGATTTTGGGGGGTGAGAGGGGAGTGTTGTGGTGTTCTGGCGGTGTTGTAGTGGTGTTGTGATGACTTTGTGGTGGTGTTGTGGTGTGGTGAAGTGGTGGTGGTGGTGTTGTGGTGTGGTGTAGTGGTGGTGTTGTGGTGGTAATCTTAGAGGAGAGGTTTCTAGCTGTGATTCATGGGGAAGCAACAGTTTTGACAAAGAAGTGGCGCCGCTGTTTCTGCTGTTCTGTTCCTTTTTCTATTAATTCTCTTGCTTTTCTGATGCTCTCCTTGCTAATGTTATTGCTGTTATTGTTCTACTGCTGTTGTTGCTCTTTTGTTATCGCTGTTCTGCTGCTGTTACTGTTGTTGCTGGTGATGCTTCGCTTACATGTAGCGAACTTCTTGAGTGAACCACTTGAACTTTCTCCAGGGAACCACTTGAACTTTATCAAACAATGGCGGTGCTTAAGGGGTTGTATGCAAATTAAGCAACCACCTGACTGGTGGGATAGAAGTAATCGTAGACACTAAGCTAAATTACTCTACATCTAACTTAAGTACTTATAAGAGCTGTTATATTATTAGCCTATAGAGGCTTCATCTCTAAATTAGCCTTATAATTAAGAGCTGGAAGGGGAAATGTAGCAAGGACGAGTGTAGGCGCATGTATCAGGCTACAACCCTCTTCCAGATTCTAACGTCTCTCACACTTGTAAAATAGAGGGAAATCAGAGTATCGATGCTTGATTTCCCAGAGGGAAGTTCCTTCAGTTCTAAACACACCTATAACTACCTTCATCCATAAAGCCTTCTATAACTTTCTTCAACCCTTAAGGCCCCTACAATTTCCTTCAACCATAAAGCCTTCTATAACTAACTTTCCTCAATTCTTAAGGCCCTATAACTTCCTTTAATCTTTAAGGCCCCTACAACTTCCTTCAACCCTCAAGGTCCCTATAACTTCCTTCAACCCTTAAGGTCCTTAGGACTTCCTTCTATTCTTAAAACCCCTATAACTTCCTTCAGTCCTTAAGGCCTCTGTAACTTCCTTCAACCCTTAAGGCCCCTATAATTGCCTTCAATCCTTAAGGCCCCTATAATTTCCTTCAACCCTTAAGTTCCCTATAACGTCCTTCAACCCTTAAGGTCCCTATAACTTCCTTCTATCCTTAAGCCCCCTATAACTTCCTTCTATTCTTAAGGTCCCTGTAACTTCCTTCAACCCTTAAGGCCCCTATAACTTCTTTCAACCCTTAAGGCCCCTATAACTTTCTTCAACCCTTAAGGTCCCTATAACTTCCTTCTATCCTAAAGGCCCCTATAACTTCCTTCTATTCTTAAGGTCCCTATAACTCCCTTCAACAATAAAGGCCCCTATAACTTCCTTCAACCTTTAAGGTCCCTATAACTTCCTTCTCTCCTTAAGGCTCTATAACTTCCTTCTATTCTTAAGATCCCTATAAGCCCCTTCAATCCTTAAGACCCCTATAGCTCCCTTCAACCCTTATGGTCCCTATAACTTCCTTTTATCCTTAAAACCCCTATAACTTCCTTCTATTCTTAAGGTCCCTATAACTTCCTTCAACCCTTAAGGCCCTTATAACTTCCTTCAACCCTTAAGGCCCTTATAACTTCCTTCAACCCTTACGACCCCTATAACTTCCTTCAACCCTTAAGGCCCCTATAACTTCTTCCAACCATTAAAGCCCCTATAACTTCCTTCAACCTTTAAGGCCCCTTATAACTGCCTTCAACCTTTAAGGCCCTATAACTTCCTTCTGTTCTTAAGGTCCCTATAACTTCCTTCAACCCTTAAGACCCCTATAACTTCCTTCAACCCTTAAGACCCCTATAACTTCCTTCAACCCTTAAGGCCCCTATAACTTCTTTTAACCATTAAAGCCCCTGTAACTTCCTTCAACCTTTAAGGCCCCTTATAACTTCCTTCAATCCTTAAGGCCTCTATAACTTCCTTCAACCCTTAAGGTCCTTATAACTTCCTTCAACCCTTAAGGACCCTATAATTTCCTTCAACTCTAAAGTTCCCTATCTCATGCAAAAGTTTTGACAGATTTATTTAGGACAAACTGGTGTGTGTGTGTGTGTGTGTGTGTGTGTGTGTGTGTGTGTGTGTGTGTGTGTGTGTGTGTGTGTGTGTGTGTGTGATTACAAAAATATATCATTTTTAATTGCAATTTTTTTCTTAGGGATTGGTCTCATTGTGACTTTCTCTTGGTGAGTCTCTTATGTTTTCTTACTCCGGAGCAGCGACCCTCGCAGACCCTCTAACTCACTCTCCTTCATGTGCTGAATGTCTGCGGCGCTACACTTTGCTTGGGTATTAGTAAATGATCTCCATGATAGCGTCCACTTCCCTATCATGTTTATTTAATTCTTTTTCCTACGCCCGTCTTTATTGCCGCTCGTGGTGGCAGTTTGATTGTGCAAATTGGATTCTCTTAACACGTTATTTTTTTTCCTTCCACCTTCGACGAGTTTTCACCTTTATTTTGTTACATCTCTTTTTTTTCTGCTGCAGGAATCGTTATTGCACACACCTCAGGTAACCATTTAAATACACGAGTACCCTTGTGGTCTGCAGATTGAGCTAGGGTTATCCGACTCCAATGTGCCAAGTGAGGCCGGTATTAATTTAACTGTATCATTGCTAGCTATTTAGATCTCCAACTAGCGAAAGTACATCCTCGTCGTATCATAGGAGCAACTAATCATGCTTGTTGACATTCTTATGTTTCAGTTTTAATACCACATTCCTGTGGATGCAGTGCGGTGGAGGTTCGGAAATTACCAGGCAAATATTCTCTCCCTAAATAGCTCAAGTCCTTTCATTACTTGTTGTAATTAGAGGATATAGCTGAAAACACAAATGCAGTAGGATGCCACTTTGCCCAGGTTTTCCATAGACCATATCCGCCTATTGTGTTTTTTCTTGTCTAAATTCTTCCCGGCACCTGTTGTTTTAGACTTACCTCTTACACATATGAATGAGGAAACGTTCCATTTTTACCTCTGCTGAACCTACATTAGTATTGTCAAAATTTCAGTCAACGACAGTTAGGCCAGATGATAATATTCTGATGCCAAAGCATTTACTCATTTCAACTTTAGTCCTTATTATCCTATCTCTTTATCACGCCTTTTAATCGTCGCTCTCTCACTCTACACTTTGTTTTGTTCACTCAGTCTTTTCTTTTCTATGCCACTTTATTTCAGGTATGCACCTCTTTTTGCAAGGTCTCGTACCACTGTTATGGACACTGACACTGACGTCTCTAGATCCTCTTATGGTGTAGGATATGCAGCAGCTTTTCCTGATAATGTGATACAGGAACGTTTACCGGATTTGAGTATGCACTTATCACCCTTATTGCTTCTCGTCTTACTTTTGTTGCAATCTCCGACTCTTAAGGTGCACTGCAAGCTCTTTGACTCCTCGCATCCCATCATACTGTACATTCAATGCTGGCTGTGTCACTTCATCAGCGAGCGTAAAGACGTCGTCTTTTTCTGGGTTCTTTGTCATCCTGGTTGGCGAGGACAGTGAGGTTGCAAACTTTTCTACACGTTTCAGTCCAGGACATCTCCATATTCTCCATCCCTGTACTGACTATTTTCCTGTTTTGTCTAAGAGCATCCAATATCGATGACAAAGTCAAGATGTTCTGGATTAAACCACAGTTGACTTCTCGGTAGACTTGTTTCCATAGTTGTCGTGTTTGGGAAACTGTTCTCGTACGGCTGTGAATTGGCTACAAAAAACAAACTTAGCTATCACATGGAAAGTCTCCTGGCACCTCGCTGCGCAGCTTGCCAAGTAAAGCTACCAATATTTATCATATACGTAGAATTTGTTAAGAGTCTCTTTTCTCAGCGCCTGGACGCTCT
>NC_069411.1:50353846-50401346 GCF_026875155.1 Cherax quadricarinatus
ATTTTAATGAAAATAAGGAAAAATTTTGGAGTTAAACAAGTTAAGAAAGCCTAGAGAACGAATGGATTTATCAGTTAAAAACAGAGAAAGGGAGTTAGTGGATGGGGAGATGGAGGTTTTGGGTAGATGGCGAGAATATTTTGAGTAACATTTAAATGTTCGACGAAGAAAGGGAGGCGGTAATTTCATGCACTGGCAAGGGAGGTATATCATCTTTTAGGAGTGAAGAAGAGCTGGATGTGAGTGTGGGGGATGTGCGTGAGGCATTACGTAGAATGAAAGGGGGTAAAGCAGCTGGAACTGACGGGATCATGACAGAAATGTTAAAAGCAGGGGAGGACATAGTGTTGGAGTGGTTGATACTTTTGTTTAATAAATGTATGAAAGAGGGGAAGGTACCTAGAGATTGACGGAAAGCGTGTATAGTCCCTTTATATAAAGGGAAGGGGGACAAAAGAGATAGTAAAAATTATAGAGGAATAAGTTTACTATGCCAGGAAAAGTGTACGGTAGGGTTATTATTATTAAAAGAATTAGAGGTAAGACAGAATGTAGAATTGCGGATGAGCAAGGAGGTTTTAGAGTGGGTAGGGGATGTGTAGATCAAGTGTTTACATTGAAGCATATATGTGAGCAGTATTTAGATATAGATAGGGAAGTTTTTATTGCATTTATGGATTTAGAAAAGGCATATGATAGAGCGGATAGGGGAGCAATGTGGCAGATGTTGCAAGTATATGGAATAGGTGGTAAGTTACTAAATGCTGTAAAGAGTTTTTATCAGTATAGTGAGGCTCAGGTTAGGGTGTGTAGAAGAGAGGGAGACTACTTCCCGGTAAAAGTAGGTCTTAGCAGGGATGTGTAATGTCACCATGGTTGTTTAATATATTTATAGATGGGGTTGTAAAAGAAGTAAATGCTAGGGTGTTGGGGAGAGGGGTGGGATTAAATAATGGGTAATTAAATACATAATGGGAAGTGACACAGTTACTTTTTGCTGTTGATACTGTGTTTATGAGTGATTCTAAAGAAAAATTGCAAAGGTTAGTGGACGAATTTGGGAATGTGTGTAAAGGTAGAAAGTTTAAAGTGAACATAGAAAAGAGTAAGGTGATGAGAGTATCAAACGATTTAGATAAAGAAAAATTGGATATCAAATTGGGGAGGAGGAGTATGGAAGAAGTGAATGTTTTCAGATATTTGGGAGTTGACGTGTCAGTGGATGGATTTATGAAGGATGAGGTTAATCATAGAACTGATGAGGGAAAAAAGGTGAGTGGTGCACTGAGGTATATGTGGAGGCAAAAAATGTTATCTATGGAGGCAAAGAAGGGAATGTATGAAAGTACAGTAGTACCAACACTCTTATATGGGTGTGAAGCTTGGGTTGTAAATGCAGCAGCGAGGAGGCGGTTGGAGGCAGTGGAGATGTCCTGTCTAAGGGCAATGTGTGGTGTAAATATAATGCAGAAAATTCGAAGTGTGGAAATTAGGAGAAGGTGTGGAGTTAATAAAAGTATTAGTCAGAGGGCTGAAGAGGGGTTGTTGAGGTGGTTTGGTCATTTAGAGAGAATAGATCAAAGTAGAATGATATGGAGAGCGTATAAATCTGTAGGGGAAGGAAGGCGGGGTAGGGGTCGTCCTCGAAAAGGTTGGAGGGAGGGGGTTAAAGAGGTGTTGTGGGCGAGGGGTTTGGACTTCCAGCAAGCGTGCGTGAGCGTGTTAGATAGGAGTGAATGGAGACAAATGGTATTTGAGACTTGACGATCTGTTGGAGTGTGAGCAGGGTAATATTTAGTGAAGGGATTCAGGGAAACCAGTTATTTTATATAACCGGACTTAAGTCCTGGAAATGGGAAGTACAATGCCTGCATTCTAAAGGAGGGGTTTGGGATATTGGCAGTTTGGAGAGATATATTGTGTATTTTTATACGTACATACTTCTATGCTGTTGTATTCTGGGCGCCTCTGCAAAAACAGTGATTATGTGTGAGTGAGGTGAAAGTGTTGAATTATGATGAAAGTATTTTCCTTTTGGGGATTTTCTTTCTCCTTGGGTCACCCTGCCTCTGTGGGAGACGGTCGACTTGTTGAATATATATATATATATATATATATATATATATATATATATTATATATATATATATATATATATATATATATATATATATATATATATTTTCTTTAATATATAAAATTATATATATATATATATATTATTTATATTATTTTATGTATATATTATATATATATATATATTTTATATTTTATTATATTTATATATATTTTAAAATATATATGCGTGCCGAATGGGGCAGAACTTGCGAACTTGGTTTAAAATTTGCAACACTCTTTCTTCCCCATTTTGGGCAAGGGGAAAATTTGTGTATGCAAAAATTTCCCCAAAAACTCATTCTGAACCTAACGAAAAAAATTTATTTTTTCCTGTGTTTTTTTTAGTTTTAAAAATTATTGTTTACAAATCAAAAATTATATTTAGTTGGGTTAGGCTAAAAAAAATTTTGCGCTTGTTTTAATAAGGTTAGGGAAAAGTTTTTTTAATTTCCCTTTTTGGTCCCAAAATTTAAAAAATTTTTTTCTTCAACTTTAATGAAAAAAATTTATTTTAAACGTATAAGAAAAAATTTTTGGGAAAAGGATTTAAATTTTTAATGAGTTCTTGCAAATTTGGGACCAGTTTTTACATATTCGGAAGGACATTTATATATAATATTATATATAATATAAAATATATATATTTTAATATATATTTTTAAATTATATATATTTATTTATATATAATATATATATTTTAAATTATATATATAAAATATATATATTATAAATTTATATTATATTTATATATATATATAAAAATTTTATTTATATATATATAAAAAATATAAAATATATTTTTATATATTATATATTAATTTTTTTTAATGAGGGTTTGGAAATTCCTGGTGTCTTTTGTCTGTTCATAAATATTTTAAGGGTTTACAGGTACGTCTTCAAATTCTACTTACATTTTGGTCACACTACACATACATGACCGTTTATTTTTACACTTTTCATCTGGTTTTTTTTAAATTTTATTTTAAATTTAGTTCTTGGTCTTATTACTTTTCTTTTTTTTTCCCAAATGGGCAGTGGAAAAAGAATCTTTCCCCCGTTAAGCCTGCGGGGTTGTAAAAGTCAACAAAAATCCCGGGGAAACAAGGGGGTTTGAAAACCCCTTTTTCCTGAAAAAGACTAAAAAAAGGGAAAAAGGGAAAAAGAAAATTTTTTAAAAGTGGGAAGTCTAAATGTGAGGGAGGGTTGTGCAAATGATGGGAAAGAGTTAAATTGTGGATGTTAGGGAATGAAAAAGAAATGGATGTCCTGGCTTTAAGTGAAACAAAGCGGGAAGGGGGTGGGAGAGTTTCAATGGAGGGGAAATTAAATGGGATTGGGTTTCGGGGGTTTTTAAATAGAGTTGGGAGCTAAAGAAGGAGTAGAATTTAATTTTTTGAAGGAAAAGCTTTTGGCAGGAAAAAGGGGGGGATTTACAAAGGTTTTAAATTAAAGGGTTTATGGGGGAGTAAAATAAAAGATTGGGGAATGTGAAAAAAGGGGGTTTTATAGTAAGCGGGGATGCACCTGGGAAGGAGAAGTTTTGAAAAAGAGAAGATTCGGGGAAAAGGGTTGAGTAAATGCGTGGGGGTTTTGAATAATTTTTGGGGGAAAAATGGGGGTTTGGGGGATTTCAATGCTAAAGTGGGAAAAAATTTTATGGAGGGGTAGTAGGTAAATTTGGGGTGCCAGGGGAAAAAATGAAAAAGGGGGACCCTTTAATTGGCTATGTGTAGAAAAAAAATTTTTTTAATAAGAAATTTCTTTTTTTTATGAAAAAGAGGTTAAATTTTTAAATTTTAAAAAGGGATGATGTTGAACTTTAATAAAAGTAGTTTTTGATTTTGTATTGGTGGATAAAAGGTTGATGGGTGGGCCCCGGGAAATGTACATGTTTATAGGGGGGCAACGGATTTATCGGATTTTATTTAGTTGTAGTTTTACATTTTGAAAAAGGGGGGGGGAAAAGGGGAAAGGGGGAAAACAAAAAAGAAAGGGGGAAAGGTTTGGAAAGTGTAAAAAATTTATGGGAGGGGGGGAAGTTCGGGGCAGATATAAGCGACTATTGGAAAGAAAGGTGGGTGGGAAAAAAGTTGAGTAGGGGGGGGGTTTTGAAGAGGGTTGGAATGTTTTAAAAATGCGTATTAGAATGGGGGGCCAGGGAAGTTTGTGGTTATAGGGGGGTTTGGGGGAAGGGGAAAGAGGAGTTTATTGGGGGAATGATGAAGTAAAGGGTGTGATAAAAAAGAAAAGGTTAAATTTCGGGGGATTTTTACAAAACAGAAGTGTTATAAGAAAAGCAGAGTTATGGAGAGTAAAAGAAAAAGGGGGAGAGGGGTGGTGGAGGGGTTGGGAAAAGGAGAGCAGATGAAAAAAGTTTGGGGGAGGGCCCAAATGTCAAGAAATTTTAATGAAAAAAAAGAAAAAAAAAAAGGAGTGAGTTAAAAAGGGTTAAAAAACCTAGGGAAAAATTGGATTTTTCAGTTTTAAAACAGGTAGGGGGTTGTAAAATGGGGGGGAGGGAGGTATTAGGTAAAATGGCGGAATTTTTTTGAGGAAAATTTTAAAAGTTTAAGGGGAAAAAAGGGGGGCGGTAAATTTTTTTTGCATGGCCAAAGGGGGGTTAACCCCTTTTAGGAAATGAAGGGAAAAGAAAAATGTAAGTGTGGTGGAAAGGGCGGAGGCATTTTCGTAGAATGAAAGGGGGTTTTAAAGCAGTGGAAATGATGGGGTCATGACGGAAAAAGTTTTAAAAACAAAGGGGGGGGGGTTTTTTTGTGTTGGGGTGGTTGGGAAATTTTGTTTAAAAATTATGAAAGAGGGGGGGGTAACCCAATTTATTGGCGGGGGAGCATGTAATTTGTCCCTTTTTTTAAAGGGAAAGGGGAAAAAAAGGGTTGTAAAAATTATAGAGGAATAAGTTTACTGAGTTACCAGGAAAAATAACGGTTTGGGTTATTTTTGAAAGAATTAAAAGGGGAAAACAGAATGGAGGGTTTGGGGTGAGCAAGGAGGTTTTTGAGTGGGTAGGGGTTTTGTAGTCAAAATGTTTTCATTGGGAAAATATATTTTGAGCAGTATTTAGTTTTAAAAGGTAGGGAAATTTTTTTGATTTATGGGGTTTAGGGAAAAGGGAAAATGATAGATTTTGGGTTTGAGGAAACAATGTGGCAGTTTTTGCAAGTATATGGAAAAGGTGGAAAGTTACTAAATGCTTTTTAAAGAGCTTTTATGGGATGTTGGGTTTAGGTTAGGATGTTTTAGGGAAAAAGGGAGAATACTTTTCCCGGGAAAGTAGGGCTTGACAGGGGTTTTGTTAAAGTCACCATGGTTTTTTAATTATTTATAGTTTGGGGGTTTTTTAAAAGAAGTAAAAAGCTAGGGTGTTCGGGGAGAGGAGTGGGGGTTAAAAATTTTGGGGAATCCCAAAATTTAAAATGGGAATTGGCACAGTTACTTTTTGCTGATGATACTGTGCTTATGGGAGATTCTAAAGAAAAATTGCAAAGGTTAGTGGATGAGTTTGAGAATGTGTGTAAAGGTAGAAAGTTGAAAGTGAACATAGAAAAGAGTAAGGTGATGGGGGTATCAAATGATTTAGATAAAGAAAAATTGGATATCAAATTGGGGAGGAGGAGTATGGAAGAAGTGAATGTTTTCAGATACTTGGGAGTTGACGTGTCGGCGGATGGATTTATGAAGGATGAGGTTAATCATAGAATTGATGAGGGAAAAAAGGTGAGTGGTGCGTTGAGGTATATGTGGAGTCAAAAAACGTTATCTATGGAGACAAAGAAGGGAATGTATGAAAGTATAGTAGTACCAACACTTATATGGATGTGAAGCTTGGGTGGTAAATGCAGCAGCGAGGAGACGGTTGGAGGCAGTGGAGATGTCCTGTCTAAGGGCAATGTGTGGTGTAAATATTATGCAGAAAATTCGGAGTGTGGAAATTAGGAGAAGGTGTGGAGTTAATAAAGCATTAGTCAGAGGGCAGAAGAGGGGTTGTTGAGGTGGTTTGGTCATTTAGAGAGAATGGATCAAAGTAGAATGACATGGAAAGCATATAAATCTATAGGGGAAGGAAAGAGGGGTAGGGGTCGTCCTCAAAAAGGGTTGGAAAGAGGGGGTAAAGGAGGTTTTGTGGGAGAGGGGCTTGGACTTCCAGCAAGCGTGCATGAGCGTGTTAGATAGGAGTGAATGGAGACGAATGATACTTGGGACCTGACGATCTGTTGGAGTGTGAGCAGGGTAATATTTAGTGAAGGGATTCAGGGAAACCGGTTATTTTCATATAGTCGGACTTGAGTCCTGGAAATGGGAAGTACAATGCCTGCACTTTAAAGGAGGGGTTTGGGATATTGGCAGTTTGGAGGGATATGTAGTGTATCTTTATACGTATATGCTTCTAAGCTGTTGTATTCTGAGCACCTCTGCAAATGCAGTGATAATGTGTGAGTGTGGTGAAAGTGTTGAATGATGATGAAAGTATTTTCTTTTTGGGGATTTTCTTTCTTTTTTGGGTCACCCTGCCTCGGTGGGAGACGACCGACTTGTTGAAAAAAAAAAAAAAAAAAATGTATTATATATATTATATATTATATATATATATATATATATATTATATATTTATATATTTTATATATATATATATATATATATTTTATATATATTATTTTATATATATATATATATATATATTATATTATATATATATATATGTATTATTATATGTATATATATATATATATATATATATATATATATATATTTTATATATATATATTTATATATATATATATATATATATATATATATATATATGTCGTGCCGAATAGGCAGAACTTGCGATCTTGGCTTAAATAGCAACGTTCATCTTGCCATATAGGACAAGCGAAAATTTGTGTATGCAATAATTTCGCCAAAATCATTCTGAACCTAACGAAAAAAATACATTTCACTGTGTTTGTTTAGTATTAAATTTAGTATTAATTTCTATTACAAGTTATAAATTTTTATGAACAACTATTATTATTCAATATTACACTGGTAGTAATATTAGAGCTTATAAAGGTAATACAAAGTATTTAAAAGTAAAGAATTACACTAAGTGAATATAGTGATTAATTGTATAAAGTAGAATGGACTGATAATAAATGTGGTATTAAAACAAGTTTTTAACAAGTAATGGTAATTAATAATCTGTAAAAAATGTACAAAAGTAGAATGGAGTGATAGTAAATATGGTGTTAAACAAAATTTTTAGCAAGTAATAGTAATTAATACTATTTAAAAAATGGGGTTGCAAAATGGAAAGATAGTATTTATTTGACAAAATTTAAGCATGGAACAGAAATTTTAAAGAAAAATACATAATATAAGGTGGCTAATTCTCACTAGTAATATCACATATACTGAGGTGGTTTATTGTTATTATTAAGAGATAGTACTGCGAAATTTGTACAATAATAGAGCAAAACATACACTACAATGTAGGCTTTTGGTTTGGACATTGTTTAATCAGTCTCTGTAAGATTAGTATCCCAAAGGAATCGTGATAGTTCATTCTCATTTGTGATAGTATACAGTTGACCTACATTTGTTTTCTTCACTAGAATTTTCCCGTCCCTTGTGAAATATTGGTGGATTTTTGTCATTATTCTCCTGCTTAAGGTTTCTGACTCTATACAGGAGGTTCTGACGTTTTTTGATCAGACACTCGTTTATGTATACCTCTTTCTTTACTTTAATAGTTGCGCTAATTAAGTCTTTTTTCCTGTCATGAGTGAAATCTAAGCGTAACACTTTTTCTACCATGGGATCCTAGTAATATGGCTTCCTTTATTTCTGTCACTGGTACAATAACACTTGTTTGGTCCTTTATGATCTGGAGAGTAATTTCTTTACTGCTTGCTTGGTTCATATCACTGGGAAAATGAGGACTGCTAACTATTACAGCGTCCGATAATTTTTCTAGCTCAGTTTTATCCTCCTAGAGCGCAAAGTAGTCATTGAATTGGTTATCCCAGTTGTTCTTCCTCTCTTTTACTGCTTCCTCAACCTTTATGTTACGAGATGTTATTTGTTGTGTGGCTATCTATGACTGGGAGGGTCTTGGCAAAGTCAGTCATTCCAGATTGCGATAAATTTTGTTCAAGGCTGAGAATTTTGTTCTCGAGGTGTGTCATCCTGGTGTCTTGTTTAGTTAGCGTTTCACGAAGATTCATATTTTCAGTAATTAGGATTGAGATGTATGACTTAAGGGTATCTGGATCGTTGGTCATACCTGAGAGACTACCTGGTAGGCTGAATCCGGAGAAGAAAGAGGAGGTTGAGGGGAAGGCAGCCATATTTGGTGTTCTTGTTGTTGCGTTGCCCTGGGAGGTGGTGAGATGGGTGGTAGGGGAGTCTGCATCCTGGGTAGACAAGTTGAATAGTCGATTTCTCGGCGTTTTCTTGCTGTTTCTTCTGAGATTACGCTTCATAGTAATACAGGAATAGTAGAAGTTATTGTAGTTGAGAAGGAGAAGCTATATTCATACAAAGCTTAGGGTACGTTTGTGTCTGGCAGAAGGGTGGTGCTTTGGGCATGAGGAGCAGTCTTCCTTTGATCGTCGCTTTGTAGGTTTCACTTTTGGTAACCCTGGGTCATTCTGGGTGCTATGTTGATTAGTGCAGTTTTTCTTGCAATTAGGTCATCATAAAAGAATTGATTGGCTCTGGATGTCGGGGTAAAATGCGGAGCTTGGAAGCCACTGTCGCTGCAGCGGCAGAGGCAGAGGCGCTCAGATACGACAGTTTAGATGTCTCTCCAAATTGCCAATATCCCAAAACCCTCCTATAAAGTGTACGCATTACATTTCCCACTTCCAGGACTCAAGTCCGGCTAGCCGGTTTCCCTGAATCCCTTCACAAAATATTACCCTGCTCACACCCCATCAGGTCGTCAGGTCCCAAAAACCATTCGTCTCCATTCACTTTAACACGCTCACACACGCTTGCTGGAAGTCCAAACCCCTTGCCAACAAAACCTCCTTTACCCCCAACCTTTTCGAGGACGATCTCTACCCCGCCTTCCATTCCCTGCAGATTCATACGCTCTCCAATTCATTTCACTTTGTTCCATTCTCTCTAAATTACCAAACCACCTCAACAACCACTCTTCAGCCCTCTGACTAATACTTTTCGTAACTCCACACCTCCTCTTCCTAATTTCCACACTACGAATTCTCTACGTCATATTTATACCACACATTGTCCTTAGACACGACATCTCCATTGTCTCCAGCCTCCTCCTTAATGCAGCATTTACAATCCATGCTTCACACCCATATAAGAGTGTTGTTACCACTATACTCTCGTGCATTCCCTTCTTTGCCTCCATGGATAACGATTTTTGTCTCAACAGATGCCTCAATGCACCACTCACCTTTTTTCTTTCATTAATTCTATGGTTATCCTCATTCTTCATAAACCCATCTGCTAACACGTAAACTCCAAAATATATGAAAACATTCACTTCTTCCATACTCCTTTCCTCCAAAGTGATATCCAGTTTATCTTTATCTAAATCGTCTGATACCCACATCACCTACCCTCCCAAACTCGTCCACTAACCTTTGCAACTTTTCTTTAGAATCTCCCAAAAGCAAAGTATCATCAGCAAAAATTAACTGTGTCAACTCCCATTTTGTATTTGATTCCCCGTAATTTAATCCCACCCCTCTCCTCCCCATCTATAAATATGTTAAACAACCATGGTGACATTACACATCCCTGTAATCTTCCACTCTCCTACACACACTAATCTGAGCCTGGCTATCCTTGTAAAAACTGTTCACAGCATTTAGTAACTTACTACCTATTCCACACACTTGCAACATCTGCCACATTGCTCCCCTATCCACTCTATCATATGCCTTTTCTAAAACCATAAATGCAACTTCCGTGCCTTTATCTAAATACTGTTCACATATACGTTTCACTGTAAACACTTGATCTACATATCCCCTACTCCGTGTTCATCTACAATCCTACTTTCTGTCTTACCTCTAATTCTATCGATAATAACCCTACCACACACTTTACCTGGTATACTCAGTAAACTTTTACAATCTCTACATGCTCTCTACCAATCCCTAGGTACTTTCCCCTCTTTCGTACATTTATTAAACAAAAATACCAACTATTCCAGCACTATATGCTTTTAACATTTGTCATGATCCGTCAGTTCCAGCTGCTTTATTCCCTTTCATTCTGCATAATGCCTCACGCACCTCCCCCACACTCACATCCTGCTCTTCTCATCCTGCTCTGCCTATTTGACCAGTGCACGAAATTACTTCCTCCCTTCCTTCATCAAAATTTAAGTTCCTCAAAATATTCCTACCATCTGCCCAATACCTCCAGCTCCCCATCTACTAACTCCGCTACTCTGTTTTTAACCGACGTATCATTCTTTCCCTAGGCTTTATTAACCTGTTTCTCTCACTCCAATTTTTTTTCTTATTCTCAGCAAAATTTGTTAACAGTGCTTCACCCACTCTATCATTTGCTCTCCTTTTGCACTCTCTCAGCACTCTCTTTATTTTTCTTCTACTCTCCATATACTCTCCCCTTAATACGTATACATATACACATATCCTCTAAATATATCCTGTATTGCGAAACAGCTCGACTAATATCGTGGAGAGCAAAGCGTTGCTACAATAAAATTATTTTTTCGCTAATTTTACCAACATTATTGCACGATTCCCTTGCATGAAAGAAAAAGAAAACCTTAAGTGACATTCACCTTTCTCATCCTTGAATTTCGGTATTTCATGTGAAAACCGAGAAAGTTGGCTAAATGACTATATAAAAAGGACTGAGAAGTCTAGACAAAAATACAATCAATCTAACACCTAATTTTAAGAAAAAGTCGAATTTTTAGCACTTAGTTGCTGGTGTTTGTTGGGACGATGACTGCCACAATTGCTTGGCTCAAGCTCGAGAAGAAAGAGTCTTCCATACTGGAGTAGTTGAAGTGGATGGGACCTACTCGTGGCGATTGCATGCAGATTGAAGGAGATATCCTCTGTATCAGACAAGTATCATTACAATAATTCTAATATGAGGAAATAGACACATATGCAACAGCTGGCAAGCAGTGGGAAATCGTCTGGAGTTCTGAATTACTTCCCATACGTCTATATCCTCACCGAAATCTTTCTCTAAAACTTTCATACAAGACTGCAGAAAGCACATTTATTCCGGTGAAAATATACATATTTTTCGTGCTTCTCACTTCTACCATAATAAGATCATAATACATATTTTCACGTCGGGGAATGAGTTGAGACGAACCCAGTATATAAAATATTATACATACATATAAAGTTTACGACTACTGTCAGCCTCAGAGTTATCTCTGAGTTACCAGAACCTGCCACGTGGAGACCAGTGGGTCGTCTTTAAGGCCCACCCACCCACTTACTGCGTTTTTTATGCTTTCCCCAGGTCCATGTGGCCAGGAGTCCATCTGTGTCCCCTGAGATATTCTCCCTTCCCCACTTCCCAAAGTCTGCTTCACCAGCCGGCATCCTAGCCTTTCGCAGGTTCATGCATCCAGGAGTCCATTCGTGCGTCCAAGGATGTCTCCCCTTCCCCACTTTTTTCGAGGTCAGCCTCAACCATTAGTATTCATGATTTTCCCAGGAGTCCATCTGTGTCCCCTCAGATATTCTTCCATCCTAACTTTCCCAAGGTCAGCCTCAACAATCAGTATTCATACCTTCTCCAGGTTAATATATAGAGGAATCCATCCGTTCGCTCCTAGGTGTTTCCCATTCCCCACTTCCTCATGGTCAGCCTCAACATCCACCTTCCCCAATTTCATGTATCTAGGAATCAATCCGCTCGCTCCTGAATGTCTTCCCTTCCCCACTTACTCATAGTCAGCGGATTTCGACAACCCCAGTGACCTTGTTGGATGGAAACTTGATCTTGTCTAGCGGGTCTACTGCCAAGACTGTCCAGGTGGGTGGAATTACTGGAGGTGACACAGAAAACTGCTTCCAGTAATTACACCCACCAAGACAGCCACGACCTTCCAGACGAGACCAAGCTGCCACACAGCTCGCCAACCAAGGAGAGGCTAGCACACTAAATAAACGTTATTTGTAGTTTTCAGTCTGTATAAATATATTTGTCAATTTTTGTGTGTATATAAATGAGTGTCTATGTGTTAATCTTTTTCTCCACCTCACTGAAAACTGTAATAAATATAAATAAGATTTTTTTCTGTTATTCCTCAGTTTTTATTTGCAAGGCACGCTAAGATCCACAAGTTCTTGTTCACATGTACGTATTTTCACACATTTATGCGTCTCCACACATACACACACACACACACACACACATACACACACACACACACACACACACACCCCACACACACACACACACACACACACACACACAACACAAACACACACACACACACACACACACACACACACACACACAAGCACAAAGTCATACAAACTACATAATCAACTCCTCTCACTGTAAAATGTAAATTCATGTACTATATAACCACACACACATCATACACCGAACTACATGCCACGAACCCACATACACATTAACATGTGTACACATTCTCTTGAGCCTATCTGTACTCTTCCACACCTTTGTTATTCCTTGTATTTGACGGATGAAGACAATGGCCTGAGAAACGTTTGATGCGCAGTAACGATACCCAAATGTTGCACAAGAGTCTCAGTCATCAAAATAAAAAGTATCATCTCGGGAGACTTGATTTCCTAAGAAAAATAATTTTGTTGCTCGGTCCAGCATCCTGGCCGGTACGTCTGTTGATGTCTCAGGTACCACGTTATGTTGTGATGGACTGCCATATATGAATGTTAAGATAATGAATGTTGTGAAAAACTAATTTAAGTTTACTTTAAACTTAATGTTTATGGTGTAATGTATACTTGATTATAATATCTAGGTGGACAATGACCTGGCAAACCATCGTGCAGATCATAGTAACTCAACATAATCTTCCATTTATGAATACCTTCTACATTATGTCTCAGATTTTAAAACGTACTGAAAGCTTGTATGAATTTATTATTACTCAGACGAAAATCATACCGAGACTTCGGTAAAAATCTACAGAGGTGGTGGTGACAAAACACGAGGAGTGATATGAGCGCCAAAAGATTGTGATTGAATTAAATAAAATAATAATTCTTATAACACAATACTCAGCGATACAATTATTGAATATCACCTTAATAACATTATTAAAAATATTACAGCTAATGCAAAAAAATTATGTTAAGAAAGCTCCAGCTTATGCATGAAGCAAACGTGAAATAATAATCATGGTGATGATGAAGATGAAGATAGCAATGAAGACAAAAATGAAGAAGAAAAAAGATGTCACCGGACCTAACTGTTTGTGACTTCTTTCTTTGGGGGTACGTGAAGAGAACAGTTTACGTACCACTACTACCTGCAACACTGGAGGAGCTGAAAATTTCGATCACAGAAGCAGTTCGCACGATAACACCAGACATGCTGCAGAGCGTCTGGACCGAACTGGACTATCACATCCATGTTTGCCGAGCAACCAGAGCGGCGCACATTGAGTGTCTTTAATGCTACCCTATACCACATGAAACTGAATGAACTCCTGCATCTGAAGCTACTAACCTGGAGTTTACCTGGAGAGAATTCCGGGGGTCAACGCCCCTGCGGCCCGGTCTGTAACCAGGCCTCCTTACTGTGAAAGATTATTACAATAAAGTTACATGTTATACCTGTGTGAAATCAGGGAGTGTTTTTGTGGACATCCTGTATTTTGCGCTTAATTAATGTGATAAAAGTGAATGTCGAAATTATGGAGATATTACAAATAAATTTATGTATATTACAGCAGAGACAATATAAAAAAGAAATTGAATATTACCCAAGTTTTGACCTTCATGTGAAGGTGTAATGTGACCTTCATGTGAAGGTGTAATGTGACCTTCATGTGAAGGTGTTATGTGACCTTCATGTGAAGGTGTAATGTGATCTTCATGTGAAAGTGTAATGTGACCTTCATGTGAAGGTGTAATGTGACCTTCATGTGAAGGTGTAATGTGACCTTCATGTGAAGGTGTAATGTGACCTTCATGTGAAAGTGTAATGTGACCTTCATGTGAAGGTGTAATGTGACCTTCATGTGAAGGTGTAATGTGACCTTCATGTGAAGGTGTAAAGTGACCTTCATGTGAAGGTGTAATGTGATCTTCATGTGAAGGTGTAATGTGATCTTCATGTGAAAGTGTAATGTGACCTTCACGTGAAGGTGTAATGTGACCTTCATGTGAAGGTGTAATGTGACCTTCATGTGAAAGTGTAATGTGACCTTCATGTGAAGGTGTAATGTGACCTTCATGTGAAGGTGTAATGTGACCTTCATGTGAAGGTGTAAAGTGACCTTCATGTGAAGGTGTAATGTGATCTTCATGTGAAGGTGTAATGTGATCTTCATGTGAAAGAGTAATGTGACCTTCATGTGAAGGTGTAATGTGACCTTCATGTGAAAGTGTAATGTGACCTTCATGGGAAGGTGTAATGTGACCTTCATGTGAAAGTGTAATGTGACCTTCATGTGAAAGTGTAATGTGACCTTCATGTGAAGGTGTAATGTGATCTTCATGTGAAAGTGTAATATGACCTTCATGGGAAGGTGTAATGTGACCTTCATGTGAATGTGTAATGTGCTCTTCATGTGAAAGTGTAATGTGACCTTCATGGAAAGGTGTAATGTGACCTTCACATGAAGGTACAATGTGACCTTCATGTGAAAGTGTAAAGTGACCTTCATGTGAAGGTGTAATGTGACCTTCATATGAAGGTATAATGTGACCTTCATTTGAAGGTGTAATGTGACCTTCATGTGAAGGTATAATGTGACCTTCATGTGAAGGTATAATATGACCTTCATGTGAACGTGTAATGTGACCTTCATATGAAGGTATAATGTGACCTTCATGTGAAGGTGTAATGTGACCTTCATGGGAAGGTGTAATGTGACCTTCATATGAAGGCATAATGGGATCTTCATGTGAAGGTGTAATGTGACCTTCATGAGAAGGCGTAATGTGACCTTCATGTGAAGGTGTAATTGACCTTCATGTGAAGGTATAATGTGACCTTCATGTGAAGGTGTAATGTGACCTTCATGTGAAGGTGTAATGTGACCTTCATGTGAAGGTGTAATGTGACCTTCATGTGAAGGTGTAATGTGACCTTCATGTGAAGGTGTAATGTGACCTTCATGTGAAGATGTAATGTGACCTTCATGTGAAGGTGTAAAGTGACCTTCATGTGAAGGGTATGTGACCTTCATGTGAAGGTGTAATGTGACCTTCATGTGAAGGTGTAAATGTGATCTTCATGTGAAAGTGCAATGTGACCTTCATGTGAAGGTGTAATGTGACCTTCATGTGAAGGTGTAATGTGACCTTCATGTGAAAGTGTAAAGTGACCTTCATGTGAAGGTGTAATGTGACCTTCATGTGAAGGTGTAATGTGACCTTCATGTGAAGGTGTAATGTGATTTTTCATGTGAAAGTGTAATGTGACCTTCATGTGAAGGTGTAATGTGACCTTCATGTGAAAGTGTAATGTGACCTTCATGGGAAGGTGTAATGTGACGTTCATGTGAAAGTGTAATGTGACCTTCATGTGAAAGTGTAATGTGACCTTCATGTGAAGGTGTAATGTGACCTTCATGGGAAGGTGTAATGTGACCTTCATGTGAAGGTGTAATGTGACCTTCATGTGAAAGTGTAATGTGACCTTCATGTGAAGGTGTAATGTGACCTTCATGCGAAAGTGTAATGTGACCTTCATGGGAAGGTGTAATGTGACCTTCATGTGAAGGTGTAATGTGCTCTTCATGTGAAAGAGTAATGTTACCTTCATGGAAAGGTGTAATGTGACCTTCACATGAAGGTATAATGCGACCTTCATGTGAAAGTGTAATGTGACCTTCATGTGAAGGTGTAATGTGACCTTCATATGAAGGTATAATGTGACCTTCATGTGAAAGTGTAATGTGACCTACATGTGAGGTGTAATGTGACCTTCATATGAAAGTATAATGTGACCTTCATGTGAAGGTGTAATGTGACCTTCATGTGAAGGTGTAATGTGACCTTCATGTGAAGGTATAATGTGACCTTCATGTGAACGTGTAATGTGACCTTCATATGAAGGTGTAATGTGACCTTCATATGAAGGTATAATGTGACCTTCATGTGAAAGTGTAATGTGACCTTCATGTGAAGGTGTAATGTGACCTTCATATGAAGGTATAATGTGACCTTCATGTGAAGGTGTAATGTGACCTTCATGTGAAGATGTAATGTGACCTTCATGTGAAGGTGTAATGTGACCTTCATGTGAAAGTGTAATGTGACCTTCATGGGAAGGTGTAATGTGACCTTCATGTGAAGGTGTAATGTGCTCTTCATGTGAAAGTGTAATGTTACCTTCATGGAAAGGTGTAATGTGACCTTCACATGAAGGTATAATGCGACCTTCATGTGAAAGTGTAATGTGACCTTCATATGAAGGTGTAATGTGACCTTCATGTGAAAGTGTAATGTGACCTTCATGTGAAAGTGTAATGTGACCTTCATGTGAAGGTGTAATGTGATCTTCATGTGAAAGTGTAATGTGACCTTCATGGGAAGGTGTAATGTGACCTTCATGTGAAGGTGTAATGTGCTCTTCATGTGAAAGTGTAATGTGACCTTCATGGAAAGGTGTAATGTGACCTTCACATGAAGGTACAATGTGACCTTCATGTGAAAATGTAAAGTGACCTTCATGTGAAGGTGTAATGGACCTTCGTATGAAGGTATAATGTGACCTTCATGTGAAGGTGTAATGTGACCTTCATGTGAAGGTGTAATGTGACCTTCATGTGAAGGTATAATGTGACCTTCATGTGAACGTGTAATGTGACCTTCATATGAAGGTATAATGTGACCTTCATGTGAAGGTGTAATGTGACCTTTATGGGAAGGTGTAATGTGACCTTCATATGAAGGCATAATGGGATCTTCATGTGAAGGTGTAATGTGACCTTCATGAGAAGGCGTAATGTGACCTTCATGTGAAGGTGTAATGTGACCTTCATGTGAAGGTATAATGTGACCTTCATGTGAAGGTGTAATGTGACCTTCATGTGAAGGTGTAACGTGACCTTCATGTGAAGGTGTAATGTGACCTTCATGTGAAGGTGTAATGTGACCTTCATGTGAAGGTGTAATGTGACCTTCATGTGAAGATGTAATGTGACCTTCATGTGAAGGTGTAAAGTGACCTTCATGTGAAGGTGTAATGTGACCTTCATGTGAAGGTGTAATGTGACCTTCATGTGAAGGTGTAATGTGATCTTCATGTGAAAGTGTTATGTGACCTTCATGTGAAGGTGTAATGTGACCTTCATGTGAAGGTGCAATGTGACCTTCATGTGAAGGTGTAATGTGACCTTCATGGGAAGGTGTAATGTGACCTTCATGTGAAGATGTAATGTGACCTTCATGTGAAGGTGTAAAGTGACCTTCATGTGAAGGTGTAATGTGACTTTCATGTGAAGGTGTAATGTGACCTTCATGTGAATTTGTAATGTGATCTTCATGTGAAAGTGCAATGTGACCTTCATGTGAAGGTGTAATGTGACCTTCATGTGAAGGTGTAATGTGACCTTCATGTGAAAGTGTAAAGTGACCTTCATGTGAAGGTGTAATGTGACCTTCATGTGAAGGTGTAATGTGACCTTCATGTGAAGGTGTAATGTGATCTTCATGTGAAAGTGTAATGTGACCTTCATGTGAAGGTGTAATGTGACCTTCATGTGAAAGTGTAAAGTGACCTTCATGTGAAGGTGTAATGTGACCTTCATGGGAAGGTGTAAAAGTGACCTTCATGTGAAGGTGTAATGTGACCTTCATGTGAAAGTGTAATGTGACCTTCATGTGAAGGTGTAATGTGACCTTCATGCGAAAGTGTAATGTGACCTTCATGGGAAGGTGTAATGTGACCTTCATGTGAAGGTGTAATGTGCTCTTCATGTGAAAGAGTAATGTTACCTTCATGGAAAGGTGTAATGTGACCTTCACATGAAGGTATAATGCGACCTTCATGTGAAAGTGTAATGTGACCTTCATGTGAAGGTGTAATGTGACCTTCATATGAAGGTATAATGTGACCTTCATGTGAAAGTGTAATGTGACCTACATGTGAAGGTGTAATGTGACCTTCATATGAAAGTATAATGTGACCTTCATGTGAAGGTGTAATGTGACCTTCATGTGAAGGTGTAATGTGACCTTCATGTGAAGGTATAATGTGACCTTCATGTGAACGTGTAATGTGACCTTCATATGAAGGTGTAATGTGACCTTCATATGAAGGTATAATGTGACCTTCATGTGAAAGTGTAATGTGACCTTCATGTGAAGGTGTAATGTGACCTTCATATGAAGGTATAATGTGACCTTCATGTGAAGGTGTAATGTGACCTTCATGTGAAGATGTAATGTGACCTTCATGTGAAGGTGTAATGTGACCTTCATGTGAAAGTGTAATGTGACCTTCATGGGAAGGTGTAATGTGACCTTCATGTGAAGGTGTAATGTGCTCTTCATGTGAAAGTGTAATGTTACCTTCATGGAAAGGTGTAATGTGACCTTCACATGAAGGTATAATGCGACCTTCATGTGAAAGTGTAATGTGACCTTCATATGAAGGTGTAATGTGACCTTCATGTGAAAGTGTAATGTGACCTTCATGTGAAAGTGTAATGTGACCTTCATGTGAAGGTGTAATGTGATCTTCATGTGAAAGTGTAATGTGACCTTCATGGGAAGGTGTAATGTGACCTTCATGTGAAGGTGTAATGTGCTCTTCATGTGAAAGTGTAATGTGACCTTCATGGAAAGGTGTAATGTGACCTTCACATGAAGGTACAATGTGACCTTCATGTGAAAATGTAAAGTGACCTTCATGTGAAGGTGTAATGGACCTTCGTATGAAGGTATAATGTGACCTTCATGTGAAGGTGTAATGTGACCTTCATGTGAAGGTGTAATGTGACCTTCATGTGAAGGTATAATGTGACCTTCATGTGAACGTGTAATGTGACCTTCATATGAAGGTATAATGGGGACCTTCATGTGAAGGTGTAATGTGACCTTTATGGGAAGGTGTAATGTGACCTTCATATGAAGGCATAATGGGATCTTCATGTGAAGGTGTAATGTGACCTTCATGAGAAGGCGTAATGTGACCTTCATGTGAAGGTGTAATGTGACCTTCATGTGAAGGTATAATGTGACCTTCATGTGAAGGTGTAATGTGACCTTCATGTGAAGGTGTAACGTGACCTTCATGTGAAGGTGTAATGTGACCTTCATGTGAAGGTGTAATGTGACCTTCATGTGAAGGTGTAATGTGACCTTCATGTGAAGATGTAATGTGACCTTCATGTGAAGGTGTAAAGTGACCTTCATGTGAAGGTGTAATGTGACTTCATGTGAAGGTGTAATGTGACCTTCATGTGAAGGTGTAATGTGATCTTCATGTGAAAGTGTTATGTGACCTTCATGTGAAGGTGTAATGTGACCTTCATGTGAAGGTGCAATGTGACCTTCATGTGAAGGTGTAATGTGACCTTCATGGGAAGGTGTAATGTGACCTTCATGTGAAGATGTAATGTGACCTTCATGTGAAAGGTGTAAAGTGACCTTCATGTGAAGGTGTAATGTGACTTTCATGTGAAGGTGTAATGTGACCTTCATGTGAATTTGTAATGTGATCTTCATGTGAAAGTGCAATGTGACCTTCATGTGAAGGTGTAATGTGACCTTCATGTGAAGGTGTAATGTGACCTTCATGTGAAAGTGTAAAGTGACCTTCATGTGAAGGTGTAATGTGACCTTCATGTGAAGGTGTAATGTGACCTTCATGTGAAGGTGTAATGTGATCTTCATGTGAAAGTGTAATGTGACCTTCATGTGAAGGTTTAATGTGCCCTTCATGTGAAAGTGTAATGTGACCTTCATGGGAAGGTGTAATGTGACGTTCATGTGAAAGTGTAATGTGACCTTCATGTGAAAGTGTAATGTGACCTTCATGTGAAGGTGTAATGTGATCTTCATGTGAAAGTGTAATGTGACCTTCATGGGAAGGTGTAATGTGACCTTCATGTGAAGGTGTAATGTGCTCTTCATGTGAAAGTGTAATGTTACCTTCATGGAAAGGTGTAATGTGACCTTCACATGAAGGTATAATGTGATCTTCATGTGAAAGTGTAATGTGACCTTCATGTGAAGGTTTAATGTGCCCTTCATGTGAAAGTGTAATGTGACCTTCATGTGAAAGTGTAATGTGACCTTCATGTGAAGGTGTAAAGTGACCTTCATATGAAAGTATAATGTGACCTTCATGTGAAGGTGTAATGTGACCTTCATGTGAAGGTGTAATGTGACCTTCATGTGAAGGTATAATGTGACCTTCATGTGAACGTGTAATGTGACCTTCATATGAAGGTGTAATGTGACCTTCATATGAAGGTATAATGTGACCTTCATGTGAAAGTGTAATGTGACCTTCATGTGAAGGTGTAATGTGACCTTCATATGAAGGTATAATGTGACCTTCGTGTGAATGTGTAATGTGTCCTTCATGTGAAGATGTAATGTGACCTTCATGTGAAGGTATAATGTGACCTTCATGTGAACGTGTAATGTGACCTTCATATGAAGGTATAATGTGACCTTCATGTGAAAGTGTAATGTGACCTTCGTGTGAAGGTGTAATGTGACCTTCATATGAAGGTATAATGTGACCTTCATGTGAAGGTGTAATGTGACCTTCATGTGAAGATGTAATGTGACCTTCATGTGAAGGTATAATGTGACCTTCATGTGAACGTGTAATGTGACCTTCATATGAAGGTATAATGTGATCTTCATGTGAAGGTGCAATGTGACCTTCATGGTAAGGTGTAACGTGACCTTCATATGAAGACATAATGGGATCTTCATGTGAAGGTGTAATGCGACCTTCATGAGAAGGCGTAATGTGACCTTCATGTGAAGGTGTAATGTGTCCTTCATGTGAAGGTATAATGTGACCTTCATATGAAGGTGTAATGTGACCTTCATGTGAAGGTATAATGTGACCTTCATGTGAAGGTGTAATGTGACCTTCATGTGAAGGTGCAATGTGACCTTCATGTGAAGGTGTAATGTGACCTTCATATGAAAGTATAATGTTACCTTCATGTGAAGGTGTAATGTGACCTTCATGTGAAGGTGTAATGTGACCTTTATGTGAAGGTGTAATGTGACCTTCATGTGAAGGTATAATGTGACCTTCATGTGAAGGTGTAATGTGACCTTTATATGATGGTATAATGTGACCTTCATGTGAAGGTGTAATGTGACCTTTATGTGAAGGTGTAATGTGACCTTCATGTGAAGGTATAATGTGACCTTCATGTGAAGGTGTAATGTGACCTTCATGTGAAGGTATAATGTGACCTTCATATGAAGGTATAATGTGACCTTCATGTGAAGGTATAATGTGACCTTCATATGAAGGTGTAATGTGACCTTCATGTGAAGGTATAATGTGACCTTCATATGAAGGTATAATGTGACCTTCATGTGAAGGTGTAATGTGACCTTCATGTGAAAGTATAATGTGACCTTCATATGAAGGTATAATGTGACCTTCATGTGAAGGTATAATGTGACCTTCATGTGGAAGTATAATGTGACCTTCATATGAAGGTATAATGTGACCTTCATATGAAGGTATAATGTGACCTTCATGTGAAGGTATAATGTGACCTTCATGTGAAGGTATAATGTGACCTTCATGTGAAGGTATAATGTGACCTTCATGTGAAGGGATAATGTGACCCTTTATGTGAAGGTATAATGTGACCTTCATATGAAGGTATAATGTGACCTTCATATGAAGGTATAATGTGACCTTCATGTGAAGGTATAATGTGACCTTCATGTGAAGGTATAATGTGACCTTCATGTGAAGGTATAATGTGACCTTCATGTGAAGGTATAATGTGACCTTCATGTGAAAGGTATAATGTGACCTTCATGTGAAGGTATAATGTGACCTTAATGTGAAGGTATAATGTGACCTTCATGTGAAGGTATAATGTGACCTTCATGTGAAGGTATAATGTGACCTTCATGTGAAGGTATAATGTGACCTTCATGTGAAGGTATAATGTGACCTTCATGTGAAGGTATAATGTGACCTTCATGTGAAGGTATAATGTGACCTTCATGTGAAGGTATAATGTGACCTTCATGTGGAAGTATAATGTGACCTTCATATGAAGGTATAATGTGACCTTCATATGAAGGTATAATGTGACCCTTTATGTGAAGGTAAAAATGTGACCTTCATGTGGAAGTATAATGTGACCTTCATATGAAGGTATAATGTGACCTTCATATGAAGGTATAATGTGACCTTCATGTGAAGGTATAATGTGACCTTCATGTGAAGGTATAATGTGACCTTCATGTGAAGGTATAATGTGACCTTCATGTGAAGGTGCACAGGAGCACCTCCCTGACCGACTAATTTTTCAATAATTTGTTATAAAAGCTTCATAGATAATTTACATTATTTTATTTTCAATGGAAATGTATCGTTAATATCAAAAAGAGAGAAGACATTTTCAATAAAGTACTGGAGAGAACAGGAAGAGCAGGAAACAAGGTGGGCACCGGATGCATCAGTGATAGCAGGATATTAAGACAGGAAGTATAGGGAAGATAAAGAATATATTTCACATTTAGTATGAGATTTAATTCATTTTTTATTTTCTGAGTTTTTCTTTTCATTAGTCGGACATTGGTTGGTATCTTGTTTTTATCCTGATGGTCTAATTTGGAGGCTGTACCACCTGCTCTGAAAGATATACATATTTATTTGTTTCCCTGTGTACGATAAAGCCAATGACAAGAAACTGAAATTACCTTATTGTACACATAATTATTATTATTATTATTATTATTATTATTATTATTATTATTATTATTATTATTATTATTACTACTACTACTACTAGTACTACTACTACTACTACTACTACTACTACTACTACTACTACTACTGCTACTACTACTACTACTACTACTACTACTACTACTACTACTACTATTGCGACCACTGTCAGCCTTAGAGTTATCCTCTGAGTTACCAGACCCTGCCACGTGAAGGCCAGTGCATCGTCTTTAGTGGTCTTCCCCCTCCCCCCAGCCCCCTAGGTCCATGTGTCCAGGAATCTATCCGTGGGCCCTTGGACGTCGTCCCTTCCTCACTTCCCTGTTCAGCTTCGTCTCTCTCATTGTTCTCATCCCTGCCTTCCAGCCTCAGACTTCCCAAGGTTCATGTGTCGAGGAATCCATCCGTCCGCCTCTGGATGTCTCTCCTTCCCCACTTCCCTAAAGTCAGCAGTTTTCCCCACCCCCAGTGACCTTGTTGGATGGAAACTTAGTCTTGTCTAGCTGGTCTACGGTAGAGACTGTCCAGGTGGGTGGAATTACCTGAGGTGACACTCAGAAAACTGAGTCCTGTAATTGCACCTACCAAGACAGTCACGACCGTCGGTCAGTTAGACGTGACTAAGCGGCCACCTAACTCATCCACCAGGAAGAGGCTAGTCACCGAAAAATTTAAACTGTTTAAATCATATTGTGATTCTATATTAAATAAATGTTTTTAGTTATATAGCTATACAAGTGTATTTGTCACTTTTTACGTGTGTATAGACGAGTGTCCTTGTGCTAAATCCTTTTCTCTTCTTCATTAAAAACTGTAATAAATATGGGTAAGATTTTTTTTGTTCTGTTATTCCTCAAATTTATATGCAAGCCATGCAAAGATCCACAAGTCCAGACACACAGCTGGTACACCTTGTTCATGACTCTTTTACTGCAGTTTCATTTACTATAATGTTACTCTATTGTTCTAGTATATTACTGCATTGTTCTTGTGTGTTGTTGTATGGAAGCTGAGTGTTGTTGTTGAGTCCTGTCTTAAGGAACTTTTCTTAAGTGTTGCTAAACTGTTCTTGTATGCTATTGTTCTCTTTATATGTATTGCTGAAGTAGTTTTTCATTTTAGTGTACTGTTCGTGTGTTACTGTTGTTTTACGTAACTAAGCTTACAAGTTACTATACTGTTTTCCATATTACTCTACCGTTCCTCTTTGTTGCTATACTTTTTGTATGTTACTGTACTGTTTTTGCGTGTTATAGTATTGTATTTCTCTTGTGTTACTTATTTATCCTTGTGTTTTACCGTTGTTACTTGTTACTGTCCTGTTCTTACTTTACCTGTCTTTCATGTTACAGTACCATTCTTGTATGTTAATGTAGTGCTTTTATAACTTTCTGTACTTTCCTACAACATCTACGACAGTGTCTCTCATGTTCATGTTTCCCAAAACAATTATGTTGACTCAAAATTCCCATAAGTTTGGTTTAACATTTCGCAGATCCCCATCACTCTCTTGTTAACACTAATCTACCCTATACAATATTAATGCAAATGACAATATAAACAACACACTCAAAAAAAAAAGAAAACTCTTCTGGGGTAAAGAAAGGCGACCATCATGGTATTATTGATCTATTGACAAAAAAGATTTCAACAGCCCATTTTACAACCTGACAAATTAGTCTTATTGGTAATGTATTCCATCATGCTGTTTATATTCACTTACATACTTATCTACTGTACATATGCAACACTAGCAAGAAATATAATGTTTTTGTAACAATTCGCTTCTTTTATTTACTGTATTTAACGTTTACTATATCTTGTTGATGTACACTTACCCTTTACCTTTCTAAACCTGGTCAGTTCTTCGTTACTAATATTTTCTCTTTTCTATCACTCTGTCAGTCACATTACTAACATATATATTGGCTGGTGTACTCAACACACAATAGACAAAAACCAATTATTTAATATACTTAAAAAAATATTTTATAATTCTTATTAACACTGTCCAGCAGTTTTGAACTGTACCAGAAGCAAAGGTAGAAAGTAAAGCTAGACTTGATTAGTATAATGTAAATCTAGAGAGCTAATAAAACCCAGAAATTATTTTACTGCCGCAACAATGCTTCAGTATTTACGACAATGTTAAAGTTACTTTCCATCAAGACTAAAGTCACTACGGGTACAATAGTTATGTCAGTTTTAAAGATGACTTTCCAACAAGACTAAAGTCACTATGGGTACAATAGTTATGTCAGTTTTAAAGATGACTTTCCAACAAGACTAAAGTCACTACGGGTACAATAGTAATGTCAGTTTTAAAGATGACTTTCCAACAAGACTAAAGTCACTACGGGTACAATAGTTATGTCAGTTTTAAAGATGACTTTCCATCAAGACTAAAGTCACTACGGGTACAATAGTTATGTCAGTTTTAAAGTTACTTTCCATCAAGGGACTAAAGTCATACGGGTACAATAGTTATGTCAGTTTTAAAGATGACTTTCCAACAAGACTAAAGTCACTACGGGTACAATAGTTATGTCAGTTTTAAAGTTACTTTCCATCAAGACTAAAGTCACTACGGGTACAATAGTTATGTCAGTTTTAAAGATGACTTTCCAACAAGACTAAAGTCACTATGGGTACAATAGTTATGTCAGTTTTAAAGATGACTTTCCAACAAGACTAAAGTCACTATGGGTACAATAACTATGAAATTTTTAAAGACATCTTGCACAATTATATTTTCATTCCGTGTAAGAAATAATCAAATTATAGAATATAATACCTGATAATAATCTCATCAACTTGTGTATCAAATGCAGATAATCAAACTAAGTTCAAAAATGGACTAATAACCTAACATGTACATCACACAGAGTTCATAAGACTCACATTAATATGAAGTTATACACCTTACCAGCACAGTACCACAAGTCCACACTGTACTTCTTGGTACAGATACCATCTGATCAAAGAAAGTCTACACAGGTCAGTGTGTAGACACAATCTGAAACAGTCTAAAATATACTTTAGTATATACTGAGTTCACAAAGCTGGGCACTCTCCCTGGAACTGAGTGCTGACACTTCACCTTGAACTGAGTGATGATACTCTTCCTGGAACTAAGAGCTAACATTCACTGGAACTGTCTGTTGACACTCTGGAACTGACTGCCGACACTCTTTCTGGAACTGAGTATTGGCACTCGTAGTGGAACTGAGTACTAACACCCTTAGTGGAAGTGACTGCTTACCCTCTTCCTGGAACTGAGTGCTGACACTGTCTCTGGAACTGAGTACTGACACTCTCCCTGGAACTGAGTATTGGCGCTCTTCCTGGAACTGACTGCTGACCCTCGTAGTGGAACTGAGTGCTGACACTCTCCCTGGAACTGAGTGCTGACACTCCCCATGGAACTGACTGCTGACACTCTCCCTGGAACTGAGTGCTGACACTCCCCATGGAACTGACTGCTGACACTCCCCATGGAACTGACTGCTGACACTCTTCCTGAAACTGAGCGCTGACACTCTCCCTGGAACTGACTGCTGACTCTCTTAGTAGAACTAAGTTCTGATACTCTCCCTTGAACTGAATGCTGACTCTCTTAGTGAAACTGAGTGCTGACACTCTCACTGGAACTGAGTGCTGACACTCTCACTAGAACTGAGTACTGACAGTAAACATTCCAACAACGACAATTATGTTGAAATCTTTGCTGCAAAATAAACATTATTTCATAAACTTAACTTTAAGGACAGGACCCTCACTTGGTGAAGGTCTCTTATTCCAAGGAGTTGAAACTATCTTTCTGTTTCTCAGATCAAGTCTAAGTTCCTCACTTTTGACAAGTGCTCTGTGACTCTTAAAGCTTTAACTCTTTCCAAAGATAATAATTATGGTGATTTTTTCACATATTTCAAAAAAAAAGCTCAGAATTTATATGTATATATATATATATATATATATATATTATATATATATATATATATATATAATATATATTATATATATATATATATATTATATTATATAACATACATACATATATATATATATATATATATATATATATATATATATATTTATATATGTATATATATATATATATATATATTTATATATATTTATATATATATATAATATATATATATATATATATTTTATATATATATATATATATATTATATATATATATATATATATATATATATATATAATGTCGTGCCGAATATGTAAAACTGGTCAATTTGCAAGAACTCATTTAAAATCAAGTCCTTTCTAAAATTTTCTCTTATACTTTTAAACATGTATTTTTTCATTAATGCTGATGCAAAAATTTATAATTTTGCACCAAAAGGAACTTAGAAAACTTACCTAACCTTATTATAACAAGCGCAATTTATTTTAGCCTAACCCAACTAAATATATTTTAGATTTGTTTACAGTAATTTAATACTAAACAAACACAGTGAAATATATTTTTTTCATTAGGTTCAGAATAATTTTGGCGAAATTTTTGCATACACAAATTTTCACTTGTCCTATATGGCAAGATGAGCGTCGCTATTAAAGCCAAGATCGCAAGTTCTGTCTATTCGGCACGACATATATATATATATATATATATATAATATATATATATATATATATATATATATATATATATATATATATATATATATATATATTATGTATATATATATATATATATATATATATATATATTATATATATATGTATATATATATATATATATATATTTTATATATATATAATATATATATATATTTTTATATATATATATATATATATACATATATATATATATATATATTATATATATATATATATATATATATATATATATATTTTATATATATAAAATATATATATATATATATATATATATGAGGGAGGTATTAGGTAGATGGCGAGAATATTTTGTGGAACTTTTAAATGTTGAGGAAGAAAGGGAGGTGGTAATTTCATGCACTGGCCAGGGAGGTTTTACCATCTTTTAAGAGTGAAGAAGAGCAGACTGTAAGTGTGGTGGAGGTACGTGAGGCATTACGTAGAATGAAAGGGGTAAAGCAGCTGGAACTGATGGGATCATGACAGAAATGTTAAAAGCAGGGGGAGATATAGTGTTGGAGTGGTTGGTACTTTGTTTAATAAATGTATGAAAGAGGGGAAGGTACCTAGGGATTGGGGGGAGGCATGTATAGTCCCTTTATATAAAGGGAAAGGGGACAAAAGAGATTGTAAAAATTATAGAGGAATAAGTTTACTGAGTATACCAGGAAAAGTATACGGTAGGGTTATAATTGAAAGAATTATAGGTAAGACAGAATGTAGGATTGCGGATGAGCAGGGAGGTTTCAGAGTGGGTAGGGGATGTGTAGATCAAGTGTTTACATTGAAGCATATATGTGAACAGTATTTAGATAAAGGTAGGGAAGTTTTTATTGCATTTATGGATTTAGAAAAGGCATATGATAGAGTGGATAGAGGAGCAATGTGGCAGATGTTGCAAGTATATGGAATAGGTGGCAAGTTAGTAAATGCTGTGAAGAGCTTTTATGAGGATAGTGAGGCTCAGGTTAGGGTATGTAGAAGAGAGGGAGAATACTTCCCGGTAAAAGTAGGTCTTAGACAGGGGTGTGTAATGTCACCATGGTTGTTTAATATATTTATAGATGGGGTTGTAAAAGAAGTAAATGCTAGGGTGTTCGGGAGAGGGGTGGGATTAAATTATGAGGAATCAAATTCAAAATGGGAACTGACACAGTTACTTTTTGCTGATGATACTGTGCTTATGGGAGATTCTAAAGAAAATTGCAAAGGTTAGTGGATGAGTTTGAAAATTTGTGTGTAAAGGTAGAAAGTTGAAAGTGAACATAGAAAAGAGTAAGGTGATGAGGGTATCAAATGATTTAGATAAAGAAAAATTGGATATCAAATTGGGGAGGAGGAGTATGGAAGAAGTGAATGTTTCCAGATACTTGGGAGTTGGCGTGTCGGCGGATGGGTTTATGAAGGATGAGGTTAATCATAGAATTGATGAGGGAAAAAAGGTGAGTGGTGCGTTGAGGTATACGTGGAGTCAAAAAACGTTATCTATGGAGGCAAAGAAGGGAATGTATGAAAGTATAGTAGTACCAACACTCTTACATGGATGTGAAGCTTGGGTGGTAAATGCAGCAGCGGGGGAGGCGGTTGGAGGGAGTGGAGATGTCCTGTCTAAGGGCAATGTGTGGTTGTAAATATTATGCAGAAAATTCGGAGTTTGGAATTAGGAGAAGGTGTGGAGTTAATAAAAGCATTAGTCAAGGGCAGAAGAGGGTTTTGAGGTGGTTTGGTCATTTAGAGAGATGGATCAAAGTAGAATGACATGGAAAGCATATAAATCTATAGGGGAAGAAGGAGGGGTAGGGGTCGTCCTCGAAAGGGTTGGAAAGAGGGGGGTAAAGGAGGTTTTGTGGGCAAGGGGCATGGACTTCCAGCAAGCGTGCATGAGCGTGTTAGATAGGAGTGAATGGAGACGAATGATACTTGGGACCTGACGATCTGTTGGAGTGTGAGCAGGGTAATATTTAGTGAAGGGATTCAGGGGAAACCAGTTATTTTCATATAGTCGGACTTGAGGTCCTGGAAATGGAAGTACAATGCCTGCACTTTAAAGGAGGGGTTTGGGATATTGGCGGTTTGGAGGGATATGTTGTGTATCTTTATAAGTATATGCTTCTAAACTGTTGTATTCTGAGCACCTCTGCGAAAGCAGTGATAATGTGTGAGTGTGGCGAAAGTGTTGAATGATGATGAAAGTATTTTCTTTTTGGGGATTTTCTTTCTTTTTTGGGTCACCGTGCCTCGGTGGGAGACGGCCGACTGGTTGAAAATATATATATATATATATATATATATATATATATATATATAATAAATATATTATATATATATATATATATATATATATATATATATATATATATATATATATATATATATTTATATAATATATATATATATATATATATATAAGGGAGGTACCACTCTAGAACTGTCTAGGTACCTCATCCTCAGAGATAAGAAAAACTTGCCTTCAGGGAAAACTCAAACGTCCTCCCTGAATATGTTTGAGAATTTTCTCTACCACCCCCTATATTTTAATGTATATTTTATTTAAAAACAAAATACATTGACAAAACATACACAAAAAAATTCACAGAAAGTTAAAACAATATAGGTAACTCAGTAGCTACATTTGGATACTTCGTCCAGCTCCCCAGCGGTGGGCCGCGTGCCCAGAAATGCTGCAGGCATTTCCGCTTGGATCGCAACACTGAGTCTCCTGAAAGAGGAAGCTGGTCGGCTGTGGTCCTTGGTTTCCATGATGAGCTTTCACCCGCTCTTTGAGGATCTGTAGAGTACACTTGCCCCATATTTATATATTATATATATATATATATACATATATCTTATAATATATATATATATATATATATTTATATATATATATATATATACAGCTGGTGTCCCTCGTTGTCGTATTAATCCGTTTCCTTGAGCGTTTCTATAAACGAAAATTTACGATTTACGAATAAATTTTTCCCATAAGAAATAATGTAAATACAATTAATCCGGTTCCTGACACCCAAAAGTTATTAAAACAAAAAATTTTTACATGAAATGTACATGTAGTACATAAACATACCAATGGGAAATGATGAATTGGAAACATTAACAGCACCTTAACACTTACCTATATTGGAGATTCTTCTTAGTGTATGGGAGATGGAGGAGGAGAGGAGAGGTGGATTGTTTATAGTTTGGAAGGGGAATCCCCTTCCACAACCCTCAGGTACCATTTGCTTTTCTGGGGTTGCTCTCTTCTCTGTTTCTTAATGCCACTAGGGACCAACTTGCGAGTCACTGGAGTCCTGTTCACAAAAATGACTGTGACGGGAGAGCCTCTGTTTTGTGCGCCTATTTATACTTCCTAAAATGGCCAAGACTTTTGTCACTGTACATGTTGCATCCTGGCTTGCAACACCTTGTTGGGTGATGTTTCCTCCATATAAGCTTTCCAATTCTTACCCCACATAGTAAAAGTCTTCTTTAATTTCTGAAGAAGGCAGCTTCTTTCCATTCTCTCTTCCTCCCCTCTGCAGCAGATTCTGAGCTGTGATGTGTTTGCTCTTCCTGCTGAAGCTCTTGCAGTCCTCAGGGCGGAGCTCTTCATTGTGGTATTCACACCAATTCTTCCACATCTTCAAATCACATCCAACCCCATGGAATCCCCAGTGCCACAATGATTTTACAACAGGACATAGGCTCATTAGGGATCAGTCCCAAAATTCTTCAAAATCCTCTTGTCGACACTATCTGGCCACAATTTTTTCTCCAGGCCAGAGTTCAAAGTCCTGGGTAGTCACTCCCTTCCAAGCCATACCTATAAGGTTATGCTGTGTGAGGATGCTGAACGTGTTCTCTCCAAAATTCCTTAGGGTATCAGTGAGTGTCTGTTGGTCACAGTCAAGCACCTTGTGTAACATTGCTTTTGTGTAGGAGTTTTTTAAAGTTTGCAATAACCTGCAGGTCATGGGTTGGAGGAGAGGAGTGGTATTCATTGGCAAGAACCTATACTGTGATGAACCCAAAAACTCTCGAAAATTAGGCATCCAAGTTTGGAGGAAGAACAGGTGCTTGTCCATACTAGCAGGCACTTGAGATCCCAATTTCTTTTCCAGGAGAACTCCTTCACATAGGGCCAAACACTTCTTTGAACCACTCGTCGAAAATTTCCCTCGTGACCCATGCCTTATTAGATTATCCCAATACACACACAATTTATTTATACCATTGTTTTTCCTGAAAACCTTGGGATTTCCGAATGGTACACTTGTAATGGCTTCACTTTGAAATCCCCATAGCATTAGCAAAGAAATTTAGCGTCAGCCTGTCTTTCATAGGCTTGTGTCCTGGCATTGCCTTTTCTCTTGTGTAATGGAAGGTCTCTTTGGCATTTTCTTCCAAAAAGAGGCCTGTTTCGTCAAATGAACACTTGTTCAGGTTTCAAGAGTATTCAGCCTCTATGTACTCCTGGAATTCGATGCACATATTTTTCAGCGCCTTGTGGTTGAACTGCAGCCTCACCATGCCTTACCCACACTGTGTATGCAGTTACAGTTCTTAAATCTCTCATCCAAACCACTATTTGCAGGCAATTTTTTTACCAAATTCTCATGCAATGCACTAGCATTTTCACAAATAAAAACGAAGTCGTAAGAATATCTCCTTGCTAATTGTTTCTCATTTATCCACACAATAATAACTTTCAACCTCTTCAGTACTGGTGATCTCATTTTAGTCAGCATAGTTACTCCTTTGCAACAAACCGCATCCTTTATTTCATTTTTCTTGCACTATGGACATAAGGTTGTGTAGGGTTTCTTTATACATCCTGGGACAGTTCGGCCACACTTGTGCCACTTTCATTATTGTTCAATGTGGTTTCTTAAATTTCAATCGTATTTCTCCACCTTCTTTACACCGGCTTGGAACTAGGAGCTTTCTTTGGAGCCATGGTGCTTATTTAGTACTTGCAGGCACCTAAAATAAATGGATATTATGGAAACCATTTCGCGGTGCACGTGAGGGGGACCTTCCGTCACTGGAAAAAGGAAAAACAATAGCCAGACTGGCTGCCACCCAGGTCACGCAGTGGGTACGCGTCGGGACGAATACGACTCGCGAGTCAACTATGAAAAGCGAAGAGTACATGTTTATACGAAAATACCCCTATGATTGGCGAATGTTTACGATTGTCGGGAACTAACGGAAAAGCGGGGGACCACTGTTATATAAATATATATATATATATATATATAATATATATAATATCTATATATTATATATATTTATTTATATATATATATATAATATATATATTATCTATATATATATGTCTCAGTGGACTTTGAAAGGGAAGATAAAAGAAAATAGAAGGCTCCGTTGGATTCGAACTTGAGTCGACCGCTGTTTATCAGAGCAACTATCTTCAATTGTTGAGTTCCTCTACGTAAGTCAGTAGTGAGGCTGACACTCAGGTGGTCTCTTATAAGTGATCAAGACTTACCTTTATGTTAGCAGTAAACTGGATGTTACTAGTCGCCAGAAAAGCAACAGATAAGAACGGATTAGACGAAATGACTCAGTTGCAGCATTTAAGTTCTATAAGCCATTTAAACTAAGCGGTTACTTGTAAAAAAAAAAAAAAAAAGAAAATTTTTTTTGATTATATGTAACTCCAAGTGGAATATTAATGGTGTGAGATTAACTACAGCTGAAGGTCTAAGATGTTGTTGTAAGGTGCACAACAGGTGAAAGTTGTATTGTAAACCACAGGTGATGATGTAACGTGAACTACAGGTGATGATGTAACGTGAAATACAGGTGATGTTGGTTGTAACGTGAAACTACAGGGTAAGGGTAACGTGAACTACAGGTGATGGTGTAACGTGAACTACAGGTGATGGTGTAACGTGAACTACAGGTGATGGTGTAACGTGATCTACAGGTGATGATGTAACGTGAACCAGAAGTAACAACAAAATGTTAAATACAGACGAAGGGATAAAGTGTACACGACAAGTTACTTTTCCTCTCTGACGTATAAAATCAATTACAAGACATCTACGACAAAAATATAATTTCAGAGAAGTGTAATGAAAAGCTATGGAAGGATGAGTGATGAATTTATGACCTGGATCTGAGAAGAGTCAAGATTCCGACGGTCGATCTCATGATGTGAAGATGTATTTTTAGTGATAAATAATTGATTTCACTAACAATGCAATTTACTACGTAAAGATAGTGAAGAAGGTGATGACCCACACACAGTATGCTTCAAAAAAAGATAGAGAAGAGGGGGAGTGTGCCAAAAAAAACCTAAGGGAAGAAGTTATTGTCCAACAAATATAGTTAAGAGGGTTATATACCTCAGAATGACGACGGTGATGTTCCTCAAGTATACTGAAGAGGTTGATGTCTTGCCAGTATACAAAACCTTTAACTGACTTTTATTTCGTTCATCACTGACGTGACGAGGTACCTTCCTAGATAGTTACTATCCACAAACCTAAAACGAGTCTCAGTTTCCATTTTGTCTTCCACTATTTTTCACTAACTTCACTGTGAACGCTTCCATCATTATCTGTGATAGATTTTTATACCTTAATTGATGCAGAATATGAGCTCTGATGTACCAGAAGTCACAGATACTCTGAGATCTGAAAGCCCTGGTATTAACCATTGTGAACTGCTTATATCAGAAAACTGTGTTTGGTTAACATGAAACATTTTTTTTTTTATCACACTGGCCGATTCCCACCAAGGCAGGGTGGCCCGAAAAAGAAAACTTTCACCATCATTCACTCCATCACTGTCTTGCCAGAAGGGTGCTTTACACTACAGTTTTTAAACTGCAACATTAACACCCCTCCTTCAGGGTGCAGGCACTGTACTTCCCATCTCCAGGACTCAAGTCCGGCCTGCCGGTTTCCCTGAACCCCTTCATAAATGTTACTTTGCTCACACTCCAACAGCACGTCAAGTATTAAAAACCATTCGTCTCCATTCACTCCTATCAAACACGCTCACGCACACCTGCTGGAAGTCCAAGCCCCTCGCACACAAAACCTCTACCCCCTCCCTCCAACCTTTCCTAGGCCGACCCCTACCCCGCCTTCCTTCCACTACAGACTGATACACTCTTGAAGTCATTCTGTTTCGCTCCATTCTCTCTACATGTCCGAACCACCTCAACAACCCTTCCTCAGCCCTCTGGACAACAGTTTTGGTAATCCCGCACCTCCTCCTAACTTCCAAACTACGAATTCTCTGCATTATATTCACACCACACATTGCCCTCAGACATGACATCTCCACTGCCTCCAGCCTTCTCCTCGCTGCAACATTCATCACCCATGCTTCACACCCATATAAGAGTGTTGGTAAAACTATACTTTCATACATTCCCCTCTTTGCCTCCAAGGACAAAGTTCTTTGTCTCCACAGACTCCTAAGTGCACCACTCACCCTTTTCCCCTCATCAATTCTATGATTCACTTCATCCTTCATAGACCCATCCGCTGACACGTCCACTCCCAAATATCTGAATACATTCACCTCCTCCATACTCTCTCCCTCCAATCTGATATCCAATCTTTCATCACCTAATATTTTTGTTATCCTCCTAACCTTACTCTTTCCTGTATTCACTTTTAATTTTCTTCTTTTGCACACCCTACCAAATTTATCCACCAATCTCTGCAACTTCTCTTCAGAATCTCCCAAGAGCACAGTGTCATCAGCAAAGAGCAACTGTGACAACTCCCACTTTATGTGTGATTCTTTATCTTTTAACTCCACGCCTCTTGTCAAGACCCTCGCATTTACTTATCTTACAACCCCATCTATAAACATATTAAACAACCACGGTGACATCACACATCCTTGTCTAAGGCCTACTTTTACTGGGAAATAATTTCCCTCTTTCCTATGTACTCTAACTTGAGCCTCACTATCCTCGTAAAAACTCTTCACTGCTTTCAGTAACCTACCTCCTACACCATACACCTGCAACATCTGCCACATTGCCCCCCTATCCACCCTCTCATACCCCTTTTCCAAATATATAAATGCCACAAAGACCTCTTTAGCCTTATCTAAATACTGTTCACCTATATGTTTCACTGTAAACACCTGATCCCACACACCCCTACCTTTCCTAAAGCCTCCTTGTTCATCTGCTATCCTATTCTCTCTTACTTTTAATTCTTTCAATAATAACTTCCATACACTTTACCGGGTAACTCAAAAAGACTTACCCCCCCTAAAATTTTTTTGCACTCTTTTTTTGTCCCCTTTGCCTTTATACAAAAAAAACTAGCATGCTCCTCCAACCCCTAGGTACCTTACCCCTTCATACATTTTTTAAATAATTGCCCCCCACCCCAAAAAAATATCCCCCCCGCTTTTAACATTTCTATCTTTACCCCATCAATCCCGGTGCCTTCCCCCCCTTTCATTTTACCTACTGCCTCCGAACTTCCCCCCAAACTCACAATGGGTTTTCCTCACTCCTACAAAAATGTTTTCCTCCTTGCCCTATACACGAAATCACAGCTTCCCCATCTTCATCACATTTAAAAATTCCTAAAAATATTCCCCCCACTTCCAATACCTCTAACTCTCCATTTTAAAAACTTCCCTCCTATTTTTAACGAAAACCATTTGTTCCTAGGGTTTCCTTCTTTTAATCCATCCAAACTTTTCTTATTTTCAAAAAATTTTTTGATAACATCTCACCCACTCTCTCATTTGCTCTCTTTTTACATTGCTTCACCACTTTCTTAACCTCTCTCTTTTTCTCCATATACTCTTCCCTCCTTGCATCACTTCTACTTTGTAAAAACTTCTCATATGCTAACTTTTTCTCCCTTACTACTCTCTTTACATCATCATTCCACCAATCGCTCCTCTTCCCTCCTGCACCCACTTTCCTGTAACCACAAACTTCTGCTGAACACTCTAACACTACGTTTTTAAACCTACCCCATACCTCTTCGACCCCATTGCCTATGCTCTCATTAACATGAAACATCTGTTACATTATATGAAGCAGCGATGGCTAGAATCAGGCAGCGATATCATCACCTGTGACACAAGAATGTTGTTGTTGCTTGTAAATTTCCCAAGTATGTTCTGTATATTACTATACTTTCCTTGTGTGTCACTTATCTGTTCATTTGTTACTGTACTGTTTAATGTGTTACTATTCTGCTTTAGCATGTTACTGTACTGAATTAATGAGTTCTGGTACAATGGTGTGCTTTTGTGTATGCTACTGTATAGTTTTTGCCTCATAATGTACCGTTTAAAATGTTACTCTACCGTTCTTGTATGTTCATTGCAGTTCTTTTTATGTTACTGCATTGTTTATGTATGATAAAGGTTCCAAGAACTCTAAAATTTCCTACTACATTTTTCACATCAGTGTCTCCCATACTGCAATTTTTCACATCAGTGTCTCCCATATTGTAATGTTTCACATCAGTGTCTCCCATACTGCAATTTTTCACATCAGTGTCTCCCATACCGCAATTTCTCACATCAGTGTCTCCCATACTGCAATTTTTCACATCAATGTCTCCCATATTGTAATTTTTCACATCAATGTCTCCCATATTGTAATTTTTCACATCAATGTCTCCCATATTGTAATTTTTTACATCAATGTCTCCCATATTGTAATTTTTCACATCAGTGCCTCCCATACTGCAATTTTTCACATCAGTGTCTCCCATATTGTAATTTTTTACATCAATGTCTCCCATATTGTAATTTTTCACATCAGTGTCTCCCATATTGTAATTTTTTACATCAATGTCTCCCATATTGTAATTTTTCACATCAGTGTCTCCCATATTGTAATTTTTTACATCAATGTCTCCCATATTGTAATTTTTCACATCAGTGTCTCCCATATTGTAATTTTTTACATCAATGTCTCCCATATTGTAATTTTTCACATCAGTGTCTCCCATATTGTAATTTTTTACATCAATGTCTCACATATTGTAATTTTTTACATCAATGTCTCCCATATTGTAATTTTTCACATCAGTGTCTCCCATATTGTAATTTTTTACATCAATGTCTCACATATTGTAATTTTTTACATCAATGTCTCCCATATTATAATTTTTCACATCAGTGTCTCCCATATTGTAATTTTTTACATCAATGTCTCCCATATTATAATTTTTCACATCAGTGTCTCCCATATTGTAATTTTTCACATCAATGTCTCCCATATTGTATTTCATGTTTCCCAGGATCCCTTTGTATCACTCTCATCTTCACTTATTTTCCTATTCAATATTAATACATATATTAGACAGACACTTGAAATTAATTTTAAGTTTTTAAAGAGGAGGACTGGTAAGCCAGTGGAAGGCCTCTGTCAGATGACCAGAAGCCTCAGTGACGGGTCATCGTATGACTAAGACCCGTGTCAGACAACACTTGTCTTATTTCCTGACAAATCTTACCTAACCTAACCAAAACCAAAAACTCTCTGAGAATTAACTCGACCTGAAGCCGATCCTGATGCCTGAAAGTCGGCCACATTGCTAATATCTGTGATGCTGCTGTTTTATGCATCCCACAATTTAGTTTACGTATATGATCATTAAATGAAATGTTTTGCTAGCTGAAATTCTTAAATGTATCTGACATTTACAGTATTTTATCCTACGCTCTATGTTCCTCTTGTGACCTGCTTTTGCTAACACTCACCGCCATTACATAACTTTTATCAATATTAAACTAGCTAATCCCTATATCTGCTCAACCTATCAAAGTTTTCTTGTGATTTTCACTCACCTTCATTACTTCTTTTTCTAAGATATATTTCATCATCCGCAAACATATTAACTTCTATTCATTTATTTTCACAAGTTTTTTGTAATTTATTGTGCTCTTCTCACAAGAAGCGGTAAACCAAAATGGATTATATATTTTATCTGTGCAAGCACCGTTCCCTGTCGTATCCTCTCCTGTGTGTTTGTGTGTACTCACCTATATGTGGTTGCAGGGGTCGAGTCTCAGCTCCTGGCTTCACCTCTTCACTGGCCACTATTGGGTTTACTCTCCTGACCTTGTCATACTTCTTCGTAACGCTATGTATGCTTCTACCTCTTCATTATCTAGATCGTTCCACTTCCTGATTACTCTAAGCCTCAAGAAATACTTCATAACGTCCCTGTGACTCATCTATATTTTCAACATCCAGCAGCGCCCTCGTGTTCTTGTTTACCATCTCTCTTTCAGTTCCTCTCAGAATTTTGTACTGTATTATTTTATCACCGCTAGTTCTTTTTTCCTCCAGTGTCATCAGGCTGAGTTTTTCTAATCCAACCTCATAGGGCATACCCTCTAGCTCCTGGACTAGTCTCGTAGCAAACATCTGCTCTTTCTCCCATTTCTTGACATACTTGGCCAGATGTAAGTCCAACAGTGTCGTGAATAACTCCTTACTAAGATTTCTAAAAGCTAGTCTTAGTGCTCTCCCTGTTATTCCTGTCTTCTCCTCTAGCTTTTGTACCAGTCTCTCGTGCGGTACTGTGTTAAGAACCTTCCTACATCCATGAAGATGTAATCTACCTATGCCTCCCTCTCCTGCCTTGAAGTTAAGGTTAAGACACTTATGAACGGGGATAGAACCCGCGATCAGTCTCAAAACTCCAGATCTTGTCATTACGATTTCGTGAGTCATGAATCATCTTATGAAAGATTAATAAGATTTAATAATAATAATAATAAAATTGTTTATCATTATCATTATTATTATTATTATTATTATTATTATTATTATTATTATTATTATTATTATTATTATTATTAGTAGTAGTAGTAGTAGTAGTAGTAGTAGTAGTATTACTATTATTATGGTTATTATTATTATTATTATTATTATTATTATTATTATATTATTATTATTTTATTATTATTATATTATTATTATTATTATTATTATTATTATTATAAGAACATAAGAACATAAGAAAGGAGGAACACTGCAGCAGGCCCGTTGGCCCACACTAGGCAGGTCGTATACAATTCATCCCACTAACAAACAGGTCACCACTGAGTTAAGTACAGGTCACCATTATTATTATTACTATTATTATTATTAATATTATTATTATCATTAAAGTAGCAATAACATGTACACATTTAATGTTTATTTACGAATGCTGAAGCACTGTTACATTAACAGTTATTTATTATAAGAAAGTATTCTAATTATTTCACATGATAAAAAATCTCTTAGCCGTTATAGCTGTTATGTATGATACATCCGGAGCTCACTGTGTGAGTCGCAGCGTCCTTATACATCCAGAGTTCACTGTGTGAGTCGCAGCGTCCTTATACATCCAGAGCTCATTGTGTGAGTCGCAGCGTCCTTATACATCCAGAGTTGAACATTAAAATGGTATAAAATACCGACAGGTTGTTAGGTAAGACACATATGCAACAGTTAGGTATCTTATTATGAAACGTTTCGCCTACACAGTAGGCTTCTTCAGTCAAGTACAGAAAAGTTGATAGAAGCAGAAGATACTTGAAGACGATGTAATCAGTCCATCACCCTTAAAGTTTTGAGGTGGTGATGGACTGATTACATCGTCTTCAAGTATCTTCTGCTTCTATCAACTTTTCTGTACTTGACTGAAGAAGCCTACTGTGTAGGCGAAACGTTTCATAATAAAGATACCTAACTGTTGCATATGTGTCTTACCTAACAACCTGTCGGTATTTTATACCATTTAATGTTCAATCTGTCAGACACTGCAACACAAGGGTATCTTGGTACAGACCTGCAATCAACTTCGACAACTTCCACTAGTGAGAGCGGCTGGATTTGAGAGGGACCTGACCTTTCAACATATGAGTTCTTACCTCTCCTAGTGGCCTACGTCTCACCTCTTGGCGCTATAAAAGCTCCATCCTGTCACTTCATCTCCATATTGTTTCATACTATGGAACAATGCTCTTCTCCAGACTGAGGGACTGTCCACCTCAAAACTTTAAGGGTGATGGACTGATTACATCGTCTTCAAGTATCTTCTGCTTCTATCAACTTTTCTGTACTTGACTGAAGAAGCCTACTGTGTAGGCGAAACGTTTCATAATAAAGATACCTAACTGTTGCATATGTGTCTTACCTAACAACACATCCAGAGTTCACTGTGTGAGTCGCAGCGTCCTTATACATCCAGAGCTCATTGTGTGAGTCGCAGCGTCCTTATATATCCCGAGCTCATTGTGTGAGTCGCAGCGTCCTTATACATCCAAAGCTCATTGTGAGAGACGCAGCGTCCTTATACATCCAGAGCTCATTGTGTGAGACGCAGCGTCCTTATACATCCAAATCTCATTGTGAGAGACGCAGCGTCCTTATAAATCCAGAGCTCATTGTGTGAGACCCAGCGTCCTTATACATCCAGAGCTCATTGTGTGAGACCTAGCGTCCTTATACATCCAGAGCTCAGTGTGTGAGTCGCAGCGTCCTTATACATCCAGAGCTCATTGTATGAGTCGCAGCGTCCTTATACATCCAGAGCTCATTGTGTGAGACGCAGCGTCCTTATACATCCAAAGCTCATTGTGTGAGTCGCAGCGTCCTTATACATCCAGAGCTCATTGTGTGAGACCCAGCGTCCTTATACATCCAGAGCTCAGTGTGTGAGTCGCAGCGTCCTTATACATCCAGAGCTCATTATGTGAGTCGCAGCGTCCTTATACATCCAGAGCTCATTGTGTGAGACCCAGCGTCCTTATACATCCAGAGCTCAGTGTGTGAGTCGCAGCGTCCTTATACATCCAGAGCTCATTATGTGAGTCGCAGCGTCCTTATACATCCAGAGCTCATTGTGTGAGTCACAGCGTCCTTATACATCCAGAGCACATTGTGTGAGTTGCAGCGTCCTTATACATCCAGTGCTCATTGTGTGAGTCGCAGCGTCCTTATACATCCAGAGCTCATTGTGTGAGTCGCAGCGTCGTTATTCATCAAGAGCTCATTGTGTGGGACGCAGCGTCCTTATACATCCAGAGCTCATTGTGTGAGTCGCAGCGTCCTTATACATCCAGAGCTCATTGTGTGAGTCGCAGCGTCCTTATACATCCAGAGCTCATTGTGTGAGTCGCAGCGTCCTTATACATCCAGAGCTCATTGTGTGAGTCGCAGCGTCCTTATACATCCAGAGCTCATTGTGTGAGCTGTAACGTCCTTATATATCCTGACCTCATTGTGTGAGTCGCAGCGTCCTTATACATCCAGAGCTCATTGTGTGAGTCGCAGCGTCCTTATACATCCAGAGCTCATTGTGTGAGTCGCAGCGTCGTTATTCATCAAGAGCTCATTGTGTGGGACGCAGCGTCCTTATGCATTCAGAGCTCATTTTGTGAGTCGCAGCGACCTTATACATCCAGAGCTCATTGTGTGAGACGCAGCGTCCTTATACATCCAGAGCTCATTGTGTGAGTCGCAGCGTCCTTATACATCCAGAGCTCATTGTGTGAGTCGCAGCGTCCTTATGCATCCAGAGCTCATTGTGTGAGTCGCAGCGTCCTTATACATCCAGAGCTCATTGTGTGAGTCGCAGCGTCCTTATACATATAGAGCTCATTGTGTGAGTCACAGCGTCCTCATACATCCAGAGCTCATTGTGTGAGACGCAGCGTCCTTATACATCCAGAGCTCAGTGTGTGAGTCGCAGCGTCCTTATACATTCAGAGCTCATTGTGTGAGAAGCAGCGTCCTTATACATCCAGAGCTCATTGTGTGAGTCACAGCGTCCTTATACATCCAGAGCTCAGTGTGTGATACGCTGCGTCCTTATACATCCAGAGCTCATTGTGTGAGTCGCAGCGTCCTTATACATCCAGAGCTCAGTGTGTGATACGCTGCGTCCTTATACATCCAGAGCTCATTGTGTGAGTCGCAGCGTCCTCATACATCCAGAGCTCATTGTGTGAGTCGCAGCGTCCTTATACATCCAGAGTTCACTGTGTGAGTAGCAGCGTCCTTATACATCCAGAGTTCACTGTGTGAGTCGCAGCGTCCTTATACATCCAGAGCTCATTGTGTGAGTCGCAGCGTCCTTATATATCCAGAGCTCATTGTGTGAGTCGCAGCGTCCTTATACATCCAAAGCTCATTGTGAGAGACGCAGCGTCCTTATACATCCAGAGCTCATTGTGTGAGACGCAGCGTCCTTATACATCCAAAGCTCATTGTGAGAGACGCAGCGTCCTTATAAATCCAGAGCTCATTGTGTGAGACCCAGCGTCCTTATACATCCAGAGCTCATTGTGTGAGACCTAGCGTCCTTATACATCCAGAGCTCAGTGTGTGAGTCGCAGCGTCCTTATACATCCAGAGCTCATTGTATGAGTCGCAGCGTCCTTATACATCCAGAGCTCATTGTGTGAGACGCAGCGTCCTTATACATCCAAAGCTCATTGTGTGAGTCGCAGCGTCCTTATACATCCAGAGCTCATTGTGTGAGACCCAGCGTCCTTATACATCCAGAGCTCAGTGTGTGAGTCGCAGCGTCCTTATACATCCAGAGCTCATTATGTGAGTCGCAGCGTCCTTATACATCCAGAGCTCATTGTGTGAGACCCAGCGTCCTTATACATCCAGAGCTCAGTGTGTGAGTCGCAGCGTCCTTATACATCCAGAGCTCATTATGTGAGTCGCAGCGTCCTTATACATCCAGAGCTCATTGTGTGAGTCACAGCGTCCTTATACATCCAGAGCACATTGTGTGAGTTGCAGCGTCCTTATACATCCAGTGCTCATTGTGTGAGTCGCAGCGTCGTTATTCATCAAGAGCTCATTGTGTGGGACGCAGCGTCCTTATACATCCAGAGCTCATTGTGTGAGTCGCAGCGTCCTTATACATCCAGAGCTCATTGTGTGAGTCGCAGCGTCCTTATACATCCAGAGCTCATTGTGTGAGTCGCAGCGTCCTTATACATCCAGAGCTCATTGTGTGAGTCGCAGCGTCCTTATACATCCAGAGCTCATTGTGTGAGTCGCAGCATCGTTATTCATCAAGAGCTCATTGTGTGGGACGCAGCGTCCTTATACATTCAGAGCTCATTTTGTGAGTCGCAGCGACCTTATACATCCAGAGCTCATTGTGTGAGACGCAGCGTCCTTATACATCCAGAGCTCATTGTGTGAGTCGCAGCGTCCTTATACATTCAGAGCTCATTTTGTGAGTCGCAGCGACCTTATACATCCAGAGCTCATTGTGTGAGACGCAGCGTCCTTATACATCCAGAGCTCATTGTGTGAGTCGCAGCGTCCTTATACATATAGAGCTCATTGTGTGAGTCACAGCGTCCTCATACATCCAGAGCTCATTGTGTGAGACGCAGCGTCCTTATACATCCAGAGCTCAGTGTGTGAGTCGCAGCGTCCTTATACATTCAGAGCTCATTGTGTGAGAAGCAGCGTCCTTATACATCCAGAGCTCATTGTGTGAGTCACAGCGTCCTTATACATCCAGAGCTCAGTGTGTGATACGCTGCGTCCTTATACATCCAGAGCTCATTGTGTGAGTCGCAGCGTCCTTATACATCCAAGCTCAGTGTGTGATACGCTGCGTCCTTATACATCCAGAGCTCATTGTGTGAGTCGCAGCGTCCTCATACATCCAGAGCTCATTGTGTGAATCGCAGCGTCCTTATACATCCTGAGCTCATTGTGTGAGACGCAGCGTCCTTATACATCCATAGCTCATTGTATGAGACGCAGCGTCCTTATACATCCAGAGCTCATTGTGTGAGCTGTAACGTCCTTATATATCCTGACCTCATTGTGTGAGTCGCAGCGTCCTTATACATCCTGAGCTCATTGTGTGAGACGCAGCGTCCTTATACATCCATAGCTCATTGTATGAGACGCAGCGTCCTTATACATCCAGAGCTCATTGTGTGAGCTGTAACGTCCTTATATATCCCGACGTCATTGTGTGAGTCGCAGCGTCCTTATACATCCTGAGCTCATTGTGTGAGACGCAGCGTCCTTATACATCCATAGCTCATTGTGTGAGTCGCAGCGTCCTTATACATCCAGAGCTCATTGTGTGAGTCGCAGCGTCCTTATACATCCAGAGCTCATTGTGTGAATCGCAGCGTCCTTATACATCCAGAGCTCATTGTGTGAGTCGCAGCGTCCTCATACATCCAGAGCTCATTGTGTGAGTCGCAGCGTCCTTATACATATAGAGCTCATTGTGTGAGACCAGCGTCCTTATACATCCAGAGCTCATTGTGTGAGACGCAGCGTCCTTACACATCCAGAGCTCATTGTGTGAGTCGCAGCGTCCTTATACATCAAGAGCTCATTGTGTGAGTCGCAGCGTCCTTATACATCCAGAGCTCATTGTGTGAGTCGCAGCGTCCTTATACATCCAGAGCTCATTGTGTGAATCGCAGCGTCCTTATACATCCAGAGCTCATTGTGTGAGTCGCAGCGTCCTCATACATCCAGAGCTCATTGTGTGAGTCGCAGCGTCCTTATATATCCAGAGCTCATTGTGTGAGTCGCAGCGTCCTTATACATCCAAAGCTCATTGTGAGAGACGCAGCGTCCTTATACATCCAGAGCTCATTGTGTGAGACGCAGCGTCCTTATACATCCAAAGCTCATTGTGAGAGACGCAGCGTCCTTATAAATCCAGAGCTCATTGTGTGAGACCCAGCGTCCTTATACATCCAGAGCTCATTGTGTGAGACCTAGCGTCCTTATACATCCAGAGCTCAGTGTGTGAGTCGCAGCGTCCTTATACATCCAGAGCTCATTGTATGAGTCGCAGCGTCCTTATACATCCAGAGCTCATTGTGTGAGACGCAGCGTCCTTATACATCCAAAGCTCATTGTGTGAGTCGCAGCGTCCTTATACATCCAGAGCTCATTGTGTGAGACCCAGCGTCCTTATACATCCAGAGCTCAGTGTGTGAGTCGCAGCGTCCTTATACATCCAGAGCTCATTATGTGAGTCGCAGCGTCCTTATACATCCAGAGCTCATTGTGTGAGACCCAGCGTCCTTATACATCCAGAGCTCAGTGTGTGAGTCGCAGCGTCCTTATACATCCAGAGCTCATTATGTGAGTCGCAGCGTCCTTATACATCCAGAGCTCATTGTGTGAGTCACAGCGTCCTTATACATCCAGAGCACATTGTGTGAGTTGCAGCGTCCTTATACATCCAGTGCTCATTGTGTGAGTCGCAGCGTCGTTATTCATCAAGAGCTCATTGTGTGGGACGCAGCGTCTTATACATCCAGAGCTCATTGTGTGAGTCGCAGCGTCCTTATACATCCAGAGCTCATTGTGTGAGTCGCAGCGTCCTTATACATCCAGAGCTCATTGTGTGAGTCGCAGCGTCCTTATACATCCAGAGCTCATGTGTGAGTCGCAGCGTCCTTATACATCCAGAGCTCATTGTGTGAGTCGCAGCATCGTTATTCATCAAGAGCTCATTGTGTGGGACGCAGCGTCCTTATACATTCAGAGCTCATTTTGTGAGTCGCAGCGACCTTATACATCCAGAGCTCATTGTGTGAGACGCAGCGTCCTTATACATCCAGAGCTCATTGTGTGAGTCGCAGCGTCCTTATACATCCAGAGCTCATTGTGTGAGTCGCAGCGTCCTTATACATTCAGAGCTCATTTTGTGAGTCGCAGCGACCTTATACATCCAGAGCTCATTGTGTGAGACGCAGCGTCCTTATACATCCAGAGCTCATTGTGTGAGTCGCAGCGTCCTTATACATATAGAGCTCATTGTGTGAGTCACAGCGTCCTCATACATCCAGAGCTCATTGTGTGAGACGCAGCGTCCTTATACATCCAGAGCTCAGTGTGTGAGTCGCAGCGTCCTTATACATTCAGAGCTCATTGTGTGAGAAGCAGCGTCCTTATACATCCAGAGCTCATTGTGTGAGTCACAGCGTCCTTATACATCCAGAGCTCAGTGTGTGATACGCTGCGTCCTTATACATCCAGAGCTCATTGTGTGAGTCGCAGCGTCCTTATACATCCAGAGCTCAGTGTGTGATACGCTGCGTCCTTATACATCCAGAGCTCATTGTGTGAGTCGCAGCGTCCTCATACATCCAGAGCTCATTGTGTGAGTCGCAGCGTCCTTATACATCCTGAGCTCATTGTGTGAGACGCAGCGTCCTTATACATCCATAGCTCATTGTATGAGACGCAGCGTCCTTATACATCCAGAGCTCATTGTGTGAGCTGTAACGTCCTTATATATCCTGACCTCATTGTGTGAGTCGCAGCGTCCTTATACATCCTGAGCTCATTGTGTGAGACGCAGCGTCCTTATACATCCATAGCTCATTGTATGAGACGCAGCGTCCTTATACATCCAGAGCTCATTGTGTGAGCTGTAACGTCCTTATATATCCCGACGTCATTGTGTGAGTCGCAGCGTCCTTATACATCCTGAGCTCATTGTGTGAGACGCAGCGTCCTTATACATCCATAGCTCATTGTGTGAGTCGCAGCGTCCTTATACATCCAGAGCTCATTGTGTGAGTCGCAGCGTCCTTATACATCCAGAGCTCATTGTGTGAATCGCAGCGTCCTTATACATCCA
>NC_069411.1:50403846-50418846 GCF_026875155.1 Cherax quadricarinatus
ACTTAATCTAAGTTTTACTCTTTCTTCTCCTCCTGTACTTTTTTCCACTAAGAGAGGCAAAGAATGTAACTGTGAAGGACAAAGAGAGAAGGAGAAAAAGACAGAGGGAGAAGATGAAGTAATGGAAATGTTGTAGGGGTGGAAGTGTGTTATCTAGAACAAGGGAAGAGGTGTTTATAGATAGGGAAGGAGTCAAGTAATGGGAAGGGGAGTAGAATGGGTGAAAATGGGATGAGAAAGAGAAAAGCTAAAACAAGATGGCTGCTCAGGATAGGGAACGAGAGAGGATTTTGGAGGTAAGTATACAGCAAGGTTAGTGCTGTAAGGAAGAGAATAGTGGGGAATAGTGGGGGAAGGAGTGGAAAGAACAGTGATAAAGGAGAAGCAAAAGAAAATGAGAGACTTTTAGTGACCAAGGTGCACTTTGTGTTTGTCTAACTGAGAAAAATAAAAAAAAATGTTCTACAAAATCTACAAAAATTACAGTATTTTGGAATATCTTTCATTTTTTTGCCATTTTATTAACATGTTATCGGGAAATTTAGTTTTTAATGCTGACATTTTCAGAATATTCATTAATGAATGGAAAGATATAGAGATTAATAGGATCTTATTGATGGAACCAAGATTCAGCTTTGAAGAATTAATTACACTTCTCCTCCCCCACTCGGTCTGTTTTATGGGTTATTTCTGGGACTGATGCAAATACTGGGATGCCGTAAACCATGACGAAGCATTCCTGGTTATATTTTATTATCCGAGAAATAGGAAAAATCTTCGATTTTTTGTGATAAATTTAAAATGGAGAGTAAGTGTCCTATAGGAGGGACCTGGGGACGTGATTAACAAAGAGAGGTATGATTTGTAGTGCCTAGAATCTCTACAGTGATTATTTTGAACGTTTTTTAAAAAAGGATTTTTTATGTTTTTTTTTTTTTTAATGAGCCAATTTACCGATTTCTATGCAAGTTATATGGTCGTTCTAGAAGTTAAATGGGCGGTTTCTTGTGCACACTCGACAGAAGGGAAGGCTGCGAAATAGCTAAGAACTTGATCGAACTGACCCATGAAATTGGCTTAAAATAGGACGCAATTTATGTGAAATCGTTGCTGCGTAAATTGCTCCCAGAACGTAAATAATGCAAGAAAATGTATTTTGTACAATATCACAAATTCAATCAGGCTTCTTATTATCGTGCAGACACAAAAGCGTTATAAACACACACACACACACACACACACACACACACACAACACACACACACACACACACACACACACACACACACACACACACACACACACACACACACACACACACACGCACACACACGCACACACACACACACACACACACACACACACACACACACACACACACACACACACACACACACACCACACACACACACACACACACACACACACACACACACACACACGCACACACACACACACACACACACACACACACACACACACACACACACACACCACACACACACACACACACACACACACACACACACACACACACACACACACACGCAAAAACCAAATTTCTCCCGACTACACTGTTGGGCCCTTAAGGGCCAGAGGGATAGGGAAAGACGGGAAGGACAAGAAAGGGAAGAAGATAGATTAAAGAATACAAGAGAGTGGGAAAAGTGAGGTAAAGATGATTAAGAGAAAAAAGACATTGGGGTAAGGGACAGCCTGGAATGAGGTATGGAGGAGAGAGAATATGTGTGAGTAGAACTACACTTGGGTGAGGACTGAACAGACTTGGTGTGATGTAGTGTGGATGTATAGATTGTGTGTGTGTGTGTGTGTTAGTGTGAATGATGTGTGTGGAGTGGTGGTTGTGTGTGTGTGTGTGTGTGTGTGTGGTGGTGTGATGTGGTGTTGTGTGTGTGTGTGTGTGTGTGTGTGTGAGTGTGTGTGTGTGTGGTGAGTGTGTGTGTTGTGTGTGTTGTGTGTGTGGTGTGTGTGTGTGTGTGTGTGTGTGTGTGTGTGTGTGTGTGTGTGTGTGTGTGTGTGTGTGTGGTGTGTGTGTGTGTGTGTGTGTGTGTGTGTGTGTGTGGTGTGAGGTGGTGTGTGTGTGTGTGTGTGTTGTGTGTGTGTGTGTGTGTGTGTGGTGGTGTGTGTGTGGTGTGTGTGGTGTGTGGTGTTTGTGTGTGTGTGTGTGTGTGTGGTGTGTGTGTTTTGTGTGTGTGTGTGTGTGTGGTGTGTGTGTGGTGTGAGTGTGTGTGTGTGTTGTGTGTGTGTGTGTGTGTGTGGTGTGTGTGTGTGGGTGTGTGGGGTGGTGTGTGTGGTGTGTGTGTGTGTGTGTGTGTGTGTGTGTGTGGTGTTGTGTGTGTGTGTGAATGTGTGTGTGTGTGTTGTGTGTGTGTGTGTGTGTGTGTGTGTGTGTGTGTGTGTGTGTGTGTGTGTGTGTGTGTGTGTGTGTGTGAGTGAGTGTTGTGTGTGTGTGTGTGTGTGGTGTGTGTGTGTGTGTGTGTGTGTGTGTGTGTGTGTGTGTGTGTGTGTGTGTGTGTGTTGGTATGTTTACCTTACCTATTCTTACTTAATTTTTGTTGCAGTGGTTAAATCTTAGTTCCTGGTCCTGCCTCTCTGCTGACTGCTACTTGATTCAGTATCTACTAGCAATGCGAATCTTATCATACCTATTCTTAAAACTATGTATGAGTTCTGCCTCTACCATCTCACTAAGTAGTTCCACTTCCTGACCACTCTAAGATGAAAGAAATATTTTGTAACATCCAGCTGTGACCTCGTGTACCTGAAACCTGCTCCTCAAACAGGCTCTTCCTGTCCACCCCTGTCAATTCCTCTTACCTTTTTGTGCGTCGTAATCATGTCATCTCTGGTTCTTCTGTCCTTTTGTGTCGTCAGGTTTAGCTTCTCTAGCCTCTCCTAATTTATACTGCTGAACCCTGGGACTAATTTCATTGCAACTCATTCCACTTTTTCCAGCTTCTGTACATGCTTAACCAAATGTGGGTTTCACACTGGCACTTCATACTCCAAGATGGGCCTGGCTATTGCCGTGTATAAGGTAATGAATGCCTCTTTGTTGATGTTTCTGAAAGGCATCTCAAAATTTGCCCCTCTCGCGTTTGTTTCAGCAGTTATTCGGCTGATGTTTGCTTCAGCAGAAATTCTCGAAACTATTCTCACTCCGAGGTCCTCTTTTCTCCAGGGAGTTTGCAGCCTTTGTCTCCCGAACCTGTACAAAGTTTCCGGACGTTTTGTTTTTCGATTTTCATAACTTTGCATTTTCAGTGGTTAATTTGCATCAGCCACATGTCAGACAAATCACTCAGCTTGTCCAGATTCATTTGTAGTCTTTCCTTGTCAACTTATGTTTGTATTCTCTTCATTAGTTTCACATCGTCTGCAAACAAGTACATACCGACTCAAATCTGTCATGCCGATCACATAAGCAAAAAAACAATACTAGACTAAGCACCGACCCTCGCCCACTCCGACACTTCCTTCCTGGCAGTAAGTCGTTGCTTCTTTCCTGTTAAGTATTCCTTGATCTACTGTAGCTCTTTACCCGTGTGTGTGTGTGTGTGTGTGTGTGTGTGTGTGTGTGTGTGTGTGTGTGTGTGTGTGTGTGTGTGTGTGTGTGTGTGTGTGTGTGTGTGTGTGTGTGTGTGTGTGTGTGTGTGTGTGTGTGTATGTGTGTGTGTGTGTGTGTATATATATGTCTGTATATATATATATATATATATATATATATATATATATATATATATATATATATATATATATATATATATATATGTGTGTGTGTGTGTGTGTGTGTGTGTGTGTGTGTGTGTGTGTGTGTGTGTGTGTGTGTGTGTGTGTGTGTACGTATGAGGGTGTGTGTGTTATCACCTATTTGTGACTGCAGGGGTCGATTCGTATCTCCTGGCCCCACCTCTTCACTATCGCTACTATGTCCTCTCTCTCCCTGCTCCATGAGCTTTATCAAACCTCGTCGTAAAACTATGTATGGTTCCTGCATCCACTACGTCACTTTCTAGGCTATTCCACTGCCTGACGACTATGACTGAAGAAATACTTCCTAACATCCCTTTGACTCATCGGAGTCTTCAACTTCCAATTGTGACCCCTTATTTCCGTGTCCCATATCTGGAACAACCTGTCTTTGTCCACCTTGTCATTTCCTCGCAGTATTTTATATGTCGTTATCATGTCTTCCCAAACCCTCCTGTCCTCCAGTGTCGTCAGGCCGATTTCTCTTAATGTGTCTTCGCAGGACAATCCCCTTAGCTCCGGGACAAGTCTTGTTGCAAACTTTTACATTTTCTCTAATTTCTTGACGTGCTCGACCAGGTGTGGATTTCAAACTGGTGCTGCATACTCCAATATGGGTCTGATGTACATGGTATACAGAGTCTTGAACGATTACTTACTGAGGTATCGGAACGCTATTCTTAGGTTTGCTAGGCGCTCATATGCTGCAGCAGTTATCTAGTTGATGTGAGCCTCAGGAAATGTGCTCGATATTATACTCACCCCAAGATCCTTTTCCTTTAGCGAGGTTTGCAGTCTTTGGCCACCTAGACTATACTCTGTCTGCGGTCTTCTTTGGCCTTCGCCGATCTTCACGACTTTGCATTGGCAGGGTTAAATTCAAGGAGCCAGTTGCTGGACCATTCTTGTGGCCTGTCCAGTTCTCTTTGTAGTCTTGCCTAATCCTCACCCGAGTTAATTCTCCTCATTAACTTCACATCATCTGCAAACCGGGACACTTCTGAGTGTATCCCTTCCTTTATGTCATTGACATATAGCAAAAACAGCACAGGTCCTGACCACTGTGGAACCCCGCTCGTCGCAGGCGCCCACTCAGACACATCATCACGTACCATGACTCGTTGTTGCCTCCCAGTCAGATATTCTCTGATCCATTGCAATGCCTTACCTGTTATGCGTGCCTGATCCTCTAGTTCTTGCATTAACCCCTTGTGAGTAACTGTTTCGAAGGCCTTCTTGCAGTCCAAGAAAATGCAATTTATCCACTCCTCTCTCTCGTGTCTTACTTCCAAACCTTGTCATAAAACGCCTGTAGGTTTATGACACACGATTTTCCTTCCCTGAAACCGTGCTGGTTGCTGTTTATAAGCTTGTGTCTTTCTAGGTGCTCTACCACTCTCCTCCTGATGATCTTCTCCATGACTTTGCATACTATACACGTCAGTGACACAGGTCTGTATTTTAATGCCTCGTGTCTGTCTCCTTTCTTAGAAATTGGGACTACATTTGCCTTCTTCCATACCTCAGGTAGTTGCCCAGTTTCAATGGATGTGTTGTAGATCTTTGTTAGTGATACACACAGCATCTCTGCTCCCTCTCTAAGAACCCACGGAGAGATGTTGTCCTGTCCCACCTCCTTTGATTTATCAAGTTCACATAGCAGCTTCTTCACCTCCTCCTTGGTTGTGTGTATTTCATCCAGCACTTGTCGGTGCATCCTTTGTTGGTGTACCTCCCTATTCTGACTTCCAGGAGGCCTTCCTATGTGTGTGTGTGTGTGTGTGTGTGTGTGTCTGTCTGTCTGAAATCAACCTGGAATCACAGTACCCATCGTCCAGAGAAAACCTCCCAATGGATGACCAGTTCCACCCGGCTGTCTAAAGAGTGCACCATAACCTTGCTGATCAGGAACTAACTTGAAGAAATTATTCAATTCACTCTTGAAGGCAGCTCGGGATGTGTCGGTAATTCCTCTTATGTGTGCAGGAAAGGGGGTTCAAAACTCTTTATGCCTTCACACTTGCTGACTTGTCTCTTGGTATACTCAATGATCCCTGTTTTTCACAATCTTCCAAGTCTCTTGCTTTTCTATGGAATAATTTCTATTTACAGATTTGGAACCAGTCCCTCCAGCTTTTCTAAGTATAAATTATCATTTTTCTTGCCAACGCTCGAGGGATTTTAATTATTCCCTGTTTAAACGAAGGTGAAGGTTCGGTCTACATTTTGCAGATCTGTAATTTAGCCTGTCGGAAAGGGGCTGTAAGAGTACAATAATACTCCAGCCTAGAGAAAACAAATGACAGAGAATCATCATCGGCTTGTAATTTCATGTTTTGAAAGTTCTGGTTATTCAGAACCTCCTTGCTATTGGGACAATAACACTGTTCAAATGCTTAGAAGTGAGATTTTTCACACATTATCACTTCTAAATCCTTAACGTGAGTCTTTTCCTCTATTTAGTGGTTTGTGTTTGCTTTATTCTATGTTCCAGTTTTAATTTCCTCAATTACTTTTGTTGCGTAGTAAGTGAAAGGCGCCGTCATTGAACGTAATATTGTTTTCTGTCTCCCAATAAAGACTTGAGTTATATCAGCTTACAGATTGCTGTGTCCTCAGAGGACGCCACTCTCACACAGTATCATCTGCAAAAGACGATACAGTCTAATGATTTATTACTCTGTATATGTCAGATATGAGAATAAGAAGAAGAAATGGGGCGAGTCCTGTGCCTTGTGTAACTAAGATCTTCACTGTGGAAATCTCTGAGTTTACTTTGCTCGCTCTTACTCTTAACTTCTTGTTTGTTAGGAAGTTTAAAATCTATCTTCCCATGATTCCACTTGTTGAAGACTTCTGCAAAGTCGGTGTACACTACGTTCGTATTTTGTTTGTCTTCCAAGTCACCCAAAACCATGTCGTACTGGCCCAGTAATTGCAGGAGGCAATAGCGACGTGCTAATAACCCATGTTGCTCTAGGCTGTACAGATGTTTTGAATCAATGTGTTTAGCAATAATGAGAGTAGTACAATCTATCTATAAATTTTTGGCTATTGCTTTGCTACCTCCTCTGCGGAGTGGGACTATAGTTTTTCTTATAATGACAGTGGTATGATTCTGGTGTCCAGGCTCCTTCTTCGTAGAATATTCAAGGAACAAGATAGGAGTTTCTTGAAATTTTTGATGAATATGGCGTTCCTCGAATCAGCACCTAGGGCAGAGTGCATAGACATGTAATTCAGACTTCTTCGAAATTGAGTGGGGTTAGTCGTAAGTTGTGTAAATGTAGGCAGAATTCTGAGTATCATTAAAAAATAATTTGGATTGTCCATCTGTTTTCTGATTAACGGCTCACTTAGCGCAGAAACATACTGCAAATTCATCATTTGTCTGATTGCGTTGATGTCACTGTAAGTTGCATCTTCTTTAAGCAGAGCCTTATTAATGGACGTGATTTTTGCCTGGATTTTGCATATGAGAGGCAATATTTTGGATTTCTGTCAATTTCGTTGTTGCCTGTGCTTTTCCTGGATTCTATATGTGTCAGTAAGTTTGAGATCAATGTTCTCCGTGCCTCTAGCCACTGTTTCTCTTCGTTCATCTGATGACGAAGTTTTGAGAAGGCTGGTGATTCTTGGTCTATAAGGAAACATACTTCTATTCATCTTCAACCTCCTTCTTTCCTCCCCTTTTTGGCAAAATTATCTGAGAACTAAAATTTATAAATTATAGTTCTCAAAATTTCACTCTTTTTTTTTCTCTTTTTTTTTTTTTTTTTTTTTTTGCTTAAAGGAAAACAAGTGTAGAAGCAGAGTGGCTCTCAGAAACAAAAACAAAATATAACCCTTACAATACATAAGAACATAAGAACACAAGAAAGAAGGAACACTGCAACAGGCCTATTGACCCATGCGAAGCAGGTCCATGCCACCCCCCGGCCTAGAACAATGACCACCTAGTCAGACCACTTCCACTTAAGGAAGGAGCACGGCACCAGATCTGGTAGCCCAAGCTAGTCAGGTCCAACTCACACCCACCCACACCCACTCATGTATTTATCCAACCTACTTTTAAAACTACACAACGTCTTAGCTTCTATGATGGTACTCGGGAGTTTGTTCCACTTATCCACAACTCTATTACCAAACCAGTGCTTTCCTATGTCCTTCCTGAATCTGAACATTTCCAACTTGAAAGTATTGCTGCAAGTCCTGCCTTGGCTGGATATTTTCAGCACGCTATTTACATCCCCTTTGTTTATAACTGTTTTCCATTCATACACATCAGTCATATCCCCACTAATTCTACGCCTTTCTCAGTCTATCCTCATAGCGAAGATTTCTGATACATGGGATCAACTTTGTCATCCTTCTCTGTACGTTTTCCAGTGCATTTATATCCATTCTGTAATATGGTGACCAGAACTCTGCAGCATAGTCTAAATGAGGCCTAACCAAGGATATATAGAGTTGAAGAACAACCTGAGGACTTCTATTATTTATTCTTCTTGACATAAAGCCAAGGATTTTGTTAGCTTTATTGCGAATACTTATGCACTGTTGTCTTGGTTTCAGATTACTGCTAACAAGAACTCCTAAATCCTTTTCGCAATCAGTAGTATTAAGATCTACACTATTCAGTTTATAAGTGGCATGGTTATTGTCCTCTCCAACATTTAGCACTTTGCATTTGTCTATATTAAACTGCATCTGCCACTTCTCCGACCATTGCATCAGTCTATTCAAATCATCCTGGAGTGCTCTAATGTCCTCAATAAAATGAATTGGACGACCTGTTTTGGTGTCATCAGCAAATTTGCTTATGTCGCTTTTTATTCCTTCATCTATATCGTTCATGTAAATTGTGAACAACCAGGTGCCCAACACTGACCCCTGTGGAACACCGTTTGTGACGTGCCCCTACTCTGATTTCTCCCCATTTATGCAAACTCTTTGCTGTCTATTTGTCAACCATGCCTCTACCCAGGAAAAAAAATATCCTCCTATTCTGTGTGCCTTAAGTTTCCTCAAAAGTCTCTGATGTGGAACTCCATCGAAAGCCTTACTGAAGTCCATATACACAATATCTTATTCAATACCATGATCTGCCTCCTCAAACACCTTTGGGAAAAAAGTTAGTAAATTCGTAAGACAGGAACGCCCCTTAGTAAAACCGTGTTGAGATTCATTTATCAAGATGGCTACGAATTGCCTCGGCAATTATTGATTCCATAAATTTTCCCACTATGGAGGTAAGGCTTATTGGTCTATAGTTCGAAGCTAAGGACCTGTCACCTGCCTTGTAAATTGGCATTACATTTCCAATTTTCCACTTATCAGGCGCTATGCCAGTTTGTAGTGATATGTTGAAAAGATTAGCCAAAGGTATGCTAAGTTCCTCTTTACATTCCTTTAAAACCCTTGCAAACTATTCATCAGGGCCTGGGGATTTGTTAGGTTTTAATTTCTCTATTTGTCTGAGGACCATGTCACTAGTTAGTGCAATCATGAATAGCTTATTATCGTCCTGTTCTACATAATTTATTATTTCTGGAATTTCGCTAGCATTTTCCTAAGTAAAAACTGAGAGGAAGTAAGAATTAAAAATTTCACACATACCCCTATCACTGTCAGTGATCTGACCGGAGTTACTATTAAGTGGGCCAATCTTGTCCCTAATCTTACTTCTGTATACCTGAAAGAACCCTTTTGGGTTAATCTTCGAATCCCTTGAGGCCATAGCCTCATAATCCCTTTTTGCTTTTCTTATTCCTTTTTTTATTTCTCTCTTTAATTGAATATATTGATTTCTTAACTGCCCATCTCCTCTTTTGATACGCCTAAAAATGCCTTTCTTTTGACCAATGAATGTTTTAATCTATTCTTCATCCATTTGGGATCATTTTTGTTAGATCTAGTTTCCCTACTCGGAACAAAAGTTGACTGAGCAGGTAGAAGTATGCTATGAAAAGCGTCATATTGGCAGCCAACACCAGCTACCTGACCCATAGTCAGATCATCTCAATTTAGCCCACCCAGATAATTTTTCAGTCCCAGGAAATCAGCCAATCGAAAGTCTGGGACAGAGACTTGATTGCACTTTACTGGGTAATTCCATAATATATTGAAACTAAGTGAGTTATGATCACTTTCCCCAAGCTCATCATTAACCTCAAGATTATTAATTAGTGAATCTTTGTTGGCAAGAACCAAGTCAAGCAGACTGTTTCCTCTAGTTGGTTCTGTAACAAACTGTTTTAAAAAACAATCCTGAACTGTATCAAGAAAGTCACTAGACTCAAGATTTCCCCCATTAACACAACATTTTCATATCCAGACGCCTTATGAATTTCGTCCCATATCAGCTTACTGCACTCCCTGTCAAGGTTAGGGGGGCCTATATATCACACCCAAAATTAATTTTTCATACCCCTCGAGAAACGGTAACCAAACAGATTCTGTGTCAGATGTTTCTATTCTTATATCATGTCTAACACAAGAATATAAATTATCTCTGACATACATCGCCACTCCACCACCCTTCCTGTTGACCCTATCAGTGTGGAATAGTTTATAACCCTTTATGCTGCATTCAGAAGGCATTTCTCTATCCAGTTTGAACCAGGTTTCAGTTATAGCAATAATATCTATATTACCTGCATTTGCAAGTAATCTTAGCTCATCTATCTTATTTCTTAGACTCCTACTATTTGTATAGTAAACCTTCAGGAAGCTAGTCACTCGTTGCCCTCTACTATCTCTCTCTGTTTGTTGATCAGTTGCTTTGCCTTTATTAGGAATTTTATTTTGAATATTGTTTTTTAAACATATCCCTGAAGTATCCTGGTAATATCTGGTGTTTCCAAAAATAATGCTGCAGCCTGATTGCTTCCCACAAACACCCATACCTCTATAATCTATCAGTTTAAAGTCGAAATTAAGACACATGTGCAACATCTGGGTATCTTTATTGTAGACGTTTCGCCATCCAGTGGCTTTATCAATACAAATTCCAGGACATAACTTGAAGACAGTAGGACTATATACAGAAGATGAGGTTATGTCCTAGAATTTGTATTGATAAAGCCACTGGATGGCGAAACGTCTACAATAAAGAAACCAGATGTTGCACATGTGTCTTAATTTCATCTTGTCGGTATTATATACCATTCTTGCAGTTTAAAGTCCTAGACAAGTCATCAATTACCACCTCAATCGAATTGGCTAATGCAACCACTCCATCCCCAGAGAGATGAACCCCATCCCTTGCATACATATCATGTTTGCCATAGAATTTGTCCCAGCTATCAATGAATAGGATTGTAAGTTCCTTGCAGTACCTGTCTAGCCAGCAATTTATACCAAATACCCTAGATATCCATTCATTGCCCACTCCCCTTCTAGGCAAGATGCTACATATGATAGGGATCCCTCCCTTAGACCTGACTACTTCTATGGCTGACCTGTATTTATCCAGTAGCTCCTGTCTCCTGCCCTTCCCAATGTCAATTCAACAAGCACTAAGACAGATAATGGACTTGTTCCCATTGCCTAACATAATATTATCCAACCTGCTGACTATGTCACCAACACCAGCTCCTGGGAGACACACCCTCTGTCTGACTTTTCTATCTCTGTTACAAAAAGCACGATCCATATATCTTACCCGAGAGTCTCTCAATATCAGAATATTCTTACCTTGATTCGCAGAGGAGTCAGAGGTACCTTTAACTTTGCTAACCACTGAAGTACACTCGTCTTGGAGAACAGAGAATCGATTTCCTACCTTCACATCTTCTTTATTAACCCTCTTTATTTTCCTTCTTCATAAACTGTGAACCACTTGCCACTTAAAGCGGCTGCCTCTCTCACTGGTGGTAAGCATTTCCTTCTTACCAGCACCAACTATCTCACACTCACTCCCAAACACATCTAGGCGAAGCCTCAGCCTTCTATTTTCCTCCTGAAGAAGTAGAATCTCCTTCTTCAACACTTGAACCTGAGATTCTAAAACACTACAACAAGCCATGGTGCTAATACCCAGACAGCTCAGGACAGGTATGACGAGAGATGGACATCACTTCATTATATTACTAGAAAATAATTTTGTTTCCCCTGATTCCTAGATAAAAGAATAGGAAATATACTTTTATTTATTCTTCTTTTCTCTTAGAATCACAGAGTAGTAGAAAATAGAAAATAATAAAGGAATATGGTGAAGTAGTTAAGTTAATAAGATAAGAGGAATCGGAGGAGAGAGTGAATGAGATGGGTGGGAGAGTTACTAAATAAGGAGGGGGTGAGAGTTACTAAATAAGGAGGGGGTGAGAGTTACTAAATAAGGAGGGGGTGAGAGTTACTAAATAAGGAGGGGGTGAGAGATAAAAATAATGTAAGTGTGAGGGTGAATGAAGGTGACTGTGAGAGGGAATAAAGAAGGTGATTCTGAGAGTGAAAAAAAGTGATTATGACAGTGAATAAAGGTGATTGTGAGAGTGAACAAAGAAGGTGATTGTAAGAGTGAATAAAGGTGATTGTGAGAGTAAATAAAGAAGGTGATTGTGAGAGTGAATAAAGAAGGTGGGTGAGAGAGTGAATAAAGGTGGGTGAGAGAGTGAATGAAGAAGGTGGGTGAGAGAGTGAATAAAGAAGGTGGGTGAGAGAGTGAATAAAGAAGGTGGGTGAGAGAGTGAATAAAGGTGGGTGAGAGAGTGAATGAAGAAGGTGGGTGAGAGAGTGAATAAAGAAGGTGGGTGAGAGAGTGAATGAGAAGGTGAGTGAGAGAGTGAATGAAGAAGGTGGGTGAGATAGTGAATAAAGAAGGTGGGTGAGATAGTGAATAAAGAAGGTGGGTGAGAGAGTGAATGAAGAAGGTGGGGAGAGAGTGAATAAAGAAGGTGGGTGAGAGTGAATGAAGAAAGTGGGTGAGATAGTGAATAAAGAAGGTGGGTGAGAGAGTGAATGAACATGGTGGATGAGATAGTGAATAAATAAGGTGGGTGAGATAGTGAATAAAAAAGGTGGGTGAGAGAGTGAATAAATAAGGTGGGTGAGAGAGTGAATAAATAAGGTGGGTGAGAGAGTGAATAAATAAGGTGGGTGAGAGAGTGAATAAATAAGGTGGGTGAGAGAGTGAATGAACATGGTGGATGAGATAGTGAATAAAGAAGGTGGGTGAGAGAGTGAATGAACATGGTGGATGAGATAGTGAATAAAGAAGGTGGGTGAGAGAGTGAATAAAGTTGGGTGAGAGAATGAATAAAGAAGGTGGGTGAGAAAGTGAATGAAGAAGGTGGGTGAGAGAGTGAATAAAGTTGGGGTGAGAGAGTGTATAAAGAAGGTGGGTGAGAGAGTGAATGAAGAAGGTGGGTGAGAGAGTGAGTAAAGAAGGTGAGTGAGAGAGTGAATAAAGAAGGTGGGTGAGAGAGTCAATAAAGAAGGTGGGTGAGAGAGTGAGTAAAGAAGGTAGGTGAGAGAGTGAGTAAAGAAGGCAGGTGAGAGAGTGAGTAAAGACGGTAGGTGAGAGAGTGAGTAAAGAAGGCAGGTGAGAGAGTGAGTAAAGACGGTAGGTGAGAGAGTGAATAAAGAAGGTGGGTGAGAGAGTGAATAAAGAAGGTGGGTGAGAGAGTGAATAAAGAAGGTGGGTGAGAGAGTGTATAAAGAAGGTGGGTGAGAGAGAGTGAATAAAGAAGGTGGGTGAGAGAGTGAATAAAGAAGGTGGGTGAGAGAGTGAATAAAGAAGGTGGGTGAGAGAGTGAATAAAGAAGGTGGGTGAGAGAGTGAATAAAGAAGGTGGGTGAGAAGAAAATGTGAATTGCTTTTAATTTTATTACAAAATTATATTATTTATTATTATTATTATTTATTATTATTATTATTATTATTATTATTAATATTATTATTATTATTATTATTATTATTATTATTATTATATATTATTATTATTATTATTAGCAGCAGCAGCAGTAGTAGTAGTAGTAGAATCAGTAACAGTAGTAGTAGCAGTAACAGCAGCAGTAGTAGTAGTAGCAGTAGTAGTAGCAGTAATAGTAGTAGTAGCTGTAGTAGTAGTAGTAGTAGTAGTAGTGGTAGTAGTAGTAGTAGTAGTAGTCGTAGTAGCAGTAGCAGTAGTAGTAGTAGTAGTATTAGTAGCAGTAGTACTAGTAGTAGTAGTAGCAGTAGAAGTAACAGTAATAGTAGTAGTAGTAGTAGTAGTAGTAGCAGTAGCAGTAATAGTAGTAGTAGTAGTAGTAGCAGTAGTAGTAATAGTAGTAGTAGTAGCTGTAGTAGTAATAGTAGTAGTAGTAGTAGTAGTAGTAGAAGTAGTAGTAGTAGTAACAGTAGTAGTAGTAGTAACAGCAGCAGCAGTAGTAGTAGTAGTAGCAGTAGTAGTAGCAGTAGTAGTAGTAGCAGTAGTAGTAGTAGTAGTAGTAGTAGTGGTAGTAGTAGTAGTAGCCGTAGTAGCAGTAGCAGTAGTAGTAGTAGTAGCTGTAGTAATAGTAGTAGTAGTAGTATTAGTAGTAGCAGTAGCAGTAGTAGCAGCAGTAACAGCAGTAGTAGCAGTAACAGCAGCAGTAGTAGTTGCAGTAGTAGTTCAGTAGTAGTATAGTAGAGTAGTAGCATAAGTTGTAGTAGTAGTAGTGTAGTAGTAGTGTAGTAGTAGTACGTAGTAGCAGTACACAGCGTAGTTGTAGTAGTATGAAGTAGTAGTATAGCATAACAGTAGTAGTAGGGGTAACAGCAGCATAGTAGTAGTAGAGTGTAGAGCATTGTGTAGTAGCGATTAGTGTAGTAGAGTATATGTATCGTAGTACAGTAGCACGTAGTAGTGTAGTAGTAGTAGTAGCATATGTAGGTAGTAGTAGTAGAGCAAGTAGTAGCAGTATAGTAGTAGCAAATGGTACATAGTAGTTAGCAGTATAGAAGTGGTAGTATAGTAGTAGTAGTATAGTAGAGTCGTAGTAGCAGTAGCAGCAGTTTTGTAGTAGTTAGTAGTAGTAGCATACAGTAGCAGTAGCAGTAGCAGTAGCAGTACAGTAGCAGTAGGTAGTAGTGTAGTAGCATGCAGAGCGTAGCAGTAGCATAATAGTATTTTTACAGTAGTAGTGTGTAGTGTGTAGCATAGCATAATATAGTAATTTGTATGTAGTATAAATCAACTACTAATTAAAAATATATACTAATATATATAATTAATTTTATATAATATAATATATATATATTATATAT
>NC_069411.1:50423846-50426823 GCF_026875155.1 Cherax quadricarinatus
AGCACACAGTGACTGGTGATTCTTGTTCATACAGCACACAGTGACTGGTGATTCTTCTTCATACAGCACACAGGACTGGTGATCTTCTTCATACAGCACACAGTGACTGGTGATTCTTGTTCATACAGCACACAGTGACTGGTGATTCTTGTTCATACAGCACACAGTGACTGGTGATTCTTGTTCATACAGCACACAGTGACTGGTGATTCTTGTTCATACAGCACACAGTGACTGGTGATTCTTGTTCATACAGCACACAGTGACTGGTGATTCTTCTTCATACAGCACACAGTGACTGGTGATTCTTGTTCATACAGCACACAGTGACTGGTGATTCTTGTTCATACAGCACACAGTGACTGGTGATTCTTGTTCATACAGCACACAGTGACTGGTGATTCTTGTTCATCCAGCACACAGTGACTGGTGATTCTTGTTCATCCAGCACACAGTGACTGGTGATTCTTGTTCATACAGCACACAGTGACTGGTGATTCTTGTTCATCCAGCACACAGTGACTGGTGATTCTTGTTCATACAGCACACAGTGGACTGGTGATTCTTGTTCATACAGCACACAGTGACTGGTGATTCTTGTTCATCCAGCACACAGTGACTGGTGATTCTTGTTCATCCAGCACACAGTGACTGGTGATTCTTGTTCATCCAGCACACAGTGACTGGTGATTCTTGTTCATACAGCACACAGTGACTGGTGATTCTTGTTCATACAGCACACAGTGACTGGTGATTCTTGTTCATACAGCACACAGTGACTGGTGATTCGTGTTCATACAGCACACAGTGACTGGTGATTCTTGTTCATACAGCACACAGTGACTGGTGATTCTTGTTCATACAGTACACAGTGACTGGTGATTCTTGCTCATACAGCACACAGTGACTGGTGATTCTTGTTCTGTGCACAGTATGTGTGCACAGAGTGTACTCTTTATGTTCACAGTTTTGCTCACATTTTGAATGCGCATATTGTGGGGACAGACTATGTGCATGGTTTGTGTGCACAGGCTGTGTTCACAGATTGTGTACAAATGTAGTGTGCACAGACAAAGTGCGCGGTTTATGTAGACAGGTTGTATGCGCAAGTTGTTTGCACAGATTGTATATACAAGTTGTGTGTGCAGGGTTACACTGATTTACTCTTACTCACGAAATCGTAATAACACGATTTCAAACAAACCACAGAACGGGTGGGGATCGAACCCATGGCGATTGAGTGGTAAAACTTGAGGCTACTGCGTAAGCCACTGGGCCAACTAGGCTGGTAGGAGATTTATCTGTAAAAAAAAAAAGATTTGCATTTGTGGGTCACAGTGGTGACCCACAAAGAATTAAGCTAGGAGTATCTGAGAGAACGATAATTAAATGAGCAGTAGTGGTAATATTATGGAAAGAGAAGAGGAAGTGGAAATTATTAACTTCGAGAATTCTGTAGCGGGAATAATGTGTTGATGTGCCTGACAAGTAGAGAAATGTAGATAAAAGAGATTCAGGGAAACGTTAAGTGAATTTTTGAGTTAAGCAAACAATGATTGTTTTTAATCAAAAGACCTTAATGTGGAGATGCTTTAGGCAATTTTAGAGTCAACGACGATGTGGGAAAATTTTAGTGAAATGTCCTAATAACGGGGTTTGGTAATAAGCAATACATATTTCAAGAATAAAGAGAAAATAAGGTATGAACTGCTCAGTGAATCAGTCTGCTTGACTAGGTATTAGCAGTTGAAAGGCTGATGGGTACGCATTTTAGCATACATGTTATTAGAGGAGCAACTGATATTTCTGATCATTAATTAATGGTTAACAATCAGAGAGGCAGCGAGAGTGCAAGGTGAATGATGTTACTGGAAAAAGGGAAGTGAGTGAATTAGAAAATGGGTTGGTTAGAGAAGTATAAATAATTATTTAGTGACATTTCGACTATAGTGAGAGAAAGTAATGGAGATGCTGATCAGGTATGGTGTGGACTCTTACATTCCCTTCATAATCAGCCACAAACCTGGCACTTTTTGAAATTATAGGATAAGTACCAATTACAAACGTCAACGAAGTGAGGCTAAGTGGCAGACTAGCTGGCTTTATACCTACATCCAGGACAGTCCCTCACTAGCTCCTGCCTGAGTAATTCATATTCGCTTCTCTCTCTATGAGTACATGAGCCAACGTCAGTGAGCGTACTCATTATTGCTCTTTTGCTCTCTCTTATAACATCACTCACATATATGGTATCTGTTAAACTTTCAGTACTGTTTTACTCGTACGTTGTTTATACTGATACTGAAAGTGGAAATATAAAGGTACTCAAAAACTACCATGGGTGTTTGCCTTTGCCTTTAATATTCTTTGAACATAATAACATACGAAAGGAGGAACACTGCAGGAGGCCTACTGGCCCATACTTGGCAGGTCCTTGTCAAACCCAAACCCATTAAAAAATATTCGCCAACTCATCAATGTTTATCAAGTAATAAGCTTTGATGACTGTATTAACTCAAATGCAAGTTCCACTCAAATCCAAACTCTCTCACTCATTTGTTTATCTAACCTATCTTTGAAGCTATTCAACTCTTAGCTTCAATGACTCTACTAAGTAGACTGTTCCACTCATCGACTACTTTATTTCAAAACCAGTACTTTCTTATATCTTTTCTAAATCTAAATTTACCCACTTTGAATCCATTATTTCGAGTTCTTTCTTGAAGGGATATCTTCAGAATCTTATTCATATCTCTGGAATCAAGTGACTTTATGGAAGTACTTCAGGACTGTTTTCTGAAACAGTGTGTAACAGAACCTACCAGAGGTAATAATTTGCTTTACCTAGTGTTTTCAAATAAAGAAACCCTCGTAAATAATCTGAAGAAAATTACCTGCGAGTACGAGAATAAAGATAATACTATAAAAGTCCCCGATTTGAGTTCCACCGATTATAATGGACTTTGGGAAAAAACCA
>NC_069411.1:50429823-50507323 GCF_026875155.1 Cherax quadricarinatus
TATATATATATATTCAAAGTTAATACTGCATTCATTAAATTAGTATAATAAAATAAGCAAGTAATAAATAATTACAATAATAAACTAACCAAAATAAAATGTATTAAGCTGAATAAATAAATAAATATTAATACCAGTAGTCAAAATGGATGGTTTTAAATAAACATTTTATTAAAGAGATAATAATGTTTTTCGAGATGTGTGGCCATCAACGTCTGTCTTCACAAATCAGACGTAATGTTAAAAGACCAATCAAAATATCAGGTAACGTCTCTTCCCTGGACTAAGGAGCGTCTGTACTTACCTTCTCTGCTTCTTATTCTCCTCAGCCTGGAGCTTGAGTAGTTTCTCCACGATCTCCTGCACGTCGGGGCTCTGTGAGTTGGCTTTGTTCTCCATGACGGTGGTGCTGAGCCAGTCAGCCGTTGTGTTGACAGCACCGTCACCTCTCTGGCTTCAGTAACAGAGCCGTCACATTCACAGAGTTAAACTCTACGCTCCCCACCAGCCATGTCTACTTAAAGTCACTAAATAACTGTTATAAAACTGTCTTCAAGCTCTAATTCTCCTTTTTTTTCACGTGTTACAACACTCACTTGAAAATAACAATCTTTTCTTCAGTTTGGTTTTTGAATATTATATATTTTAAACTTTCTCACTCATCACAAATTTTTTTTTTGTCCTTTACAGAGTACAAAAGGCATTGTGAAAAACACTGTTCACTCATACTTTGTAAAGAGGTTCAGGTCTCCGTCTGGTAATTCAAAACCAAACAGCAGGAACTACAGACACGGGTTAATTTTGGTAATTTTTCTCACCTCTGTATCTGTCTTCTTAGTTCAGGTCTACGGGAAACTGTTATCTTTGAAATATGATTGTTTTTCACTCTGTGTTTTCTTCAGCGCGGAGGAGAGATCACCGCTTCTTGCTAAAATGATTCATACTGTCTGCATGAAAGTCAGGAAAGTTAGTCACCAGGCTGACAATTACCATTTCTCTGTCTGTCTGTCTCTGTCTGTCTGTCTCTGTCTGTCTGTCTGCCTGTCTGTCTGTCTGTCTGTCTGTCTCTCTGTCTCTCTCTCTCTCTCTCTCTCTCTCTCTCTCTCTCTCTCTCTCTCTCTCTCTCTCTCTCTCTCTCTCTCTCTCTCTCTCTCTCTCTCTCTCTCTTTCCCTCTCTCTCTCTCTCTCTCTCTCTCTCTCTCTCTCTCTCTCTCTCTCTCTCTCTCTTTCCCTCTCTCTCTCTCTCTCTCTCTCTCTCTCTCTCTCTCTCTCTCTCTCTCTCTCTCTCTCTCTCTCTCTCTCTCTCTCTCTCTCTCTCTCTCTCTCTCTCTCTCTATCTCTCTCTCTATCTCCCTCTCTTTCTCTCTCTCAGTAGCTTTGCCCCAACTTACCTGATGACGTGTAGGCGTGTTCAAGATAACTTCCACTAATTTAATGATTAAATGCTAAACTATGCACAAAAGCCCTTGTATAAAAGATACACTTTTGTAACGTGAGGTAACTTCACTGTGAAAACGTTTCACCTACCTGGGGCGAAACGTTCCAATTAAAAAAATTTCCCCTTGTTGTTGTTTCGTCCAGCGGTGAGGATTCCCAAAGTAAAGTTACCTCATGTTGCCTGTGTCACTCTTTTGCATATTTGTCGATATTATTTACCTTTTGGATCATAATATTCCCTCCGAGAAGACATGAGTTTGCGAGAGGTTCGTTACTACAGTGATTCTTACCACCGTAAGGTTTATCATGAAACAGGACAATTGTTTCCTGATGCGGGTCTTAATCATATGATAACCCACTACTGGAGCTTTTCGTCATCTGACCTAGGTCTTCCACTTGCTTACCGGTCCACCCTTTAAAAATTACGGCAATGATTATAGCCATTAGATACGAGGAAAGCGCATGTTATCACATATCTCTGACAATGTCATCACCAGTCTGATGCTGTGTGTACATGGAGTTCAAAATTATGATCATTTCGCTGCCCAAACATTCTACATCAGGGAAATACCTGCTAGTTTGTGATTTACATTTGTGTACTGTAAATAAATTATGATGTGATTCTGCAAAAAAGGCTAGATAGATACCAGAACTGATCTTCAAATATGAGCTAAAGACACTCTTTGGAGAGGGACAATAGAAACAAACCTTAATCCTCTTTAACAGTGTTGTATAGCATAACAGGGTTAAAGAAATGACAAATACACAGCAAAACAGATGTGAGCTGTTTCCTGAGAAATTTATGTTCGTAACACATTTGTAAGGCGGGAAAATAAAGAATTCTTCAGAAACAACCAAAGTAGAATATAGGTTTTATTTTTCAGGAACAAAGACTAATGCTGTATGTGATAAGTTCGATAGAGGGGAAGGGGGTAACAGAAGACATCCTGCCCCCTTCCTCTATCCCCCTTCCCCTATCCCCCCTCTACTATCCTCCTTTCCCCTTTCTCTCTCTCTCCTCTCTCCCAGGCCCCGATTTTTGTTTTTCATAAAGGTACGAATGATTTACAGCAGAAGTGTGAAGAAAGTCGTGTCAGACGCTAGGGCATGATGTTGAAGCTTACTCACACTCAACCAAACCATAGGAATAAATAAGAGACTTAAGATCTTATATAATAGGTTTACAAAACTGTGAGATAATTTTATCAGAGATATAAATCTGCTTAAGTCAAGTGGCCACATGCCTGGTACACCACATGCCTGGTACACCACATACCTGGTACACCACATGCCTGGTACACCACATGCCTGGTACACCACATGCCTGGTACACCAGGCATGTAACATGGGACACAGAAATCACGCAGAGAGAGATGAATGGGACAGTTTTATGCGGAAAGCATTCAATCTCATCAAATCGGTTAACTAGTAATACCAGGAAATTAGACATAAAAATACAGTTGGGAAATATGTCCAGTCGACTGAAATACAAAAATATGCAAAGTCTCTAATGAATTATAAAAAAATAAACGAATTATATTTATGCATTTATTAACAAAGCGTTAAAAATGTTTTATCTTGGTGATTCTTTGTTAAATTCAAACCGCTGCCACCCACAAAAATGTGGTAGAGTGATTCTGTATCCTGTATTAACCATAAATCACAAGTAATTAACTAGGATATAACTGTTTATATGATAGAATTCCTTTGAAAGCGATAACAATATGCGAGTGTAATGCAGTTTTTCCGAAACCAACATCAGGAAAATGACGCCCTCGTATGTGACGTAATTAAACCAATAATTTATGAAGGGGCAATAATAATGGGAGACTAAAGCAACTCTAACGTTTAATGGAACAATGCAGGAGGCGAGCAAAAAGTTGTCAGATTTACCAGCATGACTGAAGGCAACTTCCTACAAAACGTTATGTTCCTAACTCGCGGTGATGGCATACTTATTCTTGCTCTAACCACTTAATGCGAATTTATTCAACTACGCGCGGTGCAAGAAAACTAGGAAACAATAATCACAATATTAGCCTATTAAAAGATTAAACCCAAACTGTAGGTCCCAAATACAGTCTAAAAAATTGATAATATGGACTGAATCATCAGTGACAAAAACTGCAGTTAAATGCCAAACAAGTTACAATAAAAATTCTGAATAGCGAAGGCTAACCTACCAAGAATGATAAAAAAAAGACAAGAAGATCGAGCGAGATTGAACGACAATACAACTATGATACAAAATGTAGACTCCTTTATTATAGACTACAATAGACTACTAGAACGATGAATCGAGTCAGGTTCAGGTGTCATCTATGACAGTGATACAAGAGATAGACGGCGTCACCTGTTGGGTTTTCCTGTCTCAATGCTAACCACTTTGGCTTGGCAATGTTGAATGCTCCTTGGTTCTCCTCTATGGTATTGGAGGTCATTTGATTGCTACTTCAAAATAATGTTTTCTAACTTTGTGTTCTTCCTTACTGACGAGTTTTGCACTTGTCCAGTCCATGAGACATGTATTTACCTCTACTAATAAATACAGGCGCTGTCCTGATTGTGATTTGACACGCCTAATTATTCTCGCCATCCAAACAGAATCTTCGGTCATTAGTCTGCGAGTAAATTAAGACTCAAAATAAAATTCACGTTATACATAGACAAACATACATACCTGGTGGACTAGACATGCCCAGAACACATCAAAAAATACCGTTGTGACAGATGACTTTGTTTTGAAGTAGCAGTCATGCAGACCTCCAACACTGACTAGCGCGAGTATATTACAGTTTAGTCAGGGTTCATAACACACACTTCTTGCATTGTGTTTGTACCAGCCAAACATAGTTAGGTCAGTGTGACTGCAACACACTCCCAGATATGCTAATTTCCCTATCAGGTTCATGCTTCAACAGAAAAATTGATGTTATATTTACTGTCCTGGTTGAAGTCAGGCTAATTAGTTGTATGAGGTGAAACCCAATTCCAGTGAGTAAACTGACTTTGCTCTCTCACTGATTAGTATCTTGCTGCTCTACTGCACTTCGTATATATGTATTGTAAATATTGGTGGATAGAATATACGAATTCTCAAAAAAAAAAAAAATTGTGTTTACCTTAGAGTTTATTTTCATATTTCGTCCTTATTTGGGGATTAGTTTTACTGCCAGGTACAGGTTAATAGGAATCTTAACTGTGGAAATGTTTCTCCAGCAAGTGTCTTGTTCAGTCCAATACAGAGAAGAAGGTTGGAAGATGAGGAGTAGTTTGAGGTAATCAGTCCCTCAGCCTGGAGTCGATGTGTACTTTTCTCAAGACTGATGGACTGAACACATCGACTCCAAGCCGAGGGACGAATTTCCTCAAACTATTCTTCATCTTCCACAGTTCTTCTCAGTATTAAACTGAACAAGCAACTTGCTGGCAAAAAGTTTCCTCAATAATGATTCCGAAATGTTGCACAAGTGTCTCATTCTTCAACTTGTCGAGTTTCTAAACGACTTATATCACACGCATAACAACACTTTTCTTAGTGTACTTGTGTTCGTAATAAACACTAGAGCATGATGAAGGAGCATTTGGTATTTAATGAATAAGCCACATGTGCCACACCTGGGTATCTTTATTCAGAATAAAGGTCCCCAGGTGTTGTACATGTATCTTATTCATCAGTTTGTTGGTATTATAAAACATTACTGTTAGCATCCAAGAAAGTGACCATGACCGCAGAGTATATTTTAACTAGGCAGTTATAGCCACATTAAATAGCATCACTAAAAATTCAGGATCATTTATAACCTCCCACTTGCGGGTTTAGCGCTTAGCTATAATAATAATAATAATAATAATAATAATAATAATAATAATAATAATAATAATAATAATAATAATAATAATAATAATAATAATCTCACAAGTTTTAGCTAGGCTCATTCTCTCAGTAGCTGACCAAACCTCACTGATTGCATGACCTTGTTCTTACACCTCAGGATGTCTCAACAACCCACACAAATACCATAATATCAGTATAGTCTACCATTGTATAACCATACTGTTAGTATAGTCTACCATTGTATAACCATACTGTCAGTACAGTCTACCATTGTATTACCATACTGTAAGTATAGTCAACCATTGTATTACCATACTGTCAGTATATTCTAAAATTGTATTTCCATACTGCTAGTATAGTCTACCACAGTATTGCTATACTGTCAGTAAAGTCTACCATTGTATTACCATACTGTCAGTGTCGTCTACCATTGCATTACCATACTGTCAGTATAGTCTAAAATTGTATTTCCATACTGCTAGTATAGTCTACCACAGTATTGCTATACTGTCAGTATAGTCTACCACTGTATTACCATACTGTCAGTATAGTCTACCATTGTATTACCATACTGTCAGTATAGTCTATTGTATTACCATACTGTCAGTATGGCCTACCATTGTATTACCATACTGTCAGTATAGTCTACCATAGTATTACCATACTGCCATTATAGTCTACCACTGTATTGCTATACTGTCAGTTTAGTTTACCACTGTATTACCATACTGTCAGTATAGTCTACCATTGTATTACCATACTGTCAGTATAGTCTACCATTGTATTACCATGCTGTCAGTATAGTCTACCATTGTATTACCATAATATCAGTATAGTCTACCACTGTGTTACCATACTGTCAGCATAGTCTACCATTGTATTACCATACTGTCAGTATAATCTACCATGGTATTACCATACTGTCAGTATAGTCTACCATGGTATTACCATACTGTCAGTATAGTCTCCCATTGTATGACCATACTGTCAGTATAGTCTACTATGGTATTAGCATACTCTCAGTACAGTCTACCATTGCATCACCATACTGTCAATATAGTCTACCATGGTATTACCATACTGTCAGCATAGTCTACCACTGTATTACCATACTGTCAGTATAGTCTACCACTGTATTACCATACTGTCAGTATAGTCTACCACTGTATTACCATACTGTCAGTATAGTCTACCATTGTATTACCATACTGTCAGTATAGTCTACTACTGTATTACCATAATGTCAGTATAGTCTATCACTGTATTACCATACTGTCAGTATAGTCTACCACTGTATTACCATACTGTCAGTATAGTCTACCTTGGTATTACCATACTGTCAGTATAGTCTACCATTGTATTGCCATAGTGTCAGTATAGTATACTATTGTATTACCATAATATCAATATTGTCTACCACTGTATTACCATACTGTTAGTATAGTCTACCACTGTATTACCATACTGTCAGTATAGTCTACCATTCTATTACCATACTGTCAATATAGTCTACCATGGTATTACCATGCCGTCAGTATAATCTACCATTGTATTACCACACTGTCAGTATAATCTACCACTGTATTACCATGCTGTCAGTGTAGTCTACCACTGTATTACCATACTGTCAGAATAGTCCACCACTGTATTAACATACTGTCAGTATAGTCCACCACTGTATTACCATACTGTCAGTATAGTCTACCACTGTATTATCATACTGTCAGTATAGTCTACCATGGTATTACCATACTGTCAGTATAGTCTCCCATTGTATTACCATAGTGTCAGTATAGTCTTCCATTGTTTTACCATAATATCAATATTGTCTACCACTGTATTACCATACTGTCAGTATAGTCTACCATTGTATTACCATTTCCTCTTACGTTAGACGGTGTGTATTTTTTTTATTTTGTCTTTTATTTTTCATTATTCTTTTATTCATTTATTAAATGATTTGAATTGTCGTTATTTTTCCTTATATATATATATATATATATATATATATATATATATATATATATATATATATATATATATATATATATATATATATATATATAATATATTATATATTATATATATATATATATATATATATATATATATATATATATATATATATATATATATATATATATATTGTCGACGAGGACTCTAACATTTCTCCGGCAGGACCTACAAGATCATTCAACACTTTTAATAATAAAAATTGAAGTAAAGTCGTACTCACCTACACTTGCAACCTAAAACTATAATGCAAATATTAAACACACTCAGACCAACAACATAAATACTATCACATTAAAAATGTCAAGCATATTTAAAAATCAATAACTCGTTAACCTATAAGGTTACCTTCTGTTTTTCCCAAAACCCAATAGGTATTTCAGAACTGTAAACACTACGAAGGTGGACGAAGCTTGAGCAAACAGGTGAAATGTGTTTGAGAATCAGTTGCCTGCCATTAGTCACACATAGGTGCAGGAGTACTAGCAAGTGGTGGAAACTGGAGGAAGTAAATGGCTTATTTTCAGATATCTCTCAATGACGTTCTTTTCAATCCCGTATAATCTGTTGCTCATCTATAGGCATCACTGTCAGTCAGAGCTCTGCTGTATGATAAGCTCGATATGGCAGTCTTCGTTCCAGCATCTGCTTGTTCATTTCCTGAGATCCCGACATATCCCAACAAAACTCTGTAACATGTCCTAGTGCTGTACACCAATATAGGTTAACGACTTCTGGACATAAACATATTGGGTAAGGGCCACCAGAGCGTGCTAGGAATCTGCATAGACGATGACCTGGGACAGGCGTCGAATGGCTATTGGAATGAAAACAGGGAGGAGGACTGCGTGTAGATCCTCAGTGAACGCAGAAGACATACTTGGTAACTTAGGACAATAAGAGGATTAAGTGGAGATCACCATAAAGCGACCACTCTTGCTCAAAAACACAAGAATAGACATTGATCCACGAAGCATGAAATGAACTATTCTTGACGAAATGAGCCATGGTCACAGAGACTCATCACTTACCTACTTCCCTCTACTGCCTACAAGGATATTTTAATTCACTGTTAATGTAGGAAGGTAAAGAAACCGACCTAACTGAAAGCAGACGCATCTAGATCAAATTCCTGGAAATCAGTCCTCATCCGAGTATGAAATGATGGCACTGGAAGCCAGTGCGACTGTCATAGGTTCACCCACACAGTAGCAACTATGAATCGATTCTCAGGAAAATGCTTAACTCGAAACAGGCAAAACAAGACCAGGATCTTATGTCTAAAATCCAGATAAAGCTTGCCAGACACGACAGGGGTTATCAACATGAAATGTGTCAAATATCCCTAGGTAAAGTCGAATTCATGAAGGTGGTGGACAAGATTCACGAAATGCTTCACTTAAGGGCGAATAAAGAAGAGGATCCGGCAACTACACTCCCGCCAGGAACGGTACGAGGCTGCACATGTAGTAGGTGTGAATGTTTTGTAAGGTGAGGTAAGTTACGACGCTGGAATATTGTGTGTGTGTGTGTGTGTGTGTGTGTGTGTGTGTGTGTGTGTGTGTGTGTGTGTGTGTGTGTGTGTGTGTGTGTGTGCGTGTGAGTGTGTCTGCGTGTGTGTGTGTCTGCGTGTGTGTGTGTACTCACCTATTTTTGGTTGCAGGTGTCGAGTCATAGCTCCTGGCCCCGCCTCTTCGCTGATTGCTACTAGGTCCTCTCTCTCCCTGTCCCATGAGCTTTATCATACCTCGCCTTAAAACTATATATGGTTCCCGCCTCCACTACGTCACTTTCTAGGCTATTCCACGGCCTGACTACTCTATGACTGAAGAAATACTTCCTAACATCCCTTTGATTCATCTGAGTCTTCAACTTCCAATTATGACCTCTTGTGTCTGTGTCCCTTCTCTGGAATATCCCGTTTTTGTTCACCTTGTCTATTCCGCGCAGTATTTTATATGTCGTTATCATGTCTCCCCTGACCCTCCTGTCCTCCAGTGTCGTCAGGCCGATTTCCCTCAACCTTTCTTCGTAGGACAATCCCCTTAGCTCTGGGACTAGTCTTGTTGCAAACCTTTGCACTTTCTCTAATTTCTTGACGTGCTTGACTAGGTGTGGATTCCAAACTGGTGCTGCATACTCCAGTATGGGCCTGACGTAAATGGTATACAGAGTCTTGAACGAATCCTTACTGAGGTTTCGGAACGCTGTCCGTAGGTTTGCCAGGCGCCCTTATGCTGCAGCAGTTATCTGATTGATGTGCGCCTCAGGAGATATGCTCGGAGTCATACTCACCCCAGATCTTTTTCCATGAGTGAGGTTTGCAGTCTTTGGCCATATAAAATATATTGTGTCTGCCATCTTCTTTGCCCTTCCCCAATCTTCATGACTTTGTATTTGGCAGGGTTAAACTCAAGGAGCCAGTTGCTGGACCAGGCTTGTAGCCTGTCCAGGTCTCTTTGTAGTCCTGCCTGATCCTCATCCGATTTGATTCTTCTCATTAACTTCACATCATCTGCAAAAAAGGACACTTCTGAGTCTATCCCTTCCTTTATGTCATTCACATATACCAAGAACAGCACAGGTCCTAGGACCGACCCCTGTGGAACCCCGCTTGTCACAGGCGCCCACTCTGACACTTCGTCACGTACCATGACTCGTTGTTGCCTCCCTGTCAGGTACTCTCTGATCCATTGCAGTGCCTTTCCTGTTATGTATGCCTGATCCTCTAGCTTTTGCAGTAACCTCTTTTGAGGAACTGTGTCGAAGGCCCTCTTGCAGTCCAAAAAAATGCAGTCGATCCACCCCTCTCTCTCTTGTCTTACTTCTGTCACCTTGTCATAAAGCTCCAGTAGGTTTGTGACACAGGATTTTCCTTCCCTGAAACCGTGCTGGTTGTCAATTATACACTTGTTTCTTTCCAGGCGCTCCACCACTCTCCTCCTGATGATCTTCTCCATGATCTTGCATACTATACACGTTAGTGATACAGGTCTGTAGTTTAGTGCCTCATGTCTGTCTCCCTTTTTAAAAATTGGGACTACATTTGCCATCTTCCATACCTCAGGGAGTTGCCCAGTTTCAATTGATGTGTTGAAGATCTTTGTTAATGGCACACACAGTATCTCTGCTCCCTCTTTAAGGACCCATGGAGACATGTTGTCTGGTCCCACCGCCTTTGAGGTGTCAAGTTTGCATAGCAGCTTCTTCACCTCCTCCTTGGTTATATGTACCTCATCCAGCACTTGCTGGTGTAGCCCCCTGTTCTGATTTCCTGGAGTCCTACTGGTTTCCACTGTAAATACTTCTTTAAATCTCGTGTTGAGCTCCTGACATACCTATCGGTAGTTTCTTGTGAACTCCCCATCACCCTTCCTCAGTCTGATTACCTGGTCCTTGACTGTTGTTTTCCTCCTGATGTCAGATTTGACTTTCGGTGCTATGTCATTTTCATATTGTCACTGAGCCTCCCTTCTTATCTGTGCATATTCGTTTCTGGCTCTTCAGCTAATCTCTTTATTTTCCTGAGTTCTCTGTCTTCTGTACCTTTTTCATTCTCTACTACACCTAGTTTTTGCCTCCCTACACCTTTGGGTGAACGAAGGACTCGTTCTGTTCTTCCCATTATTTCTGTTTCCCTTGGGAACAAACCTCTCCTCTGCCTCCTTGCATTTTGTTGCCACATAGTCCATCATTTCTTGTACTGGTTTTCTTGTCAGTTCCCTCTCCCACTGAATGTCTTGCAGAAAGTTCCTCATGCCTGAGTAGTTCCCTCTTTTGTAGTTTGGTTTTCCCAACCTATTCCTGCTACTCTCTCCACTTGAAGCTCAACTATGTAGTCAAAGCACAGAACCACATAATCACTAGGTCCCAGGGGCCTTTCATACATGATATGCTCGATGTCCGAACTACTCAAGGTGAATACAAGGTTGGTGTCTCTAACATGTTGATGCATGAGGTTTTCCAGTACCACATCCATCATCTTGGCTCTCCATGTTTCGGGACCCCCATGGGGCTTCAGGTTTTCCCAGTCAATCTCCTCGTGATTGAAATCACCCATAATTAGTAACTTTGCTCCCCCCATGTGTGCTCTCCTGGCCACCTTGGCTAGTGTGTCGACCATTGCTCCGTTGCTCTCATCGTATTCTTCTCTTGCCCTCCTGCAGTTCTGTGGTGGGTTGTACATTACTGCAATTATCACCTTATGTCCCTCAGACTGGAGTGTTCCTACTAAGTAGTCCCTTTTGCCCGTGCCATCCATTCTTTCCATTTTCTCAAAACCCCACTGGTTTTTAATGAGCAGTGTAACTCCGCCTTCCCCTCTCCTCCCTCTGTCTTTCCTGAGGATTTGATATCCGGATGGAAAGATTGAATCTGTTACTATTCTGGTGAGTTTTGTTTCTATGAGTGCTATTATGTCTGGGGATGTCTCCCTGATTCTTTCATGCCACTCCTCATACTTATTTGTAATTCCATCTGCATTTGTATACCACACCTTCAACTTCTTTTCTAAGACTGTGGTCTGGGAGGTATATTGGGGTTCGGGAAGTGGGAGACCTGATAAGGAACTTTGGGTGGTCGCTGTGGGGGTGGAGTTTGTAATGCAGTGGGTGGAGGCATTGGATGTGGCATGGATGTTTTGGTTTAGAGTGTTTGGTTGCACTGGGGTTGACCTGGTTGGGGGCTTCTATAGGAAGTTGTGAGGGAGGCTGTTTTTGATCTTCTTCCTGGGTCTGGGCTCTCCTGTCTGTCTCCTCCATCCCCTCTCTTTCCTCCTTTCGCCTTTGTACCATCTCTCTCAGTTTCTGCCTTTCTTCTTGTGTTCTGTCGCGGTCGAGATACACCTTCCTGTATGCCAGCATGTCTCTTAATCGTGCTTTCTCCTGCAGGATCCTGTTCCGAGTCGATTCTGCCTTGAAGGTCACTTTCACTGGCCAGGTTCTTTTTTTTGCAAACCCCCCTATTCTCCGAAAATTTTCTAGCTGGGTCATGTCGTCTTCTCCTATTGCTTTTATGATGCTTTCAATTGCTTTTTTTCCCTTGTTTTCTTGCTTCATATGTTTCCCCTTCAGCTTCCTGGAGTCCATACACAAAGACTGACCTCTCCCTTTCATTCTCCCACTGCATATCCTTGTGTATCCACTCATTCAATTTAATTTCCTCCATTGCAGCTTTCTTTTCTTCAGTTTCACTAGCTACTGTACTTGGGCTCAGTTGCCTGTCATTTTCCCTTCTCGGCTTTCCCTGGGCTCTGCTGTGGTCTGTTAGGGCCTCCACATATAGCTTAGCTCTTTCATTTACTACAGTTTCCTCTGATAGAGCTTCTACATGCAGTTTTGCTCCTTCTTTCCCTACAGTCCCCTTATTTGTGACTGAGGTAGCAGTCTCTGATGTCAATCCCAAAATGTTCTTTAGTTTTTTAGGCTGTTTCAGATTTTCCAGTTCCTCTTCTAAACTCTGTATCCTAGCCTCTGCTGCTTTGACTTGCACCTCCCACTTTCTGCTTTCCATATCTATCATCTCTTCCATTCTAGTTTCTTTTCCCATTCATGTTCCCTTTTTATGAGCTCTGCTGCCCAATCTTCCTTTGCAGATTCCTCCTCCTGTCCCTTGGTTTTTCCTTCCTGCTCTCTGGCAACCCATTTTTGTTTTATTTTGATTGCCTCAGAGTGGGAAACCTATGTAATTCTGTGTGTTAGGTTAGTAGTGTGTTTGTCAGAGTGTAGGGGGGGGGGAAGGTAGAGGAGGAACTGTGGCTATGTGGGAGAGGGGTGGGGAGGGGGATTTAGGGGGGAATATGGGGAGTGGGAAGGAGGGGGAAGCAAGTGGGTGAATGGGAAAGGGAGAGGGGGAAGGAGGGAGAGGTGGGGAGGGGGAGGGTAAAAGAGGGAGGGGTGGGATCAGGGGAAGGAGTGAGAGCTTGGTGGGGGAGGGGGGAGTGTATGTGTGAGTCTGTATGTGTGTGTGTGTGTGTGTGTGTGTGTGTGTATGTGTGTGTGTGTGTGTGTGTGTGTGTGTGTGTGTGTGTGTGTGTGTGTGTGTGTGTGTGTGAGTGTGTGTGTGTGTGTGTGGTGTGTGTGTGTGTGTGTGGTGTGTGTGTGTGTGTGTGTGTGTGTGTGTGTAATTATGTGTGGAATTAAGTGTGGGTTTATTATGTGTCTGAAAAGTAGGTGAATTTATATTATAATAATAAGGTAAAAGGACCCCAATGGAAATAAGTCACTCTGTCTGACTTTTTTGGGTTATCCTAGGTTCTCTACACATATGCTGCTATGTATGATAATTCTATGTAACTGTATTTGTGTATTCCTGAATAAACTTACTTACTTACCTACTTACTCAGTGGTCGCTTGCCTGACCTCAACCTCTTGTGACCTGACCCCCACCCTCCTGGGACTTGACCCATACCTACTTACAATGTTGCCCTTTATGCTTGTCCTGCCACCTAGCTTATAGTAACTTCCTCGCCTTGTTCAATGGATTACCAATTGCTATTCCTTATTGAGAGTTGGACCATTCACAATCAGCTTGGCGGTTAATTGGAACCTGAAACCCCACACCCATACAACCACTCATAGGTGAATACAGTACTTGCAATGCAGCTGTAGCAGCCTGTAGATTGTCCAGCTTGATGAGTCGTCCTGGCGTAGATCCACCTCAATTTCTTCTCGTTATATAATATACCCTATTCACTGTATTTCTCTCACTGGTCACACGATTGTTTCACTTTATTATCTTTCTTGGGAGACACGTGGCAACGTCGCCTGCCCTGCCCGCTCTGACTGCGCACCACGTTTGTGTGTGTGTGTGTGTGCGTGTGCATGTGTGTGTGTGTGTGTGTGTGTATACTCACCTAGTTGTGGTTGCAGGGGTCGAGTTACAGCTCCTGGCCCCGCCTCTTCACTGGCTGCTACTGGGTCACTTTCCCTGCACCATGAGCTTTATCATACCTCTTCTTAAAGCTATGAATGGATCCTGCCTCCACTACATCGCTTCCCAAACTATTCCAAACATCTCTGTGATTCATCTGAGTCTTCAACTTCCAACTGTGTCCCCTTGTTACTGTGTCCCATCTCTGGAACATTCTGTCTCTGTCCACCTTGTCAATTCCTCTCAGTATTTTATATGTCGTTATCATGTCCCCCTATCTTTCCTCTCCTCCAGTGTCATCAGGTCAATTTCCCTTAACCTCTCCTCGTAGGACATACCCCTTAGCTCAGGGACTAATCTTGTTGCAAACCTTTGCACTTTCTCTAGTTTCTTTACGTGCTTGGCTAGGTGTGGGTTTCAAACTGGTGCTGCATACTCCAATATGGGCCCAACGTACACAGTGAACAGGGTCCTGAACTATTCCTTATTAAGATGTCGGAATGCTGTTCTGAGGTTTGCTAGGCGCCCATATGCTGCAGCAGTTATTTGGTTGATGTGTGCCTTAGGAGATGTGCCTGGTGTTATACTCACCCCAAGATCTTTTTCCTTGAGTGAGGTTTGTAGTCTCTGTCCCCCTAGACTGTACTTCGTCTGCGGTCTTTCCTGCCCTTCCCCAATCTTCATGACTTTGCACTTGGTGGGGTTGAACTCCAGGAGCCAATTGCTGGACTAGACCTGAAGCCTGTCTAGATCCCTTTGTAGTTCTGCCTGGTCCTCGTCTGACTGAATGCTTCTCATCAACTTCATATCATCTGCAAACAGGGACACTTCGGAGTCTATTCCTTCCGTCATGTCGTTCACAAATACCAGAAACAGCACCGGTCCTATGACTGACCCCTGTGGAACCCCACTCGTCACAGGCGCCCACTCTGACACCTCGCCTCGTACCATGACTTACTGCTGTCTTCCTGACAGGTATTCCCTGATCCACTGTAGTGCCTTCCCTGTTATCCCTGCCTGGTCCTCCTGTTTTTGCACTAATATCTTGTATGGACTGTGTCAAACGCCTTCTTATAGTCCAAGAAAATGCAATCTAAGCGCCCCTCTCTCTCTCTCTTGTCTTACTGCTTTCACTCTGTCATAGAACTCCAGTAGATTTGTGGCACAGGATTTCCCATCCCTGAAACCGTGTTGGCTGTTTTTGATGAGATCATTCCTTTCTAGGTGTTCCACCACTCTTCTCCTGATAATCTTCTCCATGACTTTGCATGCTATACATGTCAGTGACACTGGTCTGTAGTTTAGTGCTTCATGTCTGTCTCCTTTAAAAATTGGGACTACATTAGCTGTCTTCCATACCTCAGGTAATCTCCCTGTTTCAATGGATATGTTGAACATTGTTGTTAGGTGTACACATAACGCCTCTTCTCCCTCTCTCAGGACCCATGGAGAGCTGTTATCCGACCCCACCGCCTTTGAGGTATCTAGCTCGCTTAGCAGCATCTTCACTTCTTCCTCGGTTGTATGTATTGTGTCCAACACTTGGTGGTGTACCCCACCTCTCCGTCTTTCTGGAGTCCTTTCTGTCTCCTCTGTGAACACTTCTTTGAATCTCATGTTGAGTTCCTCACATACTTCGCGGTCGTTTCTTGTCTCTCGTCCTTCCTTCCTTAGCCTGATTACCTGGTCCTTGACTGTTGGTTTCCTCCTGATGTGGCTGTATAACAGCTTCGGGTGAGTGTGTGTGTGTGTGTGTGTGTGTGTGTGTGTGTGTGTGTGTGTGTGTGTGTGTGTGTGTGTGTGTGTGTGTGTGTATGTGTGCGTGTGTGTGTGTGTGTGTGTTTTGTGTGTGTGTGTGTTTGTGTGTGTGTGTGTGTGTGTGTGTGTGTGTGTGTGTGTGTGTGTGTGTGTGTGTGTGTGTGTGTGTGTGTGTGTGTGTGTACTCACCTAGTTGTACTCACCTAGTTGAGGTTGCAGGGGTCGAGTCCAAGCTCCTGGCCCCGCCTCTTCACTGGTCGCTTCTAGGTCACTCTCCCTGAACCATGAGCTTTATCGTACCTCTACTTAAAGCTATGTATGGATCCTGCCTCCACTATATCGCTTCCCAAACTATTCCACTTCCTGACTACTCTGTGGCTGAAGAAATACTTCCTAACATCCCTTTGATTCATCTGTGTCTTCAGCTTCCAACTGTGTCCCCGTGTTGCTGTGTCCAGTCTCTGGAACATCCTGTCTTTGTCCACCTTGTCAATTCCTCTCAGTATTCTGTAAGTCGTTATCATGTCTTCCCTATCTCTCCTGTCCTCCAGTGTCGTCAGGTTGATTTCCCTTAACCTCTCCTCATAGGACATACCTCTTAACTCTGGGACTAGTCTTGTTGCAAACCTTTGCACTTTCTCTAGTTTCTTTACATGCTTGGCTAGGTGTGGGTTCCAAACTGGTGCCGCATACTCTAATATGGGCCTAACGTACACGGTGTACAGGGTCCTGAACGATTCCTTATTAAGATGTCGGAATGCGTTCTGAGGTTTTTGCCAGGCGCCCATATGCTGCGGCAGTTATTTGGTTGATGTGCGCTTCAGGAGATGTGCCTGGTGTTATACTCACCCAAGATCTTTTTCCTTGAGTGATGTTTGTAGTCTCTGGCCCCCTAGACTGTACTCCGTCTGCGGTCTTCTTTGCCCCTTTCCCCAATCCTCATGACTTTGCACTTGGGGGGGATTGAACTCCAGGAGCCAGTTGCTGGACCAGGTCTGCAGTCTGTCCAGATCCCTTTGTAGTTCTGCCTGGTCTTCGATCGAATGAACTCTTCTCATCAATTTCACGTCATCTGCAAACAGGGACACCTCGGGGGTTTATCCCTTCCGTCATGTCGTTCACAAATACCAGAAACAGCACTGGTCCTAGGACTGACCCCTGTGGGCCCCCGCTGGTCACGGGGTGCCCCACTCTGACAACCCTCGCCACGTACCATTACTCGCTGCTGTCTTCCTGACAAGTATTCCCTGATCCATTGCAGTGCCTTCCTGTTATCCCTGCTTGGTCCTCCAGTTTTGCACTAATCTCTTGTGTGGTACTGTTTCAAAAGCTTTCTTGCAGTCCAAGAAAATGCAATCCACCCACCCCTCTCTCTCTTGTCTTACTGCTGTCACCATGTCATAGAACTCCAGTAGGTTTGTGACACAGGATTTCCCATCTCTGAAACCATGTTGGTGTGGTGATAAAGATCATTCCTTTCTAGATGTTCCACCATTCTTCTCCTGACAATCTTTTCCATGATTTTCCATGCTATACATGTCAGTGACACTGGTCTGTAGTTTAGTGCTTCATGTCTGTCTCCTTTTTTAAAGATTGGGACCACATTTGCTTTTTCTTCCATGCCTCAGGCATCTCCCTGTTTCGATAGATATATTGAATATTGTTGTTAGGGGTACACATAGCGCCTCTGCTCCCTCTCTCAGGACCCATGGAGAGATGTTATCTGGCCCCATTGCCTTTGAGGTAAACCCAGCTCACTCAGAAGTCTCTTCACTTCTTCCTCGGTTGTGTGTACTGTGTCCAGCACATAGTGGTGTACCCCACCTCTCCGTCTTTCTGGAGCCCCTTCTGTCTCCTCTGTGAACACTTCTTTGAATCTCTTGTTGAGTTCCTCACATACTTCACGGTCATTTCTTGTTGTCTCTCCTCCTTCCTTCCTTAGTCTGATTACCTGGTCCTTAACGGTTGTTTTCTTCCTGATGTGGCTGTATAACAGCTTCGGGTCAGATTTGGCTTTTGCTGCTATGTCGTTTTCATATTACTTGGGGCCTCCCTCTTATCTGTGCATATTCGTTTCTGGCTCTACGACTGCTCTCCTTATTCTCCTGGGTTCTTTGCCTTCTATATTTCTTCCATTCCCTATCACACTTGGTTTTGCCTCCTTGCATCTTTGGGTGAACCATGGGCTCATCCTGGCTTTTTCATTATTCCTGTACCCTTGGGTACAAACCTCTCCTCAGCCCTCCTTGCACATTGTTGCTACATATTCCATCATCTCATTAACTGGCTTCCCTGCCAGTTGTCTGTCTCACTGAACCTCATTCAGGAAGTTCCTGAATGTTCCTGTGTAGCCCCCTTTCCTGTAGTTTTGGTTTTCATTTGTCCTTGCCTTTCCTGTTCCCCCCCCACTTGTAGCTCTTCTGTGTATTCGAAGCTCAAAACACATGATCGCTGGCCCAAGGGTCTTTCTATGTGATGTTCTCAATATCGCAAACTCAAGGTTGAATACTAAGTCCAGTCTTGTGGTTCATCCTCTCCTCTCTCTCTTGTAGTTTTCCCCTAAAGTGTTGGTACATGAAGTTTTCCAGTACCACCTCCATCATCTTAGCCCTCCATGTATCTTGGCCCCCATGTGGCTCCAAGTTCTCCCATTCGATCTCCTTGGGGGTTAAAGTCTCCCATGATCAGGGCTTTGCCCTGCATGCATGAGCTCTTCTGGCCACTGCAGCCAGTGTGTCAACCATCGCTCTATTGCTCTCGTCATACTCTTGCCTTGGCCTCCTGCTGTTTTGTGGTGGGTTTTTACATCACTGCAAATTATCACCTTGGGACCACCAGAGTGAAGCGTTCCCGCTATGTAATCACTTTCTTCTCCGCCTGTCTCCTCTCTCCAGCTCATCAAAATTCCATCGGTGTTTGATCAGCCCAAAGCCACTCCTCCACCCCCCTGTTCCTTCTGTCTTTTTTTCAGGATTGGTATCCCACTGGAAAAAATGGCATCTGTTATCATACCTGTAAAGCTTGGTTTCTGTGATCACTATGATGTCTGGTGATGCCTCTTTGACTCTTTCGTGCCACTCCTCCCACTTGTTTGTTATTCCATCAGCGTTTGTGTACCATACCTTCAGTTTCCTTTCCAACACTGTGGTTTGGGGGGCCTGTGGGGGTGGGAGACCTGGTAGCATACTGTGGGATTCTATGGTTGGGGATTGGGTGGAAGCTGTGGGTATGGACTGTAGTGTGTTGGGATGGTGTGATAGGTTGTGGAGTTCTGAGGATAGTTGTGTGTGTGCTTGCCCTTGCTGCTCTGTTCTGCTCTGACTGGCTTCTGCTGGTTCCATCCTTGTCTTCTTTCCTAGCTCCTTTCGCTTTTTTGTCCTCTCCCTCAGCTGCTTTCTCTCTGTTTGTGTTCTGTCTCTGTCTAGGAACACCTTCTTGTACTCTTCCGAACTTTTCAACTGTGGTTTCTCTTGGAGGATCCTGTTACGCACTGTTTCTGTCCTGAGAATCAGCTTGATCGGTCGGTTTCTCCCCTTCAAGTACCCCCTTATTCTCTGAAAATTTACAATCTCATCCATGTCTTCTCCCCCTATTTCTGTGATGATTTTCTCAATCTCCTTTCTTTCTTCCTGCCGTCTTTCAGTGTGTGTCCTTTCCTCTCTCTCCCGAAGCCCATGGATAATCACTGATTTTGCCCTTTCCTCCTCCCATTGCCTCTTCCTCTGTGACTCTGGTTCCTGTCTGTATGTGGTCATTTTCTCCCTTGATTTTTCCAGTGGCTCTTGGTAGCATGGTTGTGCTTCAGTATTCGACCTATCTCCCTCTCCATCTGCACCCATCTGCTCTTCCCTTCCACTCCCTGGCCCTTCTTTGCAGGCTGATATGACCTTAGCATAATTCATATCTCCTTCCTTCCTGTTCAGCCTCTCATTATCGTATGGTGTGTCTTCTCTGGTCACTACCCCTGAGACTTGCTTCAGCCTGTTTACCTCAAATTCTAGGACCTTTACCCTGGGTACTGCAGTTTCGACTTGTGCCTCCCAATTCTTCGTCTCCTTCTCCAACCTCTTTTCCCATTTCACAGAGAGCTCTTTCTCCATTTTTTTCAGAAAGCTCTCCTAATTTTCTCTCCCATTCTTGCTCTATCCTTTTCCACTGTTCCTCCATCCATTCCTCCCTACCAGTACCATTGTCATCTGATCCCTGATTCCTGCGAGTCCCAACCATTTTTTTTTTTAATGAAAGAGAGAGAGAAAGAGAAAGAGAAAAAGGGGGAGAGAGTGAGAGATAGGGAGAGAGAGAAGGGGAGCCTAGAAGGAGGGGACAAGAAGGGAAAAAGGGGGAGAAAGTGAAAGAGAGGGAAAAGGTAAGAGAGAGGGGGGAGTGACAAGGGAAGAGAGAGAGAGATAAAAGAAGAGGAAGAGAGAGAGTAAGACTCACACACACCACACACACACACACACACACACACACAACACACACACACACACATGCACACACACGCACACACACGCACACACACGAGGTTTGATAATGCTCATGGAGCGGGGAGAGAGAGGGCCTAGTAGCAACCGGTGAAGAGGCGGGGCCAGGAGCTAGGACTCGACCCCTGCAACCACAAATAGGTGAGTACAAATAGGTGAGTACACACATACACACACACACACACACACACACACACACACACACACACACACACACACACACACACACACACACACACACACACACACACACATTCAAATGTCTTAACTTACCCCCCTTACAAATCATTCACAACTACTACATACAGGACACTTAGTACAAACTTCAACCAGTGTTCCGGCTCTTCCTGGAGAGTTGCAACAACATATACACAATACAAGAAACAAGTGCGTTTTTGGCGTACCACGTATTCAACTCAGCCTAGCTAAGAGCTTCATGTGAATAAATTGACCTTAAATTTGAAATTTCCTTCCAGAAAATGCGAAAAATTCGCAATCTGCTACGTGCTTCAAAAAATAATTACGAGCACCTCCTCTACCTATATAAATTCTGCATAGCCTAATTATGTTAAAACTCAGTTTATCGGCATAATTCCTGTTTAACGAACTCTGCACAACCAGGAGCTTCCTATGAAGCGTGACATAAATGTGGAAAAAGACAATGTACAGTTCAGGACATTTATTAGAGGAAACGTTTCTCACCACGAGTGGCATCTTCAGTCCTAATAGAGAGATAACTAAGAACAAGTATATATAGTGGCAGGAGACAGGTGGTAAACTGTGAGAGGACAGTAGTGGTAGATACTACTACCACTCTCTCTGCTTACCACCTGACACCTGCCACTATATACACTCATTAGGACTGAAGAAGTTACTCGCCACGGAACATTTCCTCTAAAAAATGTCCTGAACTGTACATAAATGTTTTTTTCCACATCTTCTTGCCAGAAATGTCAACTATTCCTATATTAATTCCTATATTAATTTTATAACTTATAGAAATAATTATTATCAATATTATTATTATCACAGGAATCAGTCCGTGGCCCGAACATTTGTCCAAATTTACAGACTAACATCTTAAATACCAAAATTCACAGATGGAATGAAACTGGAAAACGGTGGAGCGTCCACTGCTGACTGTAGGATTACTTCAGTCATGCTGTTTAGATACACGACAGTCAATCATGAGAACATTGAAAACAAAGAGCCGAGATAAAAAAAGAGTCTTTGGAGAGATCGTAAACAGTTAACTTAAATATACTACATAATGTGTTATTTGCAGGCGGTATAGAGGTTACTAGTTTTCATAATTATATAATTCAGTGTAAAACTGCAAAGACAAACTGAAAAGGATGTAGCGAAGAGCAACTTGGCTCGTACGAATCAAAGCGAACTAAAGAAGGTTGAGGAAGAAAGATGAGGAAGGATTGAAATGGATTAAGGAGGCCTTGAGGGAAGAGGAGAAGGGAAAATGAAAGACAAGTGGCCCAACCACATTATATTTTTGCTTGATAAAGGATGTACATAGTTTACATTTTATGTCACGAAATTTATGTAGGACTCATACCGCACTGCCGAGCACTCATACACCTATATACATAAAAAATGTCTATATGAATACTCATGCGGTAGATTAGTATGTTATTTTTTCTTTGCGACGTGGGATTCCTTGTGATAAGAGGTCGCAGCTTAAGAGACTTTCGGGCGTAAGGTGGATACGCAGGTGATTAACTTGCTGGTACCTGCTAGGCACGGTGTTTTGCGTTCAGTGATCTTCATGGTGTTCAGGTGTTTAGGGGTGTCACAACAGTGATGGATTTATCGATTTTGTAAGTAGACTGATTTAGGAGTTATCCAGTCTCCATGATCTTCTGATGCATCACTTGAGAAGTCATCCTTGTGAATATTGCATCTCTTACTCTTACTTACAAGATCATCCTGTGCTCTATGCGGGGGTTTCAAGAATCACAGTCTGTGATGATGGTCAGCTGGTAGGGGTGATCTCTGTCAGTTAAGTAGAGGTCGTGCGTACCGTAGAGCTGACACTTATTGAGCTTGTCAAGTTAGGTTCGTATCTTCAGTAATACACATTCCATGTGAAGAATGTTTGATGTATTTAGACTAGAAGCGATCTCATTAGCAACTTTGACTCTAAAACAAATATTAAAACGCATCTTATCATGAAGAATTATTAAGTGCAAAGTGAATAAAAAACTCAAAATAATGGCATGAAACTTGAATGCAACATACTAACCAACCTTACAATTGTCCACTGACGCGCAAAAAGGTAGTAGAATACGCAAATATTCTGGTGCAATTACTTTTAGGTCATGAAAACTGGCCACCCACTTTTTAAACGCCGGGAGTGTGTCCAAAGGTAGTAAAAAACCTTATGCTATACTGTACAAGTCCCAGGGTGGCGAACCAATGGCACGCCACATACACTTCCAGAACCAAGATTTTTTTTTGTTTCATTTCTTACCGTCGTTTTCTCCAGGTCATATCTCAACACAACAAAGGTATGTTGGAAAAGATAGGCTGACCTAACCAAACCTAACCTTACATTAACTAAGAGTAACCTAACTCTAGTAGTTTCAACTCAGTCGGTGCTGGCTTAAAGATTTCAGAGGTTATTGCTCCACATATCATGGGAGTATATTAAATAATCATGACTAGAATATGCTCCTTTCCTTTTTTACTGTTTTTTAGAAAATGGAAAAAAATCTACAGAGTAGTAAGGTTCTGCCAGTGTGCAGAAACACAGTAAAAGACTGAATATTAAAGATGGAAACAAACGAAGCAGAACAGCTAACAAAAAATATTAGTTCATGTAACTTCTTTCTATATGTTTTGAAGAGAGCAGTGAAGCACCGATGTTACACCATCAGCTAAGCTAACCATTATTGCTCAATTTTGTTGGGGTGATGAAATAGGCGAAGAACTAGTAAGCTTAGTAACTACCTGAACCTGACACAGGGAATGAAATATGTAATAATGTTGGTAGAATTACCGACAATATGTAAAGTAAAAGGACACAAGCGCAACTAATGTGACATTTTTATTGTGGCAACGTTTCGCTCTCCAGGAGCTTTGTCAAGCCGTAACGGCTTGACAAAGCTCCTGGAGAGAGAAACGTTGTTACAATAAAAATGTCACATTAGTTGCGCTTGTGTCCTTTTACTTTACGGAATGAAATATGTATCCAGAAGTAAACAAACTGTCTAATCGACAGGTTGACCTTTTAAAAAAATCGTTTCTCTGACAACTGGCGGTGCAACCAGCGTGAGTGGTAGACAAGCAGGTCTTGAAAACTTGTTTGCACAATCTGTTGGACATGTCCTCTGACTGGCTTTCATTGTACTGTACACAAGGAGCTTTGTGTGCAAATGTTGGCCTCAAGGAACATGAAGAAGTTATGAAAATTATAACCAAGGTTATATTTCTGCGACTTATTTGAAAAATAAATAAGAATTTTCTGAGGGGGAGGGGGTTGAATTCAATGTTGACATGACTACTTATGTACAACAATGTTCGTTGGTTGAGAGGAAGTTCTGTTTGTTGAGTATTAGGATGAAATTCTCAGTTTTGACTAATGAAAAAATTCTTATCAAGAATTATCTGATGTTATGTGGATTTGTAGACTGCTTTTATTACGGATTTCTCCTCACATTTAAATGACTTTAACGCCAAATTACAGGGATCCTCGAAACATTTGATGTTATTTTTGATAATATCAATATCTTTAATATCAAACTGAAAATGTTTAAGCGTGATATTGACATTGACTCTTTTCAATAATTCCCAAGCCATAACAGATATGACTGAACTTGAAATTAACGAAAAATTTAGGATCTTTAAAAGTGATTTTCCATCATCATTGATTCAACTACTAAAGAACTGCCGAAAAATTTACTACTTTCAGGTCATTTGAAGAAACTTCAAAATTCATCAGATGTGCAGATTATGTAATATTAAACAAACTGAATTTGCAAAAGTTGCTGTGGATTGATTTGGATAATATTAAGATGTGATTGATTTAGAAAGCACCTTAATTTGAATAAAAAAAATTGTCAGCATAAAAACTGAACTAGAAAATATTGAAAGAAATTGACTCACGAAATCGTAATGGCACGATTGTAAACAAATCACGGTACGGGTGGGGCTTGAACTCGCGTCAAGTGAGTCGTAAAACTCTTTGCCACCAGCTAGCCCAGTGACTTACGCTTACCGGATCAGTTCCGAAAACTGTAGAAAATAACATTCTGAAATTCCTGAATTCCATTCCTGAAAGTCTTGAATTCCATTCCTGAAGCTTCAGACTGAAAAATGTATCAGTGTCAGCATTAACAGTATTTCCATCAACATATTTATGCGAGTCGTTGTTTTCAGTGATTAACTTTGTCAGGAAACTAAATAACTGGACTCTTCTAATTTTCTGAAAACAATGCCGTTGTTATTGTCACTAATGCAGTAATTTTACCTTCTGTGAATTACAAGTTATAAATAACATTAGAGTTATTGGTTGCTTAATCTGACTTCTACAATGTTTTCAAGTATTTTGTTTTTTATAATAATTGATAATATAGTAATAATAATAATAATAACAATAATAATAATAATAATAATAATAATAATAATAATAATAATAATAATAATAATAATAATAATAATAACAATAATTATAATAAACTGTTCAAAATTCCCACTGACAAGCAAGAACAATTGGATGAGGTACTCAGAAATTATCGCATAAAAGCTAGTATATAAATTTTCCCAGTTTCTTCCATGAAAAAGGTAAATTGGGACCATCACAGGACAAAAAAGTCTGCACTTTTCAGAATATCGCGTGTGTGGGACACTGGAAGAGGCTCTCCACTGTGTGCCCGTCCAATTTCATCTCTCTCCTCAGCAGATTTTCCCCCATTTGAATCTTATTTTCTGTTTCCCTTCCCTAGGTGCCCATTCTCACATATTATTACTCTCTTTCTCTACGGTCCTTATAAACAATCAGTCATCCGAGGTCGTAAATACTGTGTGTAGTGGCGCTATGAATCATAAACAATGACGGCGAGACAATGGTCAAAGAAGAACTATGGTCGTTGATAGCGATACCAAGAGAGAGAGAGAGAGAGAGAGAGAGAGAGAGAGAGAGAGAGAGATCCACTTTTATCCTTAGATTCGACACGTAGGTCAATTATAATCTGCATATTATCAAAACGTCGGCTTTATTTACTGGACCAATTACCAGACGAAATACCCTCAGTTACAGTTGGGCTGCTAATTCCCTAGGTGAGGCGACTGCTCATTACAGGTGCCACACAGCAGGCTGGGAACAGCAGTCTTGTGCATCTGGTGTCATTCTGACCTCACTACATACTCGAAAGCCCCTCCTCCTTCACTGTCTCTCTCTTTCTCTTTCTCTCTCTCTCTCTCTCCCTCCCTCCCTCCCTCCCTCCCTCCCTCCCTCCTTCTCCCTCTCTCTCTCTCTCTCTCTCTCTCTCTCTCTCTCTCTCTCTCTCTCTCTCTCTCTCTCTCTCTCTCTCTCTCTCTCTCTCTCATTTTTATTACTACAACTACAGAAAATCATTCACCGTGTTATCAATCAATACATAAGTGGTGAGCCAGGAAAGCACCCGAGTTAGGACCAATTTCCCTGCCATGTATAATATTAGGTGAGGGCAAGACAATCAGGAGACTGATGAAGCAGCAGCTGCAGCCAGGGAGCAATCATTAATTAAGGAGAACAATCATCGGTTCCAAGATTGCGAATCATTAATCATAAAGGTGATAGAATATCGTAAGACTAACAGGAATCAAACAGAGGGGAAGGAATGGCTGAGTGCATTTTCACACAGTGACCTTTAATGTTCCACCCATACTGTGTGACCTTTGGTGCTCCAGCCATAATGTGTAACCTTTGTTACAGTATTCCACCAAGATTGTGTTTGACCTTTAATACAGCGCTCCACCTCCCTGAATAATCTCCCAAGGACCGACTTTCCTGGGTACGCCTATCAAAGACACCTCCCAGAGTACACCTCCCAGAGTACACCTCCCAGAGTAAACCTCTCTTGTAGACCAGTCTGCAAGATCAGCGGCAGATCATACTATAAGGAAGAGAGATCAGAGGCTGATCATACAGTAGTGCGCATATTAATTGGGACAGTGATGAAATAAGACATTTATTTGGAAAATTAATGTTTATCTGAAAAATGCATGCAATGATATGACAAATAATTGTTTTAGTAACAGATATGACTACTCTTTGCTTTTATTAGCATTGCTTCCCGCTTTGGCATAGAATCGGCTAATGTTTGAACACATTTTGACAAGTTCTTGGTCGTGGTACCAGGTCGTGGTACCAGGTCCTAGTAGCAGCAGCAATTAACTTCTCCACACTTGAACAGTCCTGTTTCACGATCCTGCGTTTGTTTACTGCCCATAGATTCTCAATTGGGTTGAGGTTAGGAGAGTTTCCAAGTCAATTTAAAGCGCTTGGTCCACTCTCTTCGAAGAATATCAGTATTTCTCCTGTAAAAGTGGCATGGAGCAAGATCCTGCTGGAAAATACCTTCTCCGTCAGGAAAGTCTCTATCAACAATGGGAACCAAATAAGTTGCCATGTATTTGTCACTGTTCATCGTTCCCTCATCAATAACAAGCCGTCCAAGGCCTTCAGCAGTAAAATACACCAAAACATCTTCGTACGTGATTGTTTCTGCGCTTGTTGAATGTGTTTATTCCCAAGAGGTTCGCCTTGGGTCCGTCTCACTACCATTCACCTGTACCCATGTACTTCAAAATGTGTCTCATCTAAAATATTCGCCTCATCTGTCGTCCATCCCTTATGATCGAGTGCCCACCGCAGCCATTTTTTCTTTATATTATTGTTATTATTATTATAATCATGAGGAGCGCTGAACCCGTAGGGATTATACAGCGCCTGTGGGGGGAACCGGAGCACAGATCCCATTCCCTAGATCAAGAGCACCTCACCAGCGTCAAGGAACCTCTCTTGAGTTTTTTTTTCTTCATAGCAGCATTCAATAATTGTTTCTATACCGGCTGTTTGGCGGTTGTGCCAACTTCAAGGCGCCTTCGTCGACTAGTTGAAGAATCAACATTTACTCCAGCTGAAGCCAAACCTCTCTGTAGATCTTTTCTGGTTTTCTTGGGATCCTTCACACGACTTTTTTATGATAACTTTATCATCGTAAGGTGTTGTCTTGTGTATTCTTCATCTTCCTCGACGCAGCACTCTACAATCATCAGTGTTGTCAGCTCTTTTCAGAATCCAATTAATAGCTAGCTTTGCTAATCTCAAATTTTCGGCGATCTGTCTGATACTTAATCAGAATGTTTTCTAAGCGCTGCAATAATTGCACGCTTAGTAGGCATGACAACCATCATGAATTTCAATAGTAATCATGAACTGAAGGGTAGAATTTGACGAAATGACATTTACTTACGGAACACGCTTGCAAGAATAGCCTTACGGAACATCAGCTGCTGTAGCACTGACGAGAGTCAGTGCTACAGCAGCCAGAAGTCAGTAGCAAACTCTTTTGAAAAGAAAAGAACCCAAACCACATTAATTAAGCAGGAACTAAGATATATTATGAGATAATCACAAAATTTGTTCCTATCCCAATTGATTTGCACACTATTGTACCTAAAGGAGATATCAGGGCAGATCATAATATAAGGAAGAGAGACTAAAGGCAGATCATACTATAGAGAAGAGAGATCAGAGGCAGATCATACTACAGAGAAGAGAGATCAGAGGCAGATCATACTATAGGGAAGAGAGATCAGAGGCAGATCATACTATAGGGAAGAGAGATCAGAGGCAGATCATACTATAGGGAAGAGAGATCAGAGGCAGATCATACTATAGGGAAAGATCAGAGGCAGATCATACTATAGGGAAGAGAGATCAGAGGCAGATCATACTAGAGGGAAGAGAGATCAGGGGTAGATCATACTATAGGGAAGAGAGATCAGAGGCAGATCATACTAGAGGGAAGAGAGATCAGGGGTAGATCATACTATAGGGAAGAGAGATCAGAGGCAGATCATACTAGAGGGAAGAAAGAGATCAGAAGCAGATCATACTATAAAGAAGAGAGAGATCAGAGGCAGATCATATTGGAAAGAAGAGAGATCATTCTTCTCCCTTTCTTGCTTTATCTCCTCCTCTTACTCTTACTCTGTCTTCTCCTCTTCTCTCTTCTTCATCATCATCTTCTTCTTCTTCTTCTTCTTCTTCTTCTTTTTCTTTTTCTTTTCTTCTTCTTCTTCTTCTTCTTCTTCTTCTTCTTCTTCTTCTTCTTCTTCTTCTTCTTTCTTCTTCTTCTTCTTTTTTCTTTTTCTTTTTCTTCTTCTTCTTCTTCTTCTTCTTCTTCTTTTTCTTCTTCTTTTTCTTTTCCTTTTTTTTTTTTCTTCTTCTTCTTCTTCTTCTTCTTCTTCTTCTTCTTCTTCTTCTTCTTCTTCTTCTTCTTCTTCTTCTTCTCCTTCTTCTTCTTCTTTTTCTTCTTTCTTCTTCTTCTTCTTCTTCTTCTTCTTCTTCTTCTTCTTCTTCTTCTTCTTTTCTTCTTCTTATTCTTCTTCATTCTTCTTCTTCTTCTTCTTCTTCTTCTTCTTCTTCTTCTTCTCCTCCTCCTTCTCGTCCTCCTTGTCCTCCCTCTTACCGTCCTACCTGACTATTCTCCCAGCATCCCTCCATCACTCTTCATTCTTATCAACCTTCCTGGATGCTGGTGTGTTATCGTGTGGTGAATGACCTTCCTCTCCATTACCTGAGGTATAACACCACTTACCCATGTCCTAGATCATCTTTTCATCTTTCCTCCCTCCATTTTTCTGAACTCCCTTTTTATCTTCTTTCCCTTCTTTAACTTCCTATTCTCTTCCTCCTCTCCTTCCTAACAATATCCTCTTTACTTTCTTTGCTCTCTCCCATCTTTACTTCTAAAGTCACTCCCTTTCTTTTTACCCTTCTTCTCATTCGATCTTCCCTGTCTTCCTGTTTTAACTTCCTCCTTTCTTCTTTCCTTTCTTAACTACTTCCCTTCCTCCATACCCTTCCACCTCTCATTCTGCTTCCTTTCATTACTCTTATCTTCCCTCTCTCCCTCTCTATCCCTTGGTCGTGGAATTGCTCCCATCCCCTCTTCCAGTAGTTGCTTCTGCCTGTCTGTCTGTCTGTCTGTCCTCTCTCTCTCTCTCTCTCTCCTCTCTCTCTCTCTCTCTCTATATATATATATATATATATATATATATATATATATATATATATATATATATATATATATATATATGTATATATATATATATATATATATATATATATATATATATACATTATATATATATATATATCTGGAGTTTATCTGGAGAGAGTTCCGGGGGTCAACGCCCCCGCGGCCCGGTCTGTGACCAGGCCTCCTTAGGTCAGTGTCCCAGGATGCGACCCACACCAGTCGACTAACACCCAGGTACCCATTTTACTGATGGGGAACATAGACAACAGGTGGAAAGAAACACGTCCAATGTTTCTACTCTGGCTGGGAATCGAACCCAGGCCCTCACCGTGTGAAGCGAGAGCGTTAACCACCAGGCCACCATATATATATATATATATATACATTATTTATATATATATATATATATATATATATATATATATATATATATATATATATATATATATATATATATATATATATATATATATATATATATATATATATATAATATATATATAATATATATATATATATATATATATATATATATATATATATATATATAAAGAAGGAGTAGCAATAATGTTGAAGGATAAGATATGGCAGGAAAACAGGGACTATAAATGTATTAATTCAAGGATTATGTGGAGTAAAATGAAGGTTGGATGTGAAAAGTGGGTTATAGTAAGTGTATATGCACCTGGAGAAGAGAGAAGTGTAGAGTAGAGAGAGAGATTTTGGGAAATGTTGAGTGAATGCGTGGGGAGTTTTGAACCAAGTGTGAGAGTACTTGTGGTTGGGGATTTCAATGCTAAAGTGGGTAAAAATGTTTTGGAGGGAGTAGTAGGTAAATTTGGGGTGCCAGGGGTAAATGTAAATGGGGAGCCTTTAATTGAGCTATGTGTAGAAAGAGATTAGGTAATAAGTAATACATATTTTATGAAAAAGAGGATAAATAAATATACAAGGTATGATGTAGCATGTAATGAAAGTAGTTTGTTAGATTATGTATTGGTGGATAAAAGGTTGATGGGTAGGCTCCAGGATGTACATGTTTATAGAGGGGCAACTGATATATTGGATCATTATTTAGTTGTAGCTACAGTTAGAGTAAGATCGGACAAGAGGAAGGTGGCAACAACAAGTAGGAGGGAAGTGAAAGTGTATAAACTAAGGGAGGAGGAAGTTCGGGTGAGATATAAGCGAGTATTGGCAGAAAGTTGGGATAGTGCAAAGATAAATAGCGGGGGGGGGGGGTCGAAGAGGGTTGGATGACTTTTAAAAATGCAGCATTAGAATGTGGGGCAGAAGTTTGTTGTTATAGGAGGGTGGGGGCAGGAGGAAAGAGTGATTGGTGTGATGGTGAAGTAAAGGGTGTGATAAAAATGAAAAAGTTAGCTTATGAGAGGGTTTTACAAAGCAGAAGTGTTATAAGAAGAGCAGAGTATATGGAGAGTAAAAGAAAGGTGAAGAGAGTGGTGAGAGAGTGCAAAAGGAGAGCGGATGATAGAGTGGGAGAGGCACTGTCAAGAAATTTTAATGAAAATAAGAAAAAAATTTGGAGTGAGTTAAACAAGTTAAGAAAGCCTAGAGAACGTATGGATTTGTCAGTCAAAAACAGAGTAGGGGAGTTAGTAGATGGGGAGAGGGAGGTATTAGGTAGATGACGAGAATATTTTGAGGACTTTTAAATGTTGAGGGAGAAAGGGAGGCGGTAATTTCATGCACTGGCCAGGGAGGTATACCATCTTTTAGGAGTGAAGAAGAACAGAATGTAAGTGTGGGGGAGGTACGTGAGGCATTACGTAGAATGAAAGGGGGTAAAGCAGCTGGAACTGACGGGATCATGACAGAAATGTTAAAAGCAGGGGGGGATATAGTGTTGGAGTGGTTGGTACTTTTGTTTAATAAATGTATGAAAGAGGGGAAGGTACCTAGGGATTGGCGGAGAGCATATAAAGTCCCTTTATGTAAGGGAAGGGGGGCAAAAGACATTGTAAAAATTATAGAGGAATACTTTTACTGAGTATATCAGGAAAAGTGTACTGCAGGGTCATAATTGAAAGAATTAAAGGTAAGACAGAATGTATGATTGCGGATGAGCAAGGAGGTTTCAGAGTGGGTAGAGGATGTGTAGATCAAGTGTTTACATTGAAGCATATATGTGAACAGTATTTAGATAAAGGTAGGGAAGTTTTTATTGCATTTATGGATTTAGAAAAGGCATATGATAGATTGGATAGGGGAGCAATGTGGCAGATGTTGCAAGTATATGGAATAGGTAGTAACTTACTAAATGCTGTAAAGAGGTTTTATGAGGATAGTGAGGCACAGGTTAGGGTGTGTAGAAGAGAGGGAGATTACTTCCCGGTAAAAGTAGGTCTTAGACAGGGATGTGTAATGTCACCATGGTTGTTTAATATATTTATAGATGGGGTTGTAAAAGAAGTAAATGCTAGGGTGTTCGGGAGAGGGGTGGGATTAAATTATGGGGAATCAAATACAAAATGGGAATTGACTTTTTGCTGATGATACTGTGCTTATGGGAGATTCTAAAGAAAAATTGCAAAGGTTAATGGATGAGTTTGGGAGTGTGTGTAAAGGTAGAAAGTTGAAAGTGAACATAGAAAAGAGTAAGGTGATGAGGGTATCAAATGGTTTAGGTAAAGAAAAATTGGATATCAAATTGGGGAGGAGGAGTATGGAAGAAGTGAATGTTTTCAGATACTTGGAAGTTGACATGTCGTCGGATGGATTTACGAAGGATGAGGTTAATCAAAGAATTGATGAGGGAAAAAAGGTGAGTGGTGCGTTGAGGTATATGTGGAGTCAAAAACCGTTATCTATGGAGGCAAAGAAGGGAATGTATGAAAGTATACTAGTACCAACATTCTTAAATGGGTGTGACGCTTGGGTTGTGAATGCAGCAGCGAGGAGGCGGTTGGAGGCAGTGGAGATTTCCTGTCTAAGGGCAATGTGAGGTGTAAATATTATGCAGAAAATTTGGAGGATGGAAATTAGGAGAAGGTGTGGAGCTAATAAAAATATTAGTCAGAGGGCTGAAGAGGGGTTGTTGAGGTGGTTTGGCCATTTAGAGAGAATGGATCAAAGTAGAATGACATGGAGTGCATTTAAATCTGTAGGAGAAGGAAGGCGGGGTAGGGGTCGTCCTCGAAAAGGTTGGAAGGAAGGGGCAAGGGAGGTTTTGTGGGCAAAGGGCTTGGACTTCCAGCAGGCGTGCATGAGCGTGTTCGATAGGAGTGAATGGAGACGAATGGTATTTGGTACCTGGCGATTTGCTGGAGTGTGAGCAGGGTAATATTTAGTGAAGGGATTCAGGGAAACCGGTTATTTTTATATAGCAGGACTTGAGTCCTGGAAATGGGAAGTACAATGCCTGCACTCTAAAGGATAGGTTTGGGATATTAGCAGTTTGGAGGGATATGTTGTGTATCTTTATACGTATATGCTTCTAAACTGTTGTGTTCTGAGCACCTCTGCAAAAACAGTGATTATATTTGAGTGAGGTGAAAGTGTTGAATGATGATGAAAGTATTTTCTTTTTGGGGATTTTCTTTCTTTTTTGATTCACCCATCCTCGGTGGGAGACGGCCGACTTGTTGAAATATATATATGTATATATATATATATATATATATATATATATATATATATATTATATATATATATATATATATATATATATATATATATATATATATATATATGTCGTGCCGAATAGGCAGAACTTGCGATTTTGGCTTAAACAGCAACGCTTATCTTGCCATATAGGACAAGCTAAAATTTGTGTATGCAATAATTTCGCCAAAATCATTCTGAACGTAACGAAAAAAATATATTTCACTGTATTTGTTTAGTATTAAATTACTGTAAACAAATCTAAAATATATTTAGTTGGATTAGGCTAAAATAAGTTGTTCTTGTTATAATAAGGTTAGGTAAGTTTTCTAAGATTCTTTTGGTGCAAAATTATAAATTTTTACATTACCATTAATGAAAAAAATATATCTTTAAACGTATAAGAGAAAATTTTAGAAAGGATTTAATTTTAAATGAGTTCTTGCTAATTGACCAGTTTTACATATTCGGCAGTGAAGCTGCAGCTCATGCGGCAAGGGCCTTCATCAGGGACCTACCAGAAGACAAGGCCATAGTCAAACTTGATTTTAGAAATGCCTTTAATATGGTGAAGAGAGATGCTGTTTTGCCAGCTGCTCGGGATCGGTTCCCCAGTCTTTTTCCCTTCATTTCAGCCGGCTACAGCAAACCGTCAATTCTTTTGTTTGGAAAACATGAAATTCAATCATCAGAGGGTGTTCAGCAAGGTGACCCACTCGCTCCACTTCTCTTCTGCTTGGCAGTAAGAGAACTAATTTCCAAACTACGCAGTGAGCTCAATATCTGGTACCTGGATGACGGCACTCTGGCAGGTACTGAAGAGTCCATGGTGGGGGACCTACAACTGGTGAAAACACAGGGAGAAGACTTGGGACTCATCCTCAATCCCTCCAAGTGTGAAATCATCACAGCGAACCAGGAAATAATCAATGCTGTGCGAAGAATCCTCCCGGAAGTCTCAACTACCACTCCGTCCAACAGTACCCTCTTGGGGGCACCGCTGGGTCACGAGACCATCGACACTGTCCTCAGAGACAAATTGAATGACCTGATGAGAATGTAGGAGAGAATAAGCGATCTTGATGCCCATGATGCTCTGTATCTCCTCACAAGGTGTCTTACTATGCCAAGACTCACTTACTTCTTAAGGTGTGCACCCTCTTTTGACAACCCAACACTCGATGAATACGACGCACACCTGAGATCAACTTTTAACAAGGCACTGAACCTGTCACTAGAGGATGAGCAATGGAATCAGGCAACCCTCCCAGTGCGATTGGGAGGTATAGGGGTGCGTAAAGCAACACATGTTGCTTTATCTGCTTTTCTGTCTTCGTGTTTGGCTTCCAGTGTATTAGTCAAGAAGATAGTACCCGAACGCTTGAGAGACGTCGTAGGAGCTCAAGATCCCAGGTTTACTGAAGCAGCGATTCGGTGGGACACCCTTACAGACTCCTCCAGTAGACTAGCTCCTCCCAAACAGCACAAACAGTCCCAATGGGACAAACCGATCATGGAAAAAATCGCCAACACAATGCTCTCCAATGCCTCAGGAAAGGACAAAGCTCGTCTCCTGGCAGTGAAGGCACCACACTCAGGAGATTTCCTGTTAGCTGTTCCCAATTCTTCCCTGGGCACCCGTCTCGACCCACAGGCCATTCGGATTGGTGTTGCTCTTCGCCTAGCCGCCTCCATCCTCACCAAACATAGGTGTATTTGCGGCAGGGCGACAGCTGATCAATTCGGACTTCATGGTCTTGTGTGTCACACAGCAGAAGGGAAGTATGCCAGACATGAGGAGGTCAATGACATCATAAAGAGAAGCCTCGCCACAGCCCGTTGCCAGCTCAACGGGAACCCCAAGTACAGAGGTCTGATGGAAGTCAAAAGCGTCCTGATGGAGCCACTATGCTATCCTGGATGGATGGAAAGCAGATTGCCTGCGGCTACACCTGTGCTGCCACATTGGCAGACACCTACTTGCCATACTCCGTAGTGGAAGGGGGTGGTGCTGCCAGCCACAGGGAGACCCAGAATATCCGAAAATATGAAGACCTTACCCCTTGCTATAACTTCATTCCAATAGGGTCGGAGACCCTTGGAGCATGGGACAAGTGTGCTCTAAAGTTCTTCAAAAAGCTGGGTGAAAAGCTCATCATAGAAACCAAGGACCACAGGGCGATCAGCTTTCTCTTTCAGAGACTCAGTGTTGCGATCCAGAGAGGAAATGCCTGCAGCATTTTGGGCACACGGCCCACCGCAGGGGAGCTGGACGAAGTATTTGAGATGTAGCTCTGAGTTACCTATGTTGTTTTACTTTCTGTTGTAATTTTGTGAATGTTTATCCGATGTATTTTTGTCTTTAAATAAAACATACTTGAAATATAGGGGGTGGTAGGAGAAAATTCTCAAACAGCTTCAGGGAAAACCTTGAGTTTTCCCTGAAGCAAGTTTATTCTTTTCTCTGAAGATGAGGGGTCCCTATGACATTCTAGAGGTGGTACCTATATATATATATATATAATATATATATATATATATATATATATATATAATATATATATATATTATATTATATATATATATATATTCTAGATAGTAGGTTGGTAGACAGCATCCGCCCAGGGAGGTACTACCGTCCTGCCAAGTGAGTGTAAAACGAAAGCCTGTAATTGTTTTACATGATGGAAGGGTTGTTGGTGTCCCTTTTTCTGTCTCATAATCATGCATGATTTCAGGTACGTCTTGCTGCTTCTACTTACACTTAGGTCACACTACACATTCATGTACAAGCATATATATACACACCTTTCTGGGTTTTCTGCTATTTTCTTTCTTTATTTCCTCTTATCTCCATGGGGAAGTGGAACAGAATTCTTCCTCCATAAGCCATGCGTGTCATAAGAGGCGACTAAAATGCCGGGAGCAAGGGGCTAGTAACCCCCTTCTCCTGTATATATTATTAAATGTAAAAGGAGAAACTTTCGTTTTTCCTTTTGGGCCACCCTACGGTCGGTTTGTTGAAAGAAGAAAAAGAATATATATATATATATATCTATAAATATATATATATATATATATATATATATATATATATATATATATATATATATATATATATATATATATATATATATGTAGAGTGCTGTAACAAAAATCAAAGGCCTACCATATAGGAGGGTCTTTTTTCGTCAGTGCATTATGCCGGGGAGCAGCCGTTAGCATGACGTCACGGCCTGCCACCACACTCCACAGTGGCTCCTTAGTGTACACGTGGCTGCCATGGTAAGAGGAAGTGTTGCACTTTTGTCTCGCATCCGCCCCATCTTTTATCCGGTGTTCCCTGTGGTTTTGGGGCTATACATGTTTAATTATGGGTAAAAGGAAGTCCTTAACACCTGAAACTATAGCTGAAATCATATGCCTTCACAAAGCTGGGTACCAGATGAAAGAAATAGTGGAGAAAATTGGTGTGTGTGTGAGCGTTCCCTGAGGAACTGGGTGCAGCGTTTCAAGGCTGGTGGCGATGTTGAGTTACCGTCTGCCAAACCTCGTCCTGGCCCCTCGAAGAAGACATCTGTTCGTACCTTAACTGTGTTAAAGAAGCAGTTAGAAAGTACACATAAGATAAAATGCTAGAGAACTGAAAGAAAAGAGCCCACATCTTCTCTCAGAGGTGTCCGTAAGAACTGTTAACAGACTTATCAGAACTGAGCTACAGTAGTCACCAGGTTAAGAAACCGATCCTCTCCAAGCCACAGAAGAAACGTAGGCTGGATTATGCAAAAAAATATCTTCACTGGAATCCTCAACAGTCGTCTGAAGTACTTTGGAGTGATGAAGCAACGTTCACCATTACCTGTAACAGTGGGGAACATGTACCGCCCCAGAGGTAGTGACCTGCTAGACCCACGCTACAGCTGTGGGACCACCAAACACCCAGACTCTCTCATGGTTTGGGTGTGTTTCAGGGCTCAGTGTTGGTGAGCTCAGTGTGCTTCCCAAAGACCAGTACATGACAGTGCACTGTGTCATACCACCAAATCTGTAGTTCAGTGGTTTAAAGACTGAAATGAGGTTCTTTAATGGCTGGCCAGACATTTCCCAAGACCTAAATCCTATTGAGAACGTCTGGTCAATAGTGAAACAAAGTTTACCGGGCAAGGATATCAGTTACATCCCACAGCTGGAGGCTGCTCTGCATGAGGAATGGAATAATATACCTCACCAAACCCTCAAGAATTTGTGTGAGAGTCTTCCTACATAAATGTGTAGAATTTTTAACACATACTTCCTCTCAGTTTTTACACAGGAGGATACCAGCGATATTCCAGTAATGATAAATTATGTAGAACAGGACGATAATAAACTGTGCACTATTAGGGTCACAAGTGACATGGTCCTTAGGCAAATAGATAAATTAAAACCTAACAAATCCCCAGGCCCTGATGAACTGTATGCAAGGGTTCTAAAGGAATGTAAAGAGGAGCTTAGCACACCTTTGGCTAATCTTTTCAACATATCACTACAAACTGGCATGGTGCCAGATAAGTGGAAAATGGCAAATGTGATACCTATTTTCAAAACAGGTGACAGGTCCTTAGCTTCGAACTATAGACCAATAAGCCTAACCTCCATAGTGGGGAAAATTTATGGAATCAATAATTGCCGAGGCTGTTCGTAGCCACCTTGAAAAGCATAAATTAATCAACGAATCTCAGCATGGTTTTACAAAGGGGCGTTCCTGCCTTACGAATTTATTAACTTTTTTCACTAAGGTATTTGAGGAGGTAGATCATGGTAATGAATATGATATTGTGTATATGGACTTCAGTAAGGCTTTTGACAGGGTCCCACATCAGAGACTATTGAGGAAAATTAAAGCACATGGAATAGGAGGAGAAATTTTTTCCTGGATAGAGGCATGGTTGACAAATAGGCAGCAGAGAGTTTGCGTAAATGGGGAGAAATCAGAGTGGGGAAGCGTCACGAGCGGTGTTCCACAGGGGTCAGTGTTGGGCCCCCTGCTGTTCACAATCTACATAAACGACATAGATGAGGGCATAAAGAGCGACATCGGCAAGTTTGCCGATGACACCAAAATAGGCCGTCGAATTCATTCTGACGAGGACATTCGAGCACTCCAGGAAGATTTGAATAGACTGATGCAGTGGTCGGAGAAGTGGCAGATGCAGTTTAATATAGACAAATGCAAAGTTCTAAATGTTGGACAGGACAATAACCATGCCACATATAAACTAAATAATGTAGATCTTAATATTACGGATTGCGAAAAAGATTTAGGAGTTCTGGTTAGCAGTAATCTGAAACCAAGACAACAGTGCATAAGTGTTCGCAATAAAGCTAATAGAATCCTTGGCTTCATATCAAGAAGCATAAATAATAGGAGTCCTCAGGTTGTTCTTCAACTCTATACATCCTTGGTTAGGCCTCATTTAGATTATGCTGCACAGTTTTGGTCACCGTATTACAGAATGGATATAAATTCTCTGGAAAATGTACAAAGGAGGATGACAAAGTTGATCCCATGTATCAGAAACCTTCCCTATGAGGATAGACTGAGGGCCCTGAAACTGCACTCTCTAGAAAGACGTAGAATTAGGGGGGATATGATTGAGGTGTATAAATGGAAGACAGGAATAAATAAAGGGGATGTAAATAGTGTGCTGAAAATATCTAGCCTAGACAGGACTCGCAGCAATGGTTTTAAGTTGGAAAAATTCAGATTCAGGAAGGATATAGGAAAGTACTGGTTTGGTAATAGAGTTGTGGATGAGTGGAACAAACTCCCAAGTACCGTTATAGAGGCCAGAACGTTGTGTAGCTTTAAAAATAGGTTATATAAATACATGAGTAGATGTGGGTGGGTGTGAGTTAGACCTGATAGCTTGTGCTACCAGGTCGGTTGCCGTGTTCCTCCCTTAAGTCAATGTGACCTGACCTGACTAGGTTGGGTGCATTGGCTTAAGCCGGTAGGAGACTTGGACCTGCCTCGCATGGGCCAGTAGGCCTTCTGCAGTGTTCCTTCGTTCTTATGTTCTTATGTTCTTACATGGCTGAGGGATGTGATTAAGTGTAAAGGATTCGGCACAAAGTATTAAAACCTCAGTAAATGTGCACACATATATATTATAATCTTCCATGGTATGTGTTTGGGTTTTGGTACGTGTGTGGAGAAGGGGCGGCATAATGCCGTGACTAGCACTATATATATATGCAGTGGAACCACGATATGCGACCTTAATTCATTCCAGAAAGCTGTTCGAATCTCGCTCCGTTTGAGTATCGAACAACTTCTTCCCAACCAATTTTTTGTTTGGGTAACTGTTATCACTAATTTTCGTAGGCCCCATGGTGACTTATTTATACAAATAATACAAAATAAATAAATAAATAAATAAATAAAGGGGAAGAAACACGAAATAGTTTACAGAGAAGTTCTGGCAGGTCGTATTTGTTTGGTCGAGTGCTGACGGTGAAACACACAGCCAAGCTAGGTGTTATACCGTCATTCGAGGACACACGGTGGTGTGGGTGCCTCTGAGCTAATTTCATTCTACTCCCTGTTTGGTGTACAAGCTAACGAGCAGTATTTTACATTATTGTAAACACGAGTGGTATTGATCAATAACAACACTGCGACTACCCAAGGACTCGAACCCATGCTGCTTTGGCCCGCCTTATAGCAAGCGAAAACACATGACCCACAGGACCAAGCAAAGACCACAGGACCATGGGCCAAAGCAGCATGCATATATATATATATATATTATATATATATATATATATATATATATATATATATATATATATATATATATATATATATATATATATATATTATATATATAAACACTGATCTCTGGCTGAAGGAGACTCGAACCTACGAACCATAGGACAAGGTACGCAGTGCTTTACCAATCTACCCACACTGGACCAATACCTTGGCGTGTAGCATGCGCTACACGCCAAGGTATTGGTCCAGTGTGGGTAGATTGGTAAAGCACTGCGTACCTTGTCCTAAGGTTCGTAGGTTCGAGTCTCCTTCAGCCAGAGATCAGTGTTTGTGTATATTTCGCATGCTCTCGCGAATTCCTTGCATTGTTCAAATCTCTAGTAAGGCTGATGCATGCAGGGGATGAGATGAAAAGCTGTAAGCCTTCTCCCTGAAAGCTGGCTGCCTTGGATCAAACGTGTAGCGCATGCTACACGCCAAGGTATTGTCCAGTGTGGGTTGATTGGTAAAGCACTGCGTACTTTGTCCTAAGGTTCGTAGGTTCGAGTCTCCTTCAGCCAGAGATCAGTGTTTTATATATTATATATATATATATATATATATATATATATATTATATATATATATATATATATATATTATTGTGCCCACGAACGAGTGATATTGATCAATAGCAACACTGCGACTAGCCAAGGACTCGAACCCATGCTGCTTTGGCCTGCCTCATGGTGGGCGAAAACTCATGACACGTTAATCCACTGGACCATACAATCCTTAAGAGTAGCGCATCCAGCGGAACTGGATGTTGTACTCGCTACCCAAGATATACGATGGTGTTGACGACTCTAGGCTGATTTTATTCTAATCCCTGTTTTGGCACTAGTTGATAAATTAGACACATGTGCAACGCTGTATGACGAAACGTTTCCTCAATAAAGATACCCAAGTGTTGCACATGTGTCTAATTTATCAACTTGTCGGTTGTCTGAACCATTCATCTACATTCCTGTCTGACACATCAACATCTTGGGATCTTAATACAGGGAATTCTTCACTTCCCTAACCCTTGGGCACGATCTACATCCACATTGAACAAATGTGATACCACCTATGACTGCTGCACCTCTCCTGCCTACAGTATATAAGCCACTACTACGCACATATGCTGTATTCTTTTCAAGATTGATGAACTGACCACATCGACTCAAGGCTGAGGGACTGATTACCTCAAACTCCTCCTGTTCTTCAATGTTCTCCTTTGTATGGACTGATGAAGCAACTATGTGGCGAAACGTTTCGTCAATAAAGATACCCAAGTGTTGCACATGTGTCTAATTTATTCGTTTGTGACATAACAGGAGAATGTCTTCTCTGATCAGTAATATGTCACAGTATTTAACTTTTTTGGGTTTCCGAAGTTAAATCTAATTTGTGTGCTTTTAAGTGTCCAAAATATCTATGTGTTCTCACGACATCTTTAAAAAAAATTAGATATACTGCACCCAAAGCCTAAATGAAACTTCATTGGAGTACATATATATGTACTTGCCTTGTACAACTTCTATAGAGTACATACATATGTACGTGCTTACCTACTACAACTTTTCAGCGATAGTTATTCTTAGAGAAAAATCTGTGTTAATTTTACCCTGTATAATAAGGATTCAATTTGCCTTTTTTATGGAACCAAAAGAGAAAACTGAACTTCTGATTTTTATGAGACAATTTATGAGTGTCACATCCAATTAACTTCAATCCCTCAACTTATTGAGCTGGAGTATTTTAGGATATTGGTCACTTTGAGATTACAAAACAATGCCTAATCAGCTTGGCTTCAAATTTTCAAAGCTGGTGCTTATTATTGGAAGATTTAAATTATTTCTGAGTTGTGAATGTTCTAATTTTTAACAATTTTAGTAAGAAATTTAGGATATTAGTTTCATCTAGGAGCTCTGGTTAGCAGTAATGTGAAACCAAGACAACAGTGCATAAGTGTTCGCAATAAAGCTAACAGAATCCTTGGCTTCATATCATGAAGTATAAATAATAGAAGTCCTCAGGTTGTTCTTAAACTCTATATATCTTTAGTTAGGCCTCATTTAGATTATACTGTCCAGTTTTGGTCACCGTATTACAGAATGAATATAAATGCACTGGAAAACCTACAACGGAGGATGACAAAATTGATCCCATGTATCAGAAATCTTCCCTATGAGGACAGACTGAGGGCCCTAAATCTGCACTCTCTAGAAAGGCATAGAATTTGGGTGGATATGATTGAGGTGTATAAATGGAAAACAGGAATAAATAAAGGGGAAGTAAATAGCGTGCTAAAAATATCTAGCCTAGACAGGACTCGCAGCAGTGGCTTTAAGTTGGAAAAAATCAGATTCAGGAAGGATACAGGAAAGCACTGGTTTGGTAACAGAGTTGTAGATGAGTGGAACAAACTCCCGAGTACCGTCATAGAAGCTAAGACGTTGTGTAGTTTTAAAAATAGGTTAGATAAATACATGATTGGATGTGGGTGGGTGTAAGTTGGACCTGACTAGCTTGTGCTACTAGCTCAGATGCCGTGCTCCTTCCTTAAGCAAATGGGATTTTATTTGACTAGGTTAGGGCATTGGCTTAAGCCGGTAGGAGAATTGGACGTGCTTCGTATGGGTCAGTAGGACTGCTGCAGTGTTCCTTATTTCTTATGTTCTTATGTGATATCTAATGAGTGAACTTCAATGCCTTATTCTGTACTTTTCCGATCTCGTGCACTGTAGTATAGGGGGCTGGGGTTATTCAAAACGGGGTACCCTTCAGGGATCACACAGCAGCCGAAATACAGTGACAGGATCTAAAGTGAAGTGAACCACTAGTTAAATAATACATAAGAAATTCATAAGAAATTGACTAGAAGAAAGTGGATCATTATTGTTGTTATTATATTATTATTATTATTATCATTATTATTATTATTATTAGTAGTAATGTTATTATAATTGTTATTATTATTTTATTATTATTGTGATCATTAATATTATCATTATCATTATTAATATTATTATTATTAATATTATTATTATTATTATTATTATTATTATTATTATTATTATTTTTTTTTTTTTTCACACTGGCCGATTCCCACCAAGGCAGGGTGGCCCGAAAAAGAAAAACTTTCACCATCATTCACTCCATCACTGTCTTGCCAGAAGGGTGCTTTACACTACAGTTTTTAAACTGCAACATTAACACCCCTCCTTCAGAGTGTAGGCACTGTACTTCCCATCTCCAGGACTCAAGTCCGGCCTGCCGGTTTCCCTGAATCCCTTCATAAATGTTACTTTGCTCACACTCCAACAGCACGTCAAGTATTAAAAACCATTTGTCTCCATTCACTCCTATCAAACATGCTCACGCATGCCTGCTGGAAGTCCAAGCCCCTCGCACACAAAACCTCCTTTACCCCCTCCCTCCAACCTTTCCTAGGCCGACCCCTACCCCGCCTTCCTTCCACTACAGACTGATACACTCTTGAAGTCATTCTGTTTCGCTCCATTCTCTCTACATGTCCGAACCACCTCAACAACCCTTCCTCAGCCCTCTGGACAACAGTTTTGGTAATTCCGCACCTCCTCCTAACTTCCAAACTACGAATTCTCTGCATTATATTCACACCACACATTGCCCTCAGACATGACATCTCCACTGCCTCCAGCCTTCTCTTCGATGCAACATTCATCACCCACGCTTCACACCCATATAAGAACGTTGGTAAAACTATACTCTCATACATTCCCCTCTTTGCCTCCAAGGACAAAGTTCTTTGTCTCCACAGACTCCTAAGTGCACCACTCACTCTTTTTCCCTCATCAATTCTATGATTCACCTCATCTTTCATAGACCCATCCGCTGACACGTCCACTCCCAAATATCTGAATACGTTCACCTCCTCCACACTCTCTCCCTCCCTCTGATATCCAATCTTTCATCACCTAATCTTTTTGTTATCCTCATAACCTTACTCTTTCCTGTATTCACCTTTAATTTTCTTCTTTTGCACACCCTACCAAATTCATCCACCAATCTCTACAACTTCTCTTCAGAATCTCCCAAGAGCACAGTGTCATCAGCAAAGAGCAGCTGTGACAACTCCCACTTTGTGTGTGATTCTTTATCTTTTAACTCCACGCCTCTTGCCAAGACCCTCGCATTTACTTCTCTTACAACCCCATCTATATATATATTAAACAACCACGGTGACATCACACATCCTTGTCTAAGGCCTACTTTTACTGGGAAAAAATTTCCCTCTTTCCTACATACTCTAACTTGAGCCTCACTATCCTCGTGAAAACTCTTCACTGCTTTCAGTAACCTACCTCCTACACCATACACTTGCAACATCTGCCACATTGCCCCTCTATCCACCCTGTCATACGCCTTTTCCAAATCCATAAATGCCACAAAGACCTCTTTAGCCTTATCTAAATACTGTTCACTTATATGTTTCACTGTAAACACCTGGTCCACACACCCCCTACCTTTCCTAAAGCCTCCTTGTTCATCTGCTATCCTATTCTCCGTCTTACTCTTAATTCTTTCAATTATGACTCTACCATACACTTTACCAGGTATACTCAACAGACTTATCCCCCTATAATTTTTGCACTCTCTTTTATCCCCTTTGCCTTTATACAAAGGAACTATGCATGCTCTCTGCCAATCCCTAGGTACCTTACCCTCTTCCATACATTTATTAAATAATTGCACCAACCACTCCAAAACTATATCCCCACCTGCTTTTAACATTTCTATCTTTATCCCATCAATCCCGGCTGCCTTACCCCCTTTCATTTTACCTACTGCCTCATGAACTTCCCCCACACTCACAACTGGCTCTTCCTCACTCCTACAAGATGTTATTCCTCCTTGCCCTATACACGAAATCACAGCTTCCCTATCTTCATCAACATTTAACAATTATTTTTATTAATATTATTATTAATAGTAGTATATTATTATTATTATTATTATTATTATTATTATTATTATTATTATTATTATTATTATTATTATTATTATTATTATTATTATGTTAATATTATTATTATTATATTTAGGTATCCCCGCAGGGATACCTTTTAGAGGTTGCCTGAATTTTTCTTCCTTTTGGTTTTCTTTCACTAACTTTTCGTTACATTTCGCTCATACACCGAGAAAGCCTCATCCAATCTCACGAAAAATTTCAACGCTTGTGAACGGTCAGTAACATGTACAAGTGACCTGTGATCAAAGTTGCTGAACACATTCTCAGTATCCTGGAATGGCTCGTATAACTTCCAAAATCCTGAGTGGCGGAGCTTCAGAAAAAATAGTTGCCTCCTGATTCGACAACGGCGGAGAGTGACATTCACGAGCCTAAATTTAACCATTTTGTGTGTGAGATTGTGTGATTTTTTTTTATTCCCGGTAAATCATGTTAAATAAGTTTCAGTTTACCTCTTGTAAACTGCTTCAGTATTTAATGGTTGATGCAACTTAGTGCCACAAAGAAGGTTGGCTTTGTTGATGGAATTTTAGGTGTTAATTTTGTTACTTGTAATCACGAAATAGTATGCTATTTTCTTAAACTAGTACACTATTTTGCCTTGATGCTAGTAAAGGGCTCTTGATCCAAAGAGCCACTGCTTGAATCGATTCCGATTTTATTTCGCTCATAAATCGAGAATGTCTAAACCAATCGACTTCAAATTTTAAATGCTCTTTACAGTAACGAGGACCAGACTCTTGTAACAACTGGTATCTTCACGTGCCCTATGACCATAGTTACTGAATCCATTCCCAGCATCTTGGAATTGCTTGGATAACTTCAAAGCTTCAAAATTTCATAAAAGTTCCTTCTAAATCTAGACATTGGAAAGTGAACTTCAGAAGTGTAGGTGAAGATCTGACCATTTATGTATAAATTAATGAGAAATTTTAATTCCCATTTAATCACGTTAAATAAATTTCATGGTTTATCTTTTGAACGACTGTAATGGTTAATGCATCTTAAGGCCAGGAGAGTACCCATAAAGTTTTGTTTGCTTGCAGGCAAATTTAATGATGTATTAAAATAATAAAAGAAAATATTGGGTTCGTTGGAATCCATAACTGGGAATCGACTTCAAATTTTCATCATCACCGTGTTTTTCTAAACACATGGTTTATTGTGCTTCTGGTCGGCATAAGTCCAAATTTACCAATTTTATTTAACAAAATGATATTAATTTTTTCCGTAACTAAATAATGTTTCTTCTGATTGGCCTAAGAGTTTTATTGATGATGCATTCTATAAGAAAGATGACATCTCATAAATTAAGTTCGAGTAGGTGCAAATTTAAAACTGTACTGAAATTTGGAGTCGTCGGAATTACATCAGTTTTTGGACAATGCCTTTTCTTATGGGATTCTAACTTTTACCTTCAGTGACCTTTACTAAAATAAAGTTTACCACTCACTTTGAGCTGTGTAAATTTCTATGTGCCAATTTTATTAAGTAAATTGTTTTATCATGTAATAAGTGGGAGAATGTCTCTTCTGATCGACTTCAAACCGTATATGCTGGTGTATCTTAACTGGAAGTGTGGGCCCCAATTTGCCGTTTATTGGTTAATTTTTTAGAACTGGATTTTTTAGAAGGAAAAAAAATTCTAACACGTTTGCAAATAATATAAATGAAAAATGAAAACTTTAAAAACTAAATTTGGGTTTTTAAGGCGTTTTAAAGTTTAACGAAACGAAGACTTTCCTATTCACAGAACATTCTCAGCAACATTATTGTTTTTCTTTCACACAAAATTTCGTTTATTACTTGAGAACACCTTATTCGATCGGCTTCAGATTTCAAACACTGGTGTAATGTATCTTGGGTAGGATTCACGGGACTCTGCATGTGTGGCTCACCGCTGCATGTGTGGCTCACCACTGCATGTGTGGCTCACCGCTGCATGTGTGGCTCACCGCTGCATGTGTGGCTCACCGCTGCATGTGTGGCTCACCGCTGCATGTGTGGCTCACCGCTGCATGTGTGGCTCACCGCTGCATGTGTGGCTCACCGCTGCATGTGTGGCTCACCGCTGCATGTGTGGCTCACCGCTGCATGTGTGGCTCACCGCTGCATGTGTGGCTCACCGCTGCATGTGTGGCTCACCGCTGCATGTGTGGCTCACCGCTGCATGTGTGGCTCACCGCTGCATGTGTGGCTCACCGCTGCAAAGTGTTACTTGGAAAATTTCCAAATTTTGTTTCAGTGTGACAACTGGAGAACTTTGATCATCTTCAAAATTTCATGACTGGTGTATCCTCCTCAGATGAAGGTTGGTATATATATTGGAGTGTGAAAATGCTGTTTTACTTCTATAATCTTGATATGGATTATTATTTTTTTACATTACAGCATTATTTTACTTCGATGCTGATGAGGAGCTGTTGACCCAGGGAACTGGATCTATCTTTACCGTGTTGGATCAAATTTGAATGCCTTGTATTCTACAGGCGCTATATGATCCTCACTGGTTTATCTCTTTCCTTTGATTAAAATATAATTGTGAACGGAATAAATCTTCAATGGTGATGCATCGTATGAATATATGGAACGTTTCATGGGTTTAGGCTGTGTAGGCACAAATTTTGTTGGATTTTGTGCAATAACTGGAAAACACATCTTGCCAGCTTTAAGGGACACGTTAATTCCCTTGTTTTCTAATAATATGTTATTTTTCCCCTATAATCTGCCTTGTCCATAATTACTATCGCATTTGCTTTTCCCTGCTTTCATAAGGTGAAGTCCAAGATCTTTCCTTAATTCATGGTACAACTTAACAGATCTTTGAGGACATTTGTATTGCAGAGGTCTGAGCTTTGCTCAAAGATTTATTAAGTTATACCATTAATTAAGGAAAGATCCTAGACTTCACATTACTAAAGCAGACAAAGCAATTGCGATAGTAATTACGAACACAGTAGGAGACAGGGAAACTAACGCGCCTCTTAAACTTTTAGTTCTGATTGGTTTCCTCAAAGGAGATAATGTCTTAATATAGGTTTTGGAGGTCATGTTCCAATTTAATTGATCAAAGTTGTTTCTGTGAAATAGTTGGAGAATATCTCTACTGAGGCAAGTCATAATATTTGATTTAATTTGGTTAACCAAGGTTAAATCGGCATAGTGTACTTTAAGTGTCTGTAACATCTGTGTGCGTCAAGACCAATGTTAAAAATTTGTATGTTATGAACGCTCAGCTTACATAAAACATACATTCTTACTTCCCTACCTCGCTTACTTTCTTAGAAGCAGGTCCTTCTTACCTGGAGTTTACCTGGAGAGAGTTCCGGGGGTCAACGCCCCCGCGGCCCGGTCTGTGACCAGGCCTCCTGGTGGATCAGAGCCTGATCAACCAGGCTGTTACTGCTGGCTGCACGCAATCCAACGTACGAGCCACAGCCCGGCTGGTCAAGTACCGACTTTAGGTGCTTGTCCAGTGCCAGCTTGAAGACAACCAGGGGTCTATTGGTGATCTCCCTTAAGTATCCTGGGAGGCAGTTGAACAGTCTCGGGCCCCTGACACTTATTGTATTGTCTCTTAACGTGCTAGTGGCACCCCTGCTTTTCATTGGGGGGGGGATGTTGCACCGTCTGCCAAGTCTTTTGCTTTCGTTGTGAGTGATTTTCGTGTGCAAGTTCGGTACTAGTCCCTCTAGGATTTTCCAGGTGTATATAATCATGTATCTCTCCCGCCTGCGTTCCAGGGAATACAGGTTCAGGAACTTCAAGCGCTCTCAGTAACTGAGGTGTTTTATCTCCGTTATGCGCGCCGTGAAGGTTCTCTGTACATTTTCTAGGTCAGCAATTTCACCTGCGTTGAAAGGTGCTGTTAGTGTGCAGCAATATTCCAGCCTAGATAGAACAAGCGACCTGAAGAGTGTCATCATGGGCTTCGCATCCCTAGTTTTGAAGGTTCTCATTATCCATCCTGTCATTTTTCTAGCAGCTGCGATTGATACAATGTTATGGTCTTTGAAGGTGAGATCCTCCGACATGATCACTCCCATGTCTTTGACGTTGGTTTTTCGCTCTATTTTGTGGCCGGAATTTGTTTTGTACTCCGATGAAGTTTTAATTTCCTCGTGTTTACCATATCGGAGTAATTGAAATTTCTCATCGTTGAACTTCATATTGTTTTCTGCAGCCCACTGAAAGATTTGGTTGATGTCCGCCTGGAGCCTTGCAGTGTCTGCAATGGAAGACACTGTCATGCAGATTCGGGTGTCATCTGCAAAGGAAGACACGGTGCTGTGGCTGACATCCTTGTCTATGTCAGATATGAGGATGAGAACCAAGATGGGAGCGAGTACTGTGCCTTGTGGAACAGAGATTTTCACCGTAGCCGCCTCGGACTTTACTCTGTTGACTACTACTCTCTGTGTTCTGTTTGTGAGGAAATTATAGATCCATCTACCAACTTTTCCTATTATTCCTTTAGCATGCATTTTGTGCGCTATTACGCCATGGTCACACTTGTCGAAGGCTTTTGCAAAGTCTGTATATATTACATCTGCATTTTTTTTGTCTTCTAGTGCATCTAGGAACTTGTCGAAGTGATCCAATAGTTGAGACAGACAGGAGCGACCTGCTCTAAACCCATGTTGCCCTGGGTTGTGTAATTGATGGGTTTCTAGATGGGTGGCGATTTTGCTTCTTAGGGCCCTTTCAAAGATTTTTATGATGTGGGATATTAGTGCTATCGGTCTGTAGTTCTTTGCTATTGCTTTACTGCCCCCTTTGTGGGGGCAGTAAAGCAACTGTGGGACGACCCCCGTGTCCATGCTCCCTCTCCATAGGATGGTAAAAGCTCGTGATAGGGGCTTCTTGCAGTTCTTGATGAGCAAGGAGTTCCATGAGTCTGGCCCTGGGACAGAGTGCATGGGCATGTCATTTATCGCCTGTTCGAAGTCATTTGGCGTCAGGATAACATCAGATAGACTTGTGTTAACCAAATTCTATGTCTCTCTCATAAAAAATTCATTTTGATCTTCGACTCTCAGTCTGGCTAGCGGCTTGCTAAAAACTGAGTCATATTGTGACTTGAGTAGCTCACTCATTTCCTTGCTGTCATCTGTGTAGGACCCATCTTGTTTAATTAGGGGCTCAATACTGGACGTTGTTCTCGACTTTGATTTGGCATAGGAAAAGAAATACTTTGGGTTTCTTTCTATTTCATTTATGGCTTTTAGTTCTTCCCGTGATTCTTGACTCCTATAAGATTCCTTTAGCTTAAGTTCGATGTTTGCTATTTCTCTGACCAGTGACTCCCTACGCATTTCATATATATAGGCCTCTTTTAGCCGCACTGTTATTCTTTTTCGTCGCCTGTAAAGGGAGCGCCTGTCTTTTTCTATTTTATATCTACTCCTCCTTTTTCTTAAAGGAATAAGCCTTGAGCACACATCGAGTGCCGCATAGTTAATCTGTTCTAGGCATAAGTTGGGGTCTGTGTTGCTTAGTCTATCTTCCCAGCTTATATCGGTTAGGACTTGGTTTACTTGGTCCCACTTTATGCTCTTGTTATTGAAGTTGAATTTGGTGAAGGCTCCCTCGTGACTAATCTCATTATGTCGGTCTGGGGCTCCGCGCATACATGTCTGAACCTCGATTATGTTGTGATCTGAGTATATTGTTTTTGATATGGTGACATTTCGTATCAGATCATCATTGTTAGTGAAGATGAGGTCTAGTGTATTCTCCAGTCTAGTAGGCTCTATTATTTGCTGGTTTAAGTTGAATTTTGTGCAGAGATTTAAAAGCTCGTGTGTGTGTGATTTTTCGTCTGAGCTGCCTCCTGGTGTTATCACTGCAACAATATGATTTGCTATATTCCTCCATTTTAGGTGCCTTAAGTTGAAATCCCCCAGGAGCAAGATGTTGGGGGCAGGAGCTGGCAGATTTTCCAGACAGTGGTCAATTTTTAACAGCTGTTCCTGGAATTGCTGGGACGTTGCATCCGGAGGCTTGTAGACTACCACAATGACTAGGTTTTGGTTCTCGATCTTTGCTGCTAAAACTTCCACTACATCATTTGAGGCATTAAGCAGTTCTGTGCAAACAAGTGACTCTGCGATACACAGGCCAAACCCCCCTTTTGCCTGTTCACTCTGTCGCATCTGTATAGGTTGTAACCTGGGATCCATATTTCGTTGTCCAAGTGATCCTTTATGTGGGTCTCTGTGAAAGCCGCGAACATTGCATTTGCCTCTCCAAGCAGTCCACGGATGAAAGGTATTTTGTTGTTCGTTGCTGGCTTTAGACCCTGTATATTTGCAAAGAAGAATGTCATCGGACTGGTGGTATTGGTGGTACTGGGGGGGGGACTTTTTTCCGGCATTGGTTTGAGTGGAGACCATCGACTGTGGTTCCACTCCAGGAATGACTGGATTTGGTGTACGATTTCTGCCATTTCCTGCCGGTTTTTTTTCCTTCCTGGCACTAAAAAACCTCTCCCTCTTGAGTGGCTGTGGCTACCCAGGTTTTCCCATGGCCTGGATGTTTTGTATCTTTTTGTCCCCTTTAGATGGTGTGCCTGGCACACCACTGTTCTGAAGAGTGACACATTTCAGGGTGAAAAAGCTTACAGGAAGGGAGTTTGCATTTTCCTGTTGTCATATGGGCACGACATTTTCTAGGGTGGTCAAAGTTGCACGTCCCATCTGTTTTTCCATATTTCCCATGCCTACAGATACCAAGCGCATAGTATGTGCACAGGCTTGGTTTCCGTTTGCCTTGGGTTTTTGTGACTGTATTCCCTGTTGGTGCATGTTTATCTGTGTCTTACCTATCCTCACTAGCACTAACAATGGGGCTCTCACCAGTTGTTTTTGGTAATGTATCCTCACTAATGCTAGTGGAGTCTCCTTGTTTTCTATCTCCTGTGGTATTACTAGTTTGTAATATTGGTTTTATCTTGTCCTTGACTACACTTGTTTCCCCACTACAGCTCCTGTCTCCCCCGAGGTCATTTATATGCATTCCCTCCTGTGTACATTTACTGACTACCTGGACAGCATCTCCACCCTCACCATTACTGTATCCCAGGACAGCACCTCCAGCTTCACCATTACTGTCTCCCAGGACAGCACCTCCAGCTTCACCATTACTTTCTACCAGGACAGCACTATCAGCCCCACATTTACTGACTACCGGGGCAGCACCTCCAGCCTTACAGTTTCTGACTACATGGCCAACACCAAGGGCAATACCCTCAAGCCCAGACTTTTTATTATCCCATTTGTTATAGAATGCTTCCAGGTTTTCCATGAAGCCTGCTTTGATGTTATCCTCTTTAAATACCAATGTGATTTTAGTCCACAGATTTATCTCATTTGGGCATACCCAAAAACACTTCCCTGATTTAATACTGCTTGTAGATAGTTCTTGGATATCTGCACAAGGGGCGTGACACCAATTTCCACAAAAATGGCAATTTATCCATGTGGAAGCCCGTTTCTTTGATGAACTGCAGACTACACAGAGCTTCATAATGTGATTTGAATGGTTGATTTACTATAATTCTACTAGTAACCTCTTGAATATTCTACTAATAACCTCCTTAAAGTGAAGATCTGGCTATTTGTATTTCTATTTCTAACTGTTCTTGTATATTAGGACAGCTTACCGTTGTACGTTCCTGTTTTATATTTATTGTTTGTGTTTGATAAGGGCGCCTAAAACCCCGTCTGTTTACAGTCTGCTTTATTGTCCAACGAATCCATTTGAAACCGGCCTAGGGAAAAATTTAGATTCGTTTTGACCTGTGTTAGTCGCAAAATGTATTTTTTGGGGGAAAAAACTGGATGAAATATAAACACTGTTTTTTTCACGTGATAATTTCAGTGTCTCATCTGATAGCTTCAGCCTTGTTTATCCTGACAACGCGCCTGTGTATTTTAGATTTGAGCTGTACATGACCTAATTTACCATTTATGTTGATGAAAATTGGATATAAGCTTTCATATTCTTTTTCATATCATGACTTATAAATACCTCTTCTGATTCCCTTCAGATCTTCAACGCTAATATTTAACTACATTATCAACTTATGCGGCACTCTGCACTATTCCAGTCACATGCATTAAGGAACAAAGGACTGGAATTATGGCATATGAGGATACCTTTTTCAGATCGCGTAGCGACTGAAACACTTCTAGTCCACTGTCTGTCTCACTTCAGAGCCACTGTGTTGGTCTATTTTTAAAGACTGATCTTCTTTGATAACCATAACATTCCTCTTAAGTTTGGTTTCGAGGCTAATGTTTCTTAACGGATGTATACCAGTACATGTATGTCCTAATTTGTCAATTTTTATTGAAAATAAGAAATGGATATTAGAATAGCAAGAGAATAGCATTAGAAACGTCTACGATGGGGATACCCGGGTGTTGCGCATGTGTCTTAATTTCATCTTGTCTGTATTATATACCATTCTTGTACTACTACTACTACTACCATCACCTCTTCCTGCCTATATATAGCCGTCCTACTCCACCTCTGGTTAGTGTGACTTTGTCAATGGTCCAAGTCGGACCGAAACGTCGTGGTAAGCTTCTCTCTTTTATGTGCGGGTTATTTGTGTATCGTTCCAGTCACGGTATTGTGCCTTTTTGTTATTTACTGAAATGCATCTAGTCAGCTTTATTATTATTATATTATTATTATTATTATTATTATTATTATTATTATTATTATTATTATTATTATTATTACAGTTATTAATAGTTCTGGGAAGCACTTTACCCGTAACGACCCTAAAGTGCCTGAGTTTGAGCCTAGGAAGGGGAAAGTGAAGGGGTAACTCCAATTCATTGGCTCAAGAACCCATCGTCAGTATTAATTCCCCTCCCATAATGAATAAAAGATTCACAGACTGAATTACGTGAAGATAAATAGTAACTTGTACACGACCTCGTAGTGCTCTGGAGGACGACCATCTTCACAGTATAATTTTAATGTTCAAAATATTATATTAATTTTCACAGAATAATGTTAATGTTTAGAGTATAAACTTAAAGTTTAATTTAAATGGTTAACGGTTAGATAACTAGATTAATGGTTAGATTATTAGGTTATTTGTTAAATTATAAGGCTAAATTTAGATTGCAATGTCAATGGTTAGATTTTAAGGTTAGTTAGATTATAAGGTTAATGGTTATATTACAAGGTTAATGGTTAGATTACAAGGTTAAAGGTTAGATTACAAGGTTAATGGTTAGATTACAAGGTTAAAGGTTAGATTACAATGTTAATGGTTAGATTACAAGGTTAATGGTTAGATTACAAGGTTAATGGTTAGATTACAAGGTTAATGGTTAGATTACAAGGTTAATGTTAGATTACAAGGTTAATGGTTATATTATAAAGTTAATACTTAAATAACAAGATTAAAGACTAGATTATTAAGTTAATGGTTAAATTAAAATTTTTGATACTTGTATCGCAAGTCTAATTATAACATTAGAAAGCTAGTAGTTTGATTATAAGGCTAAATGCTAGGGTGCAGGTCTAATGCTAGAATATATGCTTAATGGTAAGAATATAAGTTTAATCGCTTATTGGACTGTTTCTCAGGTAAGAAAGAGAGAGTTTATCAGTTACATATAGTACTGACCTACGTACCTACTGACTCGGTGTGGAGAATAAGGATGTTCAACATACGGGAAAAATTGCCCCCATAATTGATAACTGATAATATCTTAGATACAATCACAGTAACAGAACCCTCCCACCTATTTCCAAAGTAGCTCGTCCACTCCCAGTTGTGTAACTCACAGACCTGAAAAAAGTATGACTTAGATGCCCCGCCCACCGTCAGTGCATGACACAACTTGCTACTGCTTGGCAGTATCTGCCTAACAGTGTCGGCCAGAGGCGGCATCAAATAATTAAAGATATTTTTCCTGAACTGTCAACTTGATTCACCTTCCCCAAAAGGTAAAGAGGAAGACTCAGGAATCGACCCACTGACAGTGAGAAAATTGAAATCCAAGTGAGCAAAAATATTGAACTAGGCAACACAGTTGGGGCAGTCAGGATAAGCACCAACGAAAATACAAATGCCCCCCTGCCAGGAAAAACAGGAGCACCAGCAGTTCTAACATCACTGCACTGTCCCCACTGTAGAACCACCTATGCAAAAACCAGGCGTTTGCAAAATAATTATGTTCCCGTCTTGCTCCGCTGGTAACTGCACAGCAATAAGACCCAAACATTTGAAAGAGATCGTTTGTCCAGTTCTTGGGAAGATTTCAGAGATCCTTCTATTGCAGATTTGATTCCCGAAGAAATTAAGTCGCTCTGTGGTGCATCGCATTGTGTCCTGACAAAGCAAAAGATGGAGGTATGAGGCCCATTACCGTGGGCAGTACTCTTCGCTGCCTCGTTGCTAAAGCTGTTGTTCAAAGCACAGTCATAGAGGAGGCCATGATGCTTCGACTAAACCAGCTTGACTTTGGAATCTCTCAAGGCAAGGAAGCATAAATACATGTGACAAGGACACATATCAAAAATCTACTTGAGTATGACAATGTAGCACAAATTTAGATTTTTGAAAATTCATTTAATCTCCTAAAAAGAGATTTGGCATTAACATCCATACAAACACTTTATACGAGGGTGCCCAGGAAGAGGATCTCACTCCATTTCTCTTTTGCATAACGGTTAGTGAAGTTATCATCAAGTTGATGAGCGAGCTAAATATCTGGCTCATCAATGATGGCACACTAGCAGGCACGTTAGTGTCTCTTTTAGCAGATCATACTCAGAAGATGGCACATTGATAGGCCATGGCGCTCGACCTTAATCCACCTAAATGCAAAATCCTCTCACCTAACCAACAAGCGCGACCGATGTAGTCACAAAAGTGCACATTCCTAGTCTAGATGACGAGCAGTGAGACTAAGGTGCGCTTCCAGTCAGACTAGGAGGCAATGGTGTCCGAAAGTCATCACAAAATTCTCTCCTTGCATTTGTCTTCATGTGTGGAGCCCAACGAACTTGAGGCAGCAACTCTCCTTAAGTTAAATGCCTTAGGGACACTGATTTAGGTTCACAATCCAAAGTTTATTAATTAATGGAGCCAGGCTTTTGGAAATTCTAGCAAGCTCTAACCAACTAGCTCTCCCCACTAACTACCAAAAGTGGCACTGAGATATCCTTAAGTAAAGAATCTTCCTTTAACAATGCCTGAGATTGTGTCGGGGAAGAAGAGAGCTCACCTCCTGGCAGCGAGAGCTCCTCATGCAGTGGATTTTCTGTTGGTTGTCATCATATCCTTCTTTAGCACATGCCTCAACCCGCAGACCATTCGTATCTGTGTTGCACCTCACTTTGCAACCCCTATCCACACTGAACACAGGAGTAACTGCAACAGTGAATCGACAGACGGTTTTGGATACCATGGTCTTGTTTGCTGCAGACCTGAGGCAAGAAGAACTTAACAACTGAGTTCCAACAACTGAATGTTCAGCAATAAGAGAGCTACCAAGTATGCAGATCTGATGACAGCCCGTCCTGATGGAACTACCATACAAATCTGGACAGACGACAAGCAGGTGTTCAGGGACTAAACATGCGTGTGCACACCTGCTGATACCTGTCTCCAGTGAAGCAGAGAAGAAGTTGAAGTAGCTGCCAGCTTCAGGGAGTCTCAAAAGTCATTACACGTTTGTTCCCACAAGCTCAGAGACCCTCGGCTGAAGGGAAAAGAGCGCAGAAAAATTCCAAAAAGAGCTAGGCAGACTCATCTGGGCAACTAAGAATCCTAGAACAGCTAGCTTTCTGTTCCAGAGGTTCAGCGTTACAGCTCAGAACGTTAATGCCTTTTGCTTCAAGTGTACGTGCTGCAGCTCTGAGGAATTGAATGAGATATTTGGGAATGTAATTGTTGAACACACATCAGTGTACTAGTAATTTAACCCTAAAACTTTTTGCATTTTATACTCCAAAGTCTTTCTACCTTTTATGTAGACTTTAAAATCTGGTACTGCACTATATAATAAAAGTTACTTAGTTAAGCATTTATAAAAGATAGAGTGAAAGGAAAAGTAACATGTTCAAACAGCCTCAAGGAGAAATATAAATATTTATCGCTGGAGCCTTTTTATCTACTCTCTCTCTAAAGTGTAATGAACACTTGTCAATGACCAATAATCACCCACATGGAGACAGAAACACAGAAGATTATTTGAGCTGTACATTTCGATCCCCTTCTGGTCTAACTTTGAGGGCTGCGTATGGAAATTTAAACACATGCAGTATAATGTGATCCTTTATTGACTACGTTTCGCCCGCACAGTGAGCTTTTTCAAGTCACAAACAGATCTACCTGGGGTGGAAGGGACGAGAGTATTTATAGTCAGGTTTAGAATGCTGAGGTCAGGTGGAGAATGCTGCATCTGATGATGTACCGAGTGGGGTTATAGAGTCTAAAATCTTGGGTAGCTTGGAAAGGAGATTGGATAAGTTTGTGAGCAGACATTCTACAGTGTTCTTCCATTCCTGTGTTCTTATGTGGGATAGCGATGAAGAAGTTTCTTGGCAAGTGGTTCAGCTATGTTATAGAAGCCACTATTCTGGTTGAAGTTGTCGGATATAGAAATAAGTGATGATTCCAGGATTCTTCGGTATTGAGTGTTGTCTTCTGTGGCGATAAGTCTTGAGTTTCTGTAGTTTATCAAGTGGTTGTGTGAATTACGGTGTTGTACACAGGCATTCCTTGTGTCGTCAGACCTGCTTGCGTACTGGTGTTCTGAAATACGTGTTTGGAGGTCCCTTGATGTTTCGCCCACGTATAATTTGTTGCAGTCATTACAAGGGATTATGTATACCCCTGCAGAGGGTGGAAGCTTGTCCTGTCTATCACTGGTAATGTCCTTGATGGTCGTGGTTGTGGAGGTAGATACTTGGAATGAGGTATTGGAAAAGATGTTGGAAACGTGTTTGGCAATGGAGTTGGTGGGGAGGACCATGTATCTCTTCTCGGTAGTGTCTTCTCTGGGTGTGTTGAAGATGTTTAATGCCCGTCGTCTGCAGTCTCTGATGAAGTGACGAGGATAGTGGAGTTTAGAAAATACTTGTTCAATTATCGTGCATTCTTCTTCAAGACATTACCAGTGATAGACAGGACAAGCTTCCACCCTCTGCAGGGGTATACATAATCCCTTGTAATGACTGCAACAAATTATACGTGGGCGAAACATCAAGGGACCTCCAAACACGTATTTCAGAACACCAGTACGCAAGCAGGTCTGACGACACAAGGAATGCCTGTGTACAACACCGTAATTCACACAACCACTTGATAAACTACAGAAACTCAAGACTTATCGCCACAGAAGACAACACTCAATACCGAAGAATCCTGGAATCATCACTTATTTCTATATCCGACAACTTCAACCAGAATAGTGGCTTCTATAACATAGCTGAACCACTTGCCAAGAAACTTCTTCATCGCTATCCCACATAAGAACACAGGAATGGAAGAACACTGTAGAATGTCTGCTCACAAACTTATCCAATCTCCTTTCCAAGCTACCCAAGATTTTAGACTCTATAACCCCACTCGGTACATCATCAGATGCAGCATTCTCCACCTGACCTCAGCATTCTGAACCTGACTATAAATACTCTCGTCCCTTCCACCCCAGGTAGATCTGTTTGTGACTTGAAAAAGCTCACTGTGTGGGCGAAACATAGTCAATAAAGGATCACATTATACTGCATATGTGTTTATATTTCCATTGTGTCGGTATTTTATACCATTTATTTCCAGGGCTGCATATTCTGAGTGCCAACTATGTTCATTTCTACAGCTACCATTCAATCCAGATTAAGAAGTTAGAGCAAGGAAAAAATCCCTAGAACACAATTCTCCAAATTAGGATACCCTAAATGGTTTATTAACAAGGAGAAAAGAAAGCAAACATCAACTGTAACTAAACCTCAGTTCACAAAAAAGACGAACCCCATCCTGCAAATCTCAACTCATGGTAACCTACCACCAAGGCACATTCAATCGTCTCAATAAAGTGACCAACATAATCACGTTCTATCACAACAAATTAGGGATTCTCTTTTCCACTAAACACAAACGTTCAGCCACGCAAGTCACACCAGGCGTTTACCAGATACCATGTAAAGACTGCAACAAAACATACATAGGGCAGAGAGGCCGAAAGCTATGCACAAGGATCATTGAACACCAGAGGGCAAATGCATTATGCACAGGATAATTCAGTCATTTTTCAACATGTCAGCATCAACAATCACAACATTCACTGGGATGCTGCCACCATCAAACACAAATCACACTTCAGTTACAAACGCAAAATCATAGAATCTGCCCTCATAAATACCACTCTCAAGGGGACTGAAATTACTAAATGTAATGTATATATATAATACATAATATATATATATATATATATATATATATATATATATATATATATAATATATATATATATATATATATATATATATATATATATATATATATATATATAATATATATATATATATATATATATATATTATATATATATTAGTTTCCTTCTTTTTCTGGTTCCCCCTCGTCCAACACGAGCTGCTTCACAGAAACAGCACATGTTGAAGCAATGCAGAGTTAATACACAAATAATCCGCATATAGGAGACTGAAGCTTATGACGACATTTTCGTCCGACTTGTATCAAAAGTTAAGATAAGACGTTGCACCGTCGTCGTTCCTATGAACTCCGGAGGGAGTGAACATCAAAATGGTATAAAATACCGACAGGTTGTTAGGTAAGACACATATGCAACAGTTAGATATCTTTATTTCAAAACGCTTTGCCTACACAGTAGGCTTCTTCAGTCGAGTACAGAAAAGTTGATAGAAGCAAAAGAGACGTGAAGACGATGTAATCAGTCCATCACCCTTGACGTTTTGAGGTGGTCAGTCTCTCCAGACTGAGGGACTGACCACCTCAAAACTTCAAGGGTGATGGACTGATTGCATCATCTTCACGTCTCTTCTGCTTCTATCAACTTTTCTGTACTCGACTGAAGAAGCCTACTGCGTAGGCGAAACGTTTCGAAATAAAGATGTCTAACCGTTGCACATGTGTCTTACCTAACAACTCCGGAGGGAGCTGGACAAATACCTAAATTCAGTATCCAATCAGCCGGGCTGTGGTTCGTACGTTGAACTATGTAAGACCAATGGTAAAAGGTACCACTAACTCCCCTGCTAATCGAGATAAGTATATTCTGGTTGTGGGTGACTCACAGGTAAGATATATAGACCATACTTTCTATAACAGATATAGAAATATTAGAGAGTGTGCTTCTCAGGAGCTGGTGTTGATGACATAGTCAACAGATTAGATAACACTATGTCACGTAATGGGAACAAGCCCATCATCTTAGTGCTGGTGGTAATGATATCAGGAAGGGCAGGAGACAAGAGCCGCTGGATTAGTGTAAGGGAGGAGTCCAAATCATGTGTAGCATTTTGCCTAGAAGGGGAGTAGGCAGTGAACAGACTTCTAGGGTAAATGGTGTATGTTTCTGGCTAGACAGGTACTGCAAGGAATTTGCAGTAACTGGGACAAATTTTATGGCAAACATGATAAATATGCAAGGGATGAAGTACATCTATCAGGGGCTGTAGTGGTTGCATTAGCCAACTCAGCTGAGGGGGGCCATTGCTGACTTGTCTAGGACTTTAAACTGATAGATTAAAGAGATATGGGTGTGTGTAGGAAACAATCAAGCCGCAGTACAAGTGTTGAAGACAACAGATATTATCAGGATACCTCAGGGATATCTTTAATAGACAATATTCAAAATAAAGTTGCTAGTAAAGGCAAAGCAATTGATCAACAAACAAAGAGAGACAGTAGAGGGCAGAGAGTGACTAGCTCACTTACGTTTTACTATAATAATAGTAGGAGTCTAAGAAATAAGATAGATGATGCAAGATTACTTGCATGTGCAGGTAATATAGATATTATTGCTGTAACGGAGACCTGGTTCAACCTGAAAGATAATGAAATGCCTTCTGAATGCTACATACAAGGCTATAAACTATTCCACACTGACAGGGTCAACGGGAAGGGTGGTGGACTAGCGATGTTTGTCAGAGATAATTTAAATTGTTGTGTTACACAAGATATAAGAATAGAAGCATTGGACACAGAATCTGTTTGGCTACAGTTTCTCGAGTGTGGTGACAAATTAATTTTGGGTGTGCTTTTTAGGACCTCAAATATTGATAGGGAGTACAGTAAGCTGCTATGGGACGAAATTCATAAGGTGTCTAGATACGAAAATGTTGTGTTAATGGGAAGTTTTAACTTTAGACAAACTGATTGGAACAGTCACAGGAAATCTTGCGTCTAGTGACTTTCTTGATGTGGTTCAAGACTGCTTTTTAAGACAGGTTGTGACACAACCAACTAGAGGAAACAATCTGCTTGACTTGGTTCTTGCCAACAAGGAATCATTAATTAATAATCTAGAGATTAATGATGAGTTTGGCAAAAGCAATCACAAATAATTTAGTTTCAATATATCAAGGAATTTCCCAAATAACTGCAATCAAGTCTGTCCCAGACTTCTGTTTGGCCGATTTCCTGGGACTGAGAAATTATCTGGGTGGGCTAAATTGGAAAGACCTGACTATGGGTCAGGTAGGTGGTGTTGGCTGCCAATATGACGTTTTTCATAGCATAGTTTTAGCTGCCCAGACAACTTATGTTCCAAGCAGGAAAATGAGATCACCCAAAAATGATCCCAATTGGATAAACAATAGATTAAAACATCTCATTGGTCAAAAGAGAGGAATATATAGGCATATCAAAAGAGGGGATGGGCAGTTAAAAAATCAGTATATTCAATTAAAGAGAAAAATAAAAAAGGGAATAAGAAAAGCTAGAAGAGATTATGAGGCTAAAGTGCCAAGGGATTCGAAGACTAACCCAAAAGGTTTCGTTCAGGTATATAGACGTAAGATTAGGAACAAGACAGGCCTACTCAAAAGTAACTCAGGTCAGATCACTGACAGTGATAAGGAAATGTGTGAAATTTTTAACTCTTATTTCCTCTCAGCTTTTATGCAAGAAGATACTAGCGAAATTCCAGAAATAATAAATTATGTAGAACAGGACGATAATAAGCTATTCACGATTGCAGTAACTAGTGACATGGTCATCAGACAAATAGAGAAATTAAAACCTAACAAATCCCCAGGCCCTGATGAACTGTTAGGAAGGGTTTCAAAGGAATGTAAAGATAAGCTTTGCCAATTTATGGCTAGTCTTTTCAACATATTACTACAAACTAGCATAGTGCCAGACAAGTGGAAAATGGCAAATATAATACCTATTAACAAAGCAAGAGACAGGTCCTTAGCTTCATAATGGGAAAATTTATGGAACCAATAATTGCCGAGGCAATTCGTAGCCATCTTGAAAGACATAAATTGATTAATGAATCTCAGCACGGTTTAACAAAGGGGCGTTCCTGCCTTACGAATTTACTAACTTTTTTCACCAAGGTATTTGAGAAGGTAGATCATGGTAATGAATATGATATTGTGTATATGAACTTCCATAAAGAATGGAGAAGAATTTTTTCCTGGGCAGAGTAGTGGTTGGCAGATAGGCAGCAGAGAGTTTACATCAATGGGGAGAAATGAGAGTGGGGGCACCTCACGAGTGGTGTTCCACAGGGGTCAGTGTAGGGGCCTTTGTTGTTCACAATTTATATAAACGACAATTATGAGGGAATAAATAGCGACATAAGCAAGTTTACTGATGACACCAAAACAGGTCACCTAATTCATTCTAATGAGTACATTAGAACACTCCAAGAAGATTTGAGCAGACTGATGCAGTGGTCGGAGAAGTGGCAGATGCAGTTTAATATAGATAAATGCAAAGTTCTAAACATTGGACAAAAAACATAACCATGCCACATATAAACTAAATAATGTAGATCTTAATATAACTGATGCGAAAAGGATTTGAGAGCTCTGGTTAGCAGTAATCTAAAACCAAGACAGCAGCGCATTAGTGTTCGCAATAAAGCGAACGGAATCCTTGGCATCATATCAAGAAGCGTAAATAATAGAAGTCCTCAGGTTGGTCTTCAACTCTATATATCTTTGGTTAGGCCTCATTTAGATTATGTTGCACAGTTCTGGTCACCATATTACAAAATGAATATAAATACACTGGAAGACGTACAGAGGAGGATGACAAAGTTGATCCCATATATCAGAAATCTTCCCTATGAGGATAGACTGAGGGCCCTGAATCTGCACTTTCTAGAAAGACGTAGAATTAGGGGAGGATATGATTGAGATGTATAAATGGAAAACAAGAATAAATAGAGGATGTAAATAGCATGCTAAAAATATTTAGCCAAGACAGGATTCGCAGCTATGGTTTTAAGTTCAGGAAGGATATAGGAAAGCACTAGTTTGATAACAGAGTTGTGGATGAGTGAAAGAAACTCCCGAGTGCCATCATAGAAGCTAAGACTGTGTAGTTTTAAAAATAAGTTAGATAAATACATGAGTGTGTTGGTGGGTGTGAGTTGGACCTGACTAGCTTGTGCTAATAGGTCTGATGCCGTGCTCCTTAAGTAGATGTGACCTGACGGGACTAGGTGGGTCATTGGTTTAAACCAGGAGGTGACGTGGACCTGCCTCGCATGGACCAGTAGGCCTGAAACAGTGTTCTTTCTTTCTTATGTTCTTAACAACCTGGTTGATCAGGCCCTGATCCACAGGAAGGCCTAGTGAAGGACTGGGCCTCGGGGGCGTTGACCCCTGGAACACCCACCAGGTAATATTAATGATTGTTACCTTATGTTTATGACTAGCAAACTTCACCAACCTGTGTCACATCAACAGCTGTGACAGAACAGGTGATAACAGGTAAACAGCTCAGAGTGACATAATTAAAGCAGAGAAGACACAAAGAGTAAGAGAGAGAGAGTGAGACGATTACATATTCTTGGTAACTAGAGAACACTGGATACTGCACTGCGTAAGCAACTACTTTCAAAACATGAAGAATAACAGGGATAATAAGAAATGCATTGCGAAGAATAAAAGAATTCCTAAGAGACAGAGTGATAATCTTATTTTTCTCTGCTCAAAGAATAAACAAGTTTGGCAAGTGGAGTTCCACAAGCCTCAGTTGAAGGACCAGTGCTCTTCCTGGAATATTCATATAGCAAATGTAAGAAAGATTTAAGGAAAAAGACTGGAAGCGGAGTACAGAATGGGGAATAGCACCTGTAAACCCCTATCAAAGAGAAAGAAACAGGAGTGTGTATAATACCGACAGTATCACAGGAGATTCATATCAGTATAATAACTTCAATAATAAGTGCTCTACCTTCGCATTAGTGATGAACTTCATGAACATCGTTAACAATGAATCATTCATAACCCAGTAAACAATACATTTTAGTTCTGTAACAAAACATGTACTATGCAGAACCAGCATGGAGCCCACAGCAGTCCAGTCATGTCCCCCCAAAAATCAGAGAAATTAAAGGTTTTAGCAATAAGACTACTAAGGTAGTTGATTACTTCTGAAAATAAGAGAGATGAACCTGGTGTCATTCAAGGATTAGGGGTAGACATGATTACGACGAATGAAATATTTATGAATGTGATAGGATGGGCAGTAAACAGGAAGAAGGGCGATACAGTGTGAGGTTAAACACTCAAATGAGTCCCAGGATGCTAGAATATATTTGTTCAGCCTTAGAGAGCTCAGATCTGGATGATGAAGTGGCGGAGAAAGGAAAGACTGTAACCAGCCTTCAGAGAACTTGAGACCTACAATGTTATGATTAGTAAAGCCCAGTCACGGTTGGTTTAGAGACGGGGCCAGGAGCCGAGACTCGAGACCCACATGTCACAAGTAGATGAGTAATGTGTGAGCAAATAAGCGTGCACGAACACACAAAATGTACACAACAAAAGTAATGGTATCAGACATTAAACTGCAAAAGGTCATTGGAACTTCCTATCCCTCAGAACTGAAAAAAGGGAATTCTTGTTTCAGATGCTTACCGAAGTATAATGACAGAATTAAAAAGAGAAAACACGAAAAAAAGGCTGAATGGACGGCATTTTCCTAGAATGAAACATACCTTCAGGCACCCCAACCAGTCATATAATAATCCACAAACTAGAAGAACAGGTATATTTAACAAAAATATATAAAAAGTCACTTAAGTGCTTTGGTGAATACTTAAAAGACAGGAGTCTGGAAATGACAGTACGAAGAGTTAGAAGGTAAAGGTGTGACAAATATTCTCTAAAGAAGAGTAGCGTGTTGTTCCTAGTATATGAAAATAATATTGTTAAACAAACTACGGAGGTGGTCAGACAAGTGGTCACTAGAGAGCAGCCAGAGAAAACGAAAGGTTATGAGGATTGAGAGAGAACGTCGGAGACGGAATTGGGGACAGAAGCTTACAATAGTCATTGAAAGAAAAGAACTTTTGAACCAGAGGTGCACATGGGCTAAATAACCTCGGCGAGTTTTTAGTCACGCAAATCTCAGAATAGTATTGAGGGTGCTGACCACAATGCGACGTATGTAAAGTTTACCATGGAATATGCAGTCCTAGCGTGTTGCCTCCAAATAATCACAACTGATCAGATGAGGAGGATTAGGAGAGAAATAATGAAGATTTGTCACAGTCTAAGAAGGAATAATTAGGTAAACTGGAACAGATTTGGCGAAGTGAGGTGTTTAGGAACCAAGTGACACAAGTATTATAATCTAATAGAAAAACGGAACGAGCCAGATGAAGACGTGCTAGTGTGTACTATATTAAAAATGGGTGCAACAAAGCCCTGATGCGAGAACCAACAATGTTGGTCAAGAAAGATTGAGAGGCAGGGCCATGAGCTGAGTCTCGACATTCCCACAACTTCAGTTGGGTGAATTGCAGGTACGCAGAGCCAGTGTGGAGCACACTAGGAAAACACAGTGACACACTCGAGAAAGTTCAAGGCTTTGTCTCCTGAATGATACCATTGATGAGAAGACTGGGAGATAAGTGGAAAGAAACACTAGCTAAAAGGAACCACCTAGCCATCAGTTTCTCTTGTTCCTAGAGGAAGAACAAAAATTAAAAGAACTATGACCATGACATACTCAGGAAAACAGTATTATACAAAAAACTTGATCAATAACAAGAAATAAATTTGAACAACAGGACATGAATAAAAATTATATTGATAACAGAGCCGGGGAAAAAAAATCCACATAAGAGCAGTGTAGAAGTGGAACAAGATGGACAACGAAACAAAAGAAAGTGATTGCATGCGGCATCATTCGTAAATGCTCTGGCGGATTCACATTAGTCACTGGAGAAGAAGGTCCGATGTAGTCACGATGCTAAGACAATGTCGACTGTAAACAGGCTACAGGCGAAAAATATGCTGTGGTAAAATAAACATCATTGAGAGTAACAACAGTTGCAACAACGGCGACAAAGTTAATAGCAGCAACAGTAGTAGTAACATCAGCAGCAGCATAAGAAACATTAATATCAATAAAAGGAATACCAGTGTTAGCAGCAGCAGCAGTAGCAGCCGCCGTGCTATTAAAGCTGCACCTGTTGAATGAGCGACTGCTGATGGTTGTGCTAGTGCTACTGCTGCTGCTACTACTACTATTACTACAACATCTGCTGCTTCTATCATTGCAGCAATAGCTGCTGTTTCAGCCTCTGCTGATGTTTCTGATGCTGCTGGTGATGCTGCTGCTACTATATTTTTTTTACCGCTGCTATTGTTGCTGCCACAGCTGTTGTAGAGATTACTGCAAATGGTTCTACTGCTGCTGCTGCTTAACAACTGTTGTTGTTGCTGCGGCTGTTGCTGATGATTCTGCTGCTGCTGTTCTTGCTGATGTAGCAGCTGATGTTCCGGCTACTCTGATTTTTTTTTTTGCTGCTACTGCTTATGGTATTACTATTGTTGCTGCTGCTGCTGTTACTCCTGCCTCTCTCTCGCTTCCCCACCTAGGACAATGTGTAGCCACAGTCTCCATTGTTCCACGAAAAGTACGAGTGCGCACACACACACACACACACACACACACACACACACACACACACACACACACACACACACACACACACACACACACACACACACACACACCACACACACACAACACACACACACACACACACACACACACACACACACACACACACACACACACACACACACACACACACACACACACCACACACACACACACACACACACACACACACACACACACACACACATACACACACACACACTAGGTAGCTAGGAATCTAGGAAGTAGGTATTCTAGGATGAAGGATAAACATAGAAGGAACTAGCGAGTAGGCGGTTGGGTCAGCATAAGGTCAAAGTTAGGCCAGAGAACCACATGTACACACAGACCATGCGAACATTCTGAACACCCACGCATCCACAATGCACATACAATCACGCACACACTCACACCCAAAACTAACGCTCACACAAGCACACATGTACGTATACATATACAGAGGCCAACTGACACCTCACTGTGACTTGATAGTAACCTACTTATTTCCTTCCCTACACCTCTCCCCTTTTCTCTTCTTCTCTCTCCTTTCCCCCATTCCCCCCTCTCTCTCTTTTCCTTCCCTCTCTCACTCCTTCCGTCCCCCCTCTAGCTCCCTTCTCAGTCTTTTCTCCACCTCCCCATCACTCTCTGCATTTCTCTCCCCCTTGCAACTCCCCCCTTCCTTTATCCCTCTTTCCCTCTACCTCTCTTTTTCTCTCCACCTCTCCCTCTCTTTCTCTCCACCTCTCTCTCTTCTCTACCCCCCTATCTCTCCACCTCTTCCTATCTCTCTCTCTCCACCTCTCTCTACCACTCTCTACCTGTCTCTGTCTCTGTCTCTGTCTGTCTGTCTCTCTCTCTCTCTCTCTCTCTCTCACACACACACAACACACACACACAAACAGCACAAGCACGGNTACTACAAAAACCTAACCCATAAAAAAATGGTGGCTCAGAGGGTGAGTCAAAGGTTCAGGGGATCAGAGGAAGGTTGTCCTGGTAAGGAAGAATGGATGGAAGAGTAATGTAAAAGGATGGAACAAGAGTGGGAGAGGAAACTAGAGAATATGGACAAGAGGATGGAGGAAGAGAAGAAGAAATGGGAGTCACAAGCTAAAGCTGTAGAAGCCAGGATGTGGGCCCTAGAATATGAGGTAAATATGCTGTAGTGAGTTACAGGGCTATTGCCCAGAGGAGCCATGACATCTGAAGCAGGTACACTCCTATTAAATGAGAAGTCCAATGGAAAGGAAGGAGAGAAGACTTATTCTAAGGCCTTGTCAGTCCACCAAGCAAGACCGAGGAATGTAGGGGGAAAGCTGCTAGGAGTAGGGATAGCAGTAAGTGAGGGGGAGAAGGTAGAGAAGGTGATAGGTCCCATGCAGAGGCATGATCATGCCACCAAGAGTTGCAGGAAAAATAAGCAAGACATTGGCTATGTACAAATGGGACCCAGTGACAATTAGGGGAAAGGCAATGGGAGGAGGAGAGGGAGAAGTCAGTGTTTGTTGATGAGCATCAGGAAGGCGAAGAGAGGACACATAATGAAAGATGACAGAAAGAAAAACAGGAGATAAAAAACATCATCAAAGAAATCAGCAAAGAGGATATGAATGAGATAGTAAATTTTCAGAGAATTTGAGGGTAATTGAAGAGGAGAAATTGGCCAGTCAAAACTGGTTTTCAAGAAGGGCTAGGAAGAGAGACAAAGAAAGAGAGTGTCGGCAGAGGACAACCAGAGCCGGGCAAAATAACAAGCAGAAACGCACACAGAACCAACATCAGAACCCAATAGTTAAACATGCTATCCCAACACAAGCCGCAATCCACACTTACAGCCCCCAACCCGCAATATGCTGTAGAATCCCACAGCACACTATTAGGCACCCACCCCCACAAACCCCCCAGAACACAGTGCTGGAGAGGAAACTGAAGGTATGGTACGCCAACGTTGATGGAAAAACAAGTGGGAGAAGTGCCATGAAAGAATCAAAGAGGCATCACAGATCTCACCGAAACCAAGCTCACAGGAATGATAACAGATGCCTTCTTTCCAATGGGATATCAGATCCTGAGGAAAGACAGAGAGAACAGAGAAGGTGGAGGAATGGCACTGCTCATCAAAAACCAATGGGATTTTGATGAGCTGAAGAGAGGAGGCAGAGAAGAAGCATGAGACTACATAATAGGAAGACTTCAGTCTGGAGGTCCCAAGGTGGTAGTTTGAGTGATGTATAACCCACCACAGAACAACAGGAGGCCAAGGCAAGAATATGATGAGAGTAACAGAGTGAAGGTTAACACACTGGTTGAAGTGGCCAGAAAGGCTCATGCGAGCAGGGCAAAGCTGCTGATTGTGGGTGACTTCAATTACATAGAAATTGACTGGGAGAACTTGGAGCCACATGAGGGCACAGAAACGTGGAGGGCTAAGATGATGGAGGTGGTACTGGAAAACCTTATGTACCAACACATAAAGGACACTACCAGAGAGAAAGAAGAGGATGAACCAGTAAGACTGGACCTAGTATTCACCTTGAGTAGTGCAGATATTGAGAACTTCACATATGAAAGACCCCTCGGGGCCAGTGACCACATGATTACAAGTGGAGAGGGAAGCAGGAAGGGCAGGACAAAAGAAGCCAAACTACAAGAGAAGATACTACAGAGGCATGAAGAATTTCCTGCACGAGGTTCAGTGGGACAGAGCACTGGCAGGGAAGTCAGTAAATGAGATTATGGAATATGTGAAAACAATATGCAAGGAAGCTGAAGAGAGGTTTGTATTCAAGAGTAACAGAAATAACGAGAAGGCCAGAATGAGCTCTTGGTTCACTCAAACGTGCAGAGAGTCCAAAAGCAAGTGTGCTAGAGAATGGAAGAAGTATAAAAGGTAAAGGACCCAGGAAAATAAGGAGAGCAGTCATAGAGCCAGTAATCACTATGCACAGGTAAGAAGGTAGGCTCAACGACAATATGAAATGACATAGCGGCAAAAGCCAAATCTGAGCTAAGGCTGTTGTACAGCCACATCAGGAGCAAAACAACAGTCAAAGACCAGGTAATTAGGCTGAGGAAAGGAGGGGAGATCATAAGAAACGACTGAGAAGTATGTGAAGAGCTCAATATGAGTTTCAAAGAAGTGTTAACAGAGGAGACAGAAGGGACTCCAGAAAGACGGAGAGGTGGGGTACACGACCAAGTGTTGGAAACAATACAGTACAACTGAGGAAAAAGTGAAGAGGCTCCAAAGCGAGCTAGATACCTCAAAAGTGATTGGGCCAGATAACATCTTTCCATGGGTCCAGACAGAGGGAGCAGAGGCGCTATGTGTGCCACTAACAACATTCTTCAACACATCTATCGAAACAAGGCGACTATCTGAAGTGTGGAAGACAGCCAATGTAGTTCCATGTTTTAAAAAGGAGACAGACACGAAGCACTAAACTACAGACCAGCGCCACTAACATGCATAGTATGCAGAGTCATGGAGAAGATTATCAGGAGAGTGGTGGAGCACCTAGAAAGGAATGAGCGTATCAGCGACAACCAGCACAGTTTCAGGGATGGGAAATCCTGTGTCACAAACCTACTGGAGTTCTATTACAGGGTGACAGCAGTAAGACAAAAGAGAGGGGTGGGTAGATTGCGTTTTCTTGGATTGTAAGAAGGCTTATGACACAGTTCCACACAAGAGATTAGTGCATAAGCTGGAAGACCAGGCAGGTATAACAAGGATGGCACTGAAATGGATCAGGGAATACCTGTCGGGAAGACATCAGTGAGTCATGGTACGTGACGAGGTGTCAGAGTGGGCGCCTGTGGCGATCGGGGTTCCACAAGGGTCAGTCCTAGGACCGGTACTGTTCCTGGTGTATGTGAACGACATGACGGAAGGAATAGAATCAGAATTGTCCCTGTTTGCAGATGCTGTGAAGTTGATGAGAAGAATTCAATCGGAGGAGGACCAGGCAGAACTACAAAGGGATCTGGACAGGCTGCAGGGCTGGTTCGGAAACTGGCTCCTGGAGTTCAACCCCACCAAGTGCAGTCATTGAAGATTGGGGAAAGGCAAAGAAGATCGCAGATGTAGTACAGTCTAGGGGCCAGAGACTACAAACTTCATTCAATGAAAAGGATCTTGGGGTGAGTATAACATTGTGCACATCTCCTGAGGCGCACATCAACCAAATAACTGCTACACCATATGGGTGCCTAGCAAACCTAAGAACAGCATTCCTACATCTTATTAAGGAATTGTTCAGGACCCTGTACACTGTGTATGTCAGGCCTGTAATGGAGTATGCAGCACCAGTTTGGAACCCACACCTAGCCAAGCATGCAATTAGAGAGAGTGCAAAGATTTGCAACAAGACTAATTCCGGAGCTACGGGGCATGTCCTACGAGGAGAGGTTAATGGAAATCGACCTGACGACACTGGAGGACAGGACAGATATGGGGATATGAGAGTGACATAAAATACTGAGAGGAACTGGCAAGATGGACAGAGCCAGGATGTTCCAGAGATGGGACACAGCAACAAGGGGTCACAATTAGAAGTTGAAGACTCAAATGAATCACAGGAATGTTAGGAAGTATTTCTTCAGTCACAGAATTGTCCGGAAGTGGAACAGTCTGGAAAGTGATGTAGTGGAGGCAGGAACCATACATATCTTTAAGAAGAGGTATGATAAAGCTTATGGAGCAGGGAAAGAGTGGACGTAGTAGCTACCAGTGAAGAGCCGGGGACAGGAGATATGAATCAACCCCTGTAACTACAATTAGGTGAGTACACATACACACATATAAATACATACACACGTTCACATGTGTTTGCGTGGTTGGAGCGCAAGTAAGCATCTTTAAAACTTGCGAAGAATCTGATCCAGAAACTAGAAGTGAAGACATGAATAATAGAAAAGAAATTTCAATGCTCAAAGAATACCTAAGGAAATGGGAACAATGAGTGATGATCTGGAAGAAAGTGTCAGGCAAGACAAATGTGACGCATGAAGATTCGTAAGGATGGATACCGGGAGCGGAACCCTGTTTATATGAATGACATATTAATAGTGATAGAGAGTTATGTATAACCTGAAACAGAGTACAGAGTGAGGAGGGGAAAGAGGCTGCAAACATCACTTATGGAGAACAATCTATGGGATGAAAAATTGTACATATCATGCGAGTAAATTCGCAGTAAATGCGTTACTGGAGAAGCTAAGATTAGCATTCGGGATGACTCACTAAATCGTAATGAGACGAGTGCAAATAAACCACACCACGGGCGGCGATGGAACCCGCGATCTTGTTGTAGCCAGCTGGCTACAACAAGATTGGACGAATTTTGTTGTAGTCAGCTGGCCCAGTGGTTAGTGCGTCAGTCTGGATCCAGTTTGATGACTGATCGCGGGTTCTTTCCCCGCCCGTGATATGATCAGCATTCGAGATCCTTGACAAAGAATCATTCACGACTCAGGTGTGATTTGCCGTTCCGTCAAACATTTATTGTAGGATGCGACACCAGTATGTAATCCACACATGGTCAAGCACACATAAAAGTTATAAATGAACCTATAGCTTTGGGACTATAGGCAATAGCTCACGAGGAGACTTCGTTACGACGTACAAAATATATGGTCGAGAGGTTGGATAGGGAAAGGCAGGTCGAGAAGTAGGATGGGAACAAGGGGGCAGAGATGCAAATTAAAAACAATTCAAATAAGGCAAGGGGATACAAGAAAGTATTTCTTAAAATTTAGGCTGGTCAGAAAATGAATTGAGCTGAATGACGAGGTGATGGAGACCGAGTCCATAGAAAGCTTTGAAAATCGATATTATAGGACCCATGAGACTAGAAGTGAGGAAACCATTTATGAGGTGGAACATGAAGCTGAGGGACTAGAACCACATCTAGGTAATAATATCTAGGCGATTATGTACCCACACACACACACACACACACACACACACCACACACACACCACACACACACACACACACACACACACACACACACACACACACACACACACACACACAAACACACACACACACACACACACACACACACACACACACACCGCCTCCCCCACAGACCTCTTACCTTTCCCCTCCCTCGCGTTTCTCTCTCTCATAGCCTCTTTCCCTCCTTTCTCCCTCTCTCTCTCTTTCTCTCCCTCTCCCTCTCTTTCTCCCTCTCTCTACCCTTTCTCTCCCCCTCACACTTCTCTCTCTCCCCCTTGGTCTTATCCCTCACCCCCATACTCTCTCCTCTCTCTCCCTCTTTCAACCCTTTCTATCTCCTCTCTCTCCCTCTTTCTACCCTTTCTCTCTCTCCCCCACACCCTCTCCCTCCTCTACACATGTAGTAAAAGGTAGTACATAACTGGGTGAAAGAATGACTTGTTAACACACGCTAGTATTATAATTATTAGAACTACTCTCAGTGTTAATGGTATCTCATTAGTATTACGGATACACAGAAGTGAATTGTATTTCTGGGACATATAAACATACACACTCGGGGCCAGGAGCTGGGTCTCGACCCATGAAACCACAACTAGGTGAGTACACACAGCTGATCCTTGGAATTTGACCGCCTCCCCCACAGACCTCTTACCTTTTCCCTCCCTCGCGTTTCTCTCTCTAATAGCCTTCTTCCCTCCTTTCTCCCTCTCTCTCTCTTTCTCTCCCTCTCCCTCTCCCTCTCTTTCTCCCTCTCTCTACCCTTCTCTCCCCCCTCACATTTCTCTCCCTCCCCCTTGGTCTTATCCCTCACCCCCATACTCTCTCCTCTCTCTCCCTCTTTCTACCCTTTCTCTCTCCTCTCTCTCCCTCTTTCTACCCTCTCTCTCTCTCCCCCACACCCTCTCCCTCCTCTAGCCTTCTGTCTGTGGTAATAAAAAGTAAAAAAAAAAAAAAATGGGTGGCCTTAGAGGACGGAAACCCAGAGATCTGGTGGAAAGACTGGGAGCTAGAGCTCCAAAAAAGGGAGGAAGAGTGGGGAAGGAAGATAGTAGAGCTTGGTAAGAAAATGGAGGAGCGGATAGCTGAAGAGTGCAGGAAGTGGGAAGTACAGGTCTTAGCAGCAGAAGCTAGGATACAGTGCTTAGAAGAGAAACTGCAAAGCCTGAAACAGATTAGAGAGACAAATGACAATTCAGGTGTGACATCAGGAAATTCAAAGTCAGGCGCAGACAAGGGGATGGTAAGCAACAACGGAGACATGCCGTACATAAGGCCCTATCAGACCCACGTGGGGCCAGGGAAAAGACGACGAGCACACTAAGATCAAACGACAGGTCCGAAGACAATGAAGGTATGCTATATGCAGAGATTCTAACAGCCAACTGCAGTAGCAAGGGACAGCTGGTCAGGAAAGACAGTCCACTGAGAATAGAAGTTTCAGATATGACAGGGACTGAAGGCAAGAACATGTCAATGGAAGGAAATAAAATGCCTCAGAGGACGCAGATGGAGACTCAGTGGGAGGAGGAAAGGGCGAGGTCAGTTTTTGTGCACGGGCTCCAAGAAGCCAAGGGGGCCAACTTTGAAGAAATAAAACAGGAGGAGAAAAAAATGATTGAAGGCATCATGAAAACAATAGGGAGGGCAATATGACCCAGTGACAAATTTTTCAGAGAATTGGGTGGTTTGCGAGTGGAAGGATACGGCCTGTCAGAGTAACTTTCAAGGAAGAATCAGTTCGAACCAGGATTCTGCAAGAGAAAGCAAGACTGAGGGACAAAGAGGGGTACCAGAGAGTATACCTCGACCGCGACAGAACACAAGAAGAAAGGACTACACTGAAAGAGAGGGTACAGAGACGCAAGAGGAACGAGAAGCAATGAAAATGAGCAGACCCAGACACAGGAGGAAGGGCAAACACACCCCACAGAATCTCCCACCAAAAGACTCCACCCGCGACATTCCCAACACAACTGAGCAACCTATACTACAACCCACTCACTGTTCCCTCTGCCACCAATCCCCATATCACAAACCTCACCCCAACAGCTGTCCCTTATGGGCATTCTGACCCCACCCCCATCAACACAAACCCCACCTACACCACAGCCCCATATAGGCCCCCACCAAGGCTCTCGCTCCCCCAACCCCAATATTCTTGCATGACCACAATGATAGAAAAGAAACTAAGGGTTTGGTACACAAACGCGGATGGAATAATGAATAAACATGAGGAGTGGAATGAAAGAAACAGTGAAAAATCCCCAGACATCATAGCAGTCACAGAAACAAAACTCGCTGAGAAAAATAACAGACACAATCTTCCCAACAGGATATCAGATCCTGAGGAAAGATAAAAGGAGTAGAGGGGGAGGAGGGGTTGCACTGCTCATAAAACACCGATGGGGATTTGAGGAAATGGAAGGCATGGACATGATTGGAGAAAGAGACTACATTGTAGGTACAATTCAGTCCGGAGAACATAAAGTAGTCATTGGAGTGATGTATAACCCACCACAGAACTGCAGGAGGCCAAGAGAGGAGTACGAAGAAAACAACAGGGTGATGGTGGACACACTGGCTGAGGTGGCAAGAAGAGCTCACTCGAGCAGAGCAAAGTTACTGGTAATGGGCGATTTTCAACCACAGGGAAATCGACTGGGAAAACCTGGAGCCACATGGGGGTCCCGAAACATGGAGAGCCAAGATGATGGATGTGGTACTTGAAAACCTCATGCATCAACATGTCAGGGACACAACCAGAGAGAGAGGGGAGGATGAGCCAGCAAGACTGGATCTTGTGTTCACCCTGAGCAGTTCAGACATGAGGACATCACTTATGAGAGGCCCCTTGGAGCTAGCGATCATGTGGTTCTGAGTTTTGACTATATAGTAGAGTTACAAGTGGAGAAGGTAACAGGAACTGAAGGGGACAGGCCAAAAATATAAAAGGGGGACTACACAGGTATGAGAAACTTCCTGCAGGAGGTTCAGTGGGACAGAGAAATGGTAGGAAAATCAGTAAATGAGATGATGGAATATGTGGCAACAAAGTGCAAGGAGGCAGAGGAAAGTTTTGTTCCCAAGGGAAACGGAAATAATAGGAAGACCAAAACGAGTCCTTGGTTTACCCGAAGGTGTAGGGAGGCAAAAACTAAGTGCAACAGAGAATGGAAAAGGTACAGGAGGCATAGGACCCAGGAAAACAAGGAGATTAGTAGAAGAGCCAGAAACGAGTATGCACAGATAAGGAGGGAGGCCCAGCGACAGTATGAAAACGACATAGCATCGAAAGTCAAATCTGACCAGAAACTGCTGTATAGCCACATTAGGAGGAAGACAACAGTCAAGGACCAGGTGATAAGGCTGAGGAAAGAAGGTGGAGAACTCACAAGAAACGATCAAGAGGTATGTGAGGGGCTCAACACAAGATTTAAGGAAGTATTTACAGTAGAGACAGGAAGGACTCTGGGGGGACAGACCAGATGGGGACACCAGCAAGGAATACACCAACAAGTGTTGGACGACATACACACAGATGAGGAGGAGGTGAAGAAACTGCTAAGGGACATCGATACCTCAAAGGCAATGGGACCAGACAACATCTCCCCGTGGGTCCTTAGAGAGGGAGCAGATATGTTGTGCGTGCCACTTACCACAATCTTCAACACATCCCTGAAACTGGGGAACTACCTGAGGTATGGAAGACGGCAAATGTAGTTCCCATTTTTAAAAAAGGAGACAGAAAAGAGGCACTAAACTATAGACCTCTGTCATTGACGTGTATAGTATGCAAAATTATGAGAAGATTATCAGGAGGAGTAGTGTGGAGCACCTGGAACGGAACAGGAGTATAAAATGCCAACCAGCACGGATTCACGGAAGGCAAATCCTGTGTCACAAACCTTCTGGAGTTTTATGATAAAATAACAGAAGTAAGACAAGAGAGAGAGGGGTGGGTTGATTGCATCTTCTTGGACTGCAAGAAGGCCTTTGACACAGTTCCTCACAAGAGATTAGTGCAGAAGCTAGAGCATCAGGCGCATAAACAGGAAGGGCACTGCAATGGATCAGAGAATACCTGACAGGGAGGCAGCAACGAGTCATGGTACGTAATGATGTATCACAGTGGGCACCTGTTGACGAGCGGGGTCCCACAGGGGGTCGGCCCTAGGACAGTGCTATTTTTGGTAATGTGAACGACATGACGGAAGGGTTTAGACTCAGAAGTGTCCCTGTTTGTAGATGATGTGAAGTTAATGAGGAGAATTAAATCTGATGAGGACCAG
>NC_069411.1:50512323-50517323 GCF_026875155.1 Cherax quadricarinatus
CACACACACACACACACATACACACATACACACACACACACACACACACACACACACACACACACACACACACACACACACACACACACACACACACACACACACACACACACCAGCAAGGCTGACTTAGTATTCACCTTGAGTAGTGCAGAATCGAGGACATCAAACATGAAAGACCCCTTAGGGCCAGTGACCATGTGGTTTTAAGCTTCGAATACACAGTAAGCTACAAGTGTAGGGAGAAGCAGGAAGGCCAGGACGAATGAAGCCAAACTACAAGAAAGGGGACTACACAGGAATGAGGAACTTCCTGAGCGGGGTTCAGTGGACAGAGAACTGGCAGGAAAGCCAGTTAATGAGATGATGGAATATGTAGCAACAAAATGCAAGGAGGCTGAGGAGAGTTTGTACCCATGGGTAACAGGAATAATGAAAAAGCCAGGATGAGCCCATGGTTTACCCAAAGGTGCAGGGAGGCAAAAACCAAGTGTGCTAGGGAATGGAAGAAATATAGAAGGCAAAGGACCCAGGAGAATAAGGAGAGCAGTCGTAAGCCAGAAAACGAATATGCACAGATAAGAAGGGAGGCCCAAAGACAATATGAAATGACATAGCAGCGAAAGCCAAATCTGAACCGAAACTGTTGTACAGCCACATCAGCAGGAAAACAACAGTCAAGGACCAGGTAATCAGGCTAAGGAAGGAAGGAGGAGAGACAACAAGAAATGACCGTGAAGTATGTGAGGAACTCAACAAGAGATTCAAAGAAGTGTTCACAGAGGAGACAGAAGGGGCCCAGAAAGACGGAGAGGTGGGGCACACCACCATGTGCTGGACACAGTGCACACAACCGAGGAAGAAGTGAAGAGGCTTCTGAGTGAGCTAGATACCTCAAAGGCAATGGGCCAGATAACATCTCCCCATGGGTATTGAGAGAGGGAGCAGAGGCGCTATGTGTACCCCTAACAACAATATTCAATACATCTATCGAAACAGGGAGATTGCCTGAGGCATGGAAGACAGCAAATGTAGTCCCAATCTTTAAAAAAGGAGACAGACATTAAGCATTAAAACTACAGACCCAGTGTCACTGACATGCATAGTATGCAAAATCATGGAGAAGATTATCAGGAGAAGAGTGGTGGAACACCTAGAAAGGAATGATCTCATCAACAGCAGCCAACATGATTTCAGGGACGGGAAATCCTGTGTCACAAACCTACTGGAGTTCTGTGACATGGTGACAGCAGTAAGACAAGAGAGAGAGGGGTGGGTGGATTGCATATTCTTGGACTGCAAGAAGGCGTTTGACACAGTTCCACACAAGAGATTGGTGCAAAAACTGGAGGACCAAGCAGGGATAACAGGGAAGGCACTACAATGGATCAGGGAATACTTGTCAGGAAGACTACAGCGAGTCATGGTACGTGGCGAGGTGTCAGAGTGGGCACCTGTGACCAGCGGGGTCCCACAAGGGTCAGTCCTAGGACCAGTGCTGTTTCTGGTATTTGTGAACGACATGACGGAAGGAATAGACTCTGAGGTGTCCCTGTTTGCAGATGACATGAAGTTGATGAGAAGAATTCACTCGATCGAAGACCAGGCAGGACTACAAAGGGATCTGGACAGGCTGCAAACGTGGTCCAGGAATTGGCTCCTGGAGTTCAATCCTACCAAGTGCAAAGTCATGAGGATTGGGGAAGGGCAAAGAAGACCGCAGACGGAGTACAGTCTAGGGGGCCAGATACTACAAACCTCACTCAAGGAAAAAGATCTCGGGGTGAGTATAACACCAGGCACATCTCCTGAAGCGCACATCAACCAAATAACTGCTGCAGCATATGGGCGCCTAGCAAACCTCAGAACAGCAGTCCGACATCTTAATAAGGAATCGTTCAGGACCCTGTACACCGTGTACGTTAGGCCCATATTGGAGTATGCGGCACCAGTTTGGAACCCACACCTAGCCAACCACGTAAAGAAACTAGAGAAAGTGCAAAGGTTTGCAACAAGACTAGTCCCAGAGCTAAGAGGTATGTCCTACGAGGAGAGGTTAAGGGAAATCAACCTGACGACACTGGAGGACAGGAGATAGGGGAGACATGATAACGACATACAAAATACTGAGAGGAATTGACAAGGTGGACAAAGACAGGATGTTCCAGAGATTGGACACAGTGACAAGGGGACACAGTTGGAAGTTGAAGACACAGATGAATCACAGGGATGTTAGGAAGTATTTCTTCAGCCACAGAGTAGTCAGTAAGTGGAATAGTTTGGGAAGCGATGTAGTGGAGGCAGGATCCATACATAGCTTTAAGCAGAGGTATGATAAAGCTCACGGTTCAGGGAGAGTGACCTAGTAGCGATCAGTGAAGAGGCGGGGCCAGGAGCTCGGACTCGACCCCCGCAACCTCAACTAGGTGAGTACAACTAGGTGAGTACACACACACACACACACACACACACACACACCACACACACATACACACACACACGCACACACACACCACACACACACACACACACACACCTAGGTGAGTACACACACACACACACACACACACACACACACACACACACGCCTACCTTTGTCAATTCCTCGTAGTATTTTGTATGTCGTTATCATGTCTCCCTTAACTCCCCTGTCCTCCAGTATCGTCAGGCAGTTTTCCCTTAACCTTTCTTCGTAGGACATTCCCCTTAGCTCTGGAACTAGTCTTGTTGCAAACCTTTGCACTTTCTCTGATTTCTTTATGTACACACACACGTAGTGTGTGTACATGCGTGTGTTTGCATACACCCTCCCAAACACATATAAGCAGTAAGTGTGTATCTGAAGTAGCACTGAGAGGGCGGGTGCCAAGTGTTGCAAGAAAAATGTGTAAAACGGTCAGGATAAGCTGGACTAGACGGTGGGGACGTCATTTCAACAACAAATGACCCCTTCCCCCGACCCCTTCCCCTCCCGTCCCTATCACACTTCCCTAAAGGTGGATAACAGAGAGCAGCTACGACAGATTGAAGGACAACAACGATCTAAAATAAAAACTAAACAAGTTCCCTTAGGGGGCAGGATAAAGAACATCACTCATCTATAATTCTAACCCAAGGAATCACTTGGTTCACAGAGTATGAAGGAAGTAAAAACCTTCTTGAGTCCTGCCTAAAAGATAGGAAGTTGGTGAGGACAACGGAGTGGATTCAGACGAGGAGCAGGTTGGCGACTAAGGTAGGAGCTGCTACCACTGAGGAAAAGAGACGGTGAGTGTGGAGGGACATCTGACTGAGGTAGAAACACTTATAATGCAGAAATTCAATATGAAATTGACAATATGAAAATTGAAGGTAATTTAATATTGATTGGCTGAGGATAAAATGAAACGAGAGATGAAAAACTAAAACAGAAGATATCTAGAAAGATAAAGGACGTTAGTGTACGATAAACCCAGAATTAAAACAAAAACCGGAGTTATATATAGACAGGAATGCATGACCTGGTCATAAATAGAAACAGAGATGCAAATCAAGTAATAACTTCTATAATACACGGACGATGTACAAGAACCTCAAGAATGAGTCACAGACGTGAAATTTTGACACAAAATATGCAACACCAGTGTGGAACCACACCTGATCAAGTGTGTTCAAAAACTGCTAAAAGTGTACAGGTTCTCAAGGAGATGAGTTCCAGAGGGATTAAAGCTCATAATTTTAAATAATAGAAGGACCCTTCGTAACGACATAAAATATACTAGACACGGTGGACAAGAAATAGAAAGGAAACTGGAAGGTAAATAACCTGAATGAAGGCGTGGGGCAAATTCTACGCACAAATTTAAGGACAAGTATGACAGGGCACACAAAACAAGGAATGAAACCGGTCATACCCAGTTAAGAATCATAATCAAAAGCTGATACTGGAGCCACAAAAGCACAACTAAGATACTAAGATACTAAGCACAAGCACACACGCATTACACAACCCACTGGTAGTGTGTAGGGAACTACACTGTCTTTCAATCTTGTTTCTCTTACGGTAATGTTAAACAGGAAGATGAGTACACTTCACTGTAATTGTTCTACCGCGAATGTTGAGATTGTCTTTGATTTACAGAAACACGCGAATCACTAGTGTCTTTGTCTGTTCTGCTAACGTGAAGCACGAGTTCCTTGTACAAGGTTTTAAATCAATGTGATCGCCCCTGCCGCAGTTTCCGCCCTACGCGCCCTCCTGCAAAGGATCTGCTGAATTCAGCTTTATTTCCCTTCCTTGCTAAACACTGCAACAGTAGATGCTTGATTTCTTGCTGTCTGGGCATAGACGATAGTTTATGATAGCCTCAACTTGTAAATAAAGTAGGTTCAGAGTTTTCCATAATTTTCCTGCTAAGTAAAGAGAGTCCTTTTTCTCAATTCTGTGACATTCGTATTACACAAACACTACTCCGCAGAGGTGGCGCATACGTGACCACGCTCTGGTACGGAAGCTACATATGACATCAATTACTGACCAGAAGCAAGCAAGACGTCATGTGCCCTTTCTGAGAGGGTAGAGGGGGCCTATACCCCCCTTTTCTGGAGAAATTTTCTCCCTATAGTGGAAGTAGTAGAGGGAGAGTGGTAGGGGCAAAAGAAACTGTAAGGGGAGTGAAGAGAAGCAATAATAGTAGTAGTAGTGGTAGTAGTAGTAGTAGTAGTAGTAGTACTAGTAGTAGTAGTAGTAGTAGTAATATTAGTAGTAGTAGTAGTAATAGTAGTAGTAGTAATAGTAGTAGTAGCAGTAGTAGCAGTAGTAGTAGTAGTAGTAGTAGTAGTAATAGTAGTAGTAGTAGTAGTAGTAGTAGTAGTAATAGTAGTAGTAGTAGTAATAGTAATAGCAGTAGTAGTAGTAGTAGTAGTAATAGTAGTAATAGTAGTAGTAATAGTAGTAGTAGTAATAGTAGGTAGTTAGTAGTAATAGTAGTAGTATAATAGTAGTAGTAGTAGTAATAGTAGTA
>NC_069411.1:50522323-50559823 GCF_026875155.1 Cherax quadricarinatus
GGACGTGATGGTAATGTTACAGGACGTGGTGGTAGTGTTGCAGGACGTATTGGTAGTGTTGCAGGACGTGATGGTAGTGCTTCAGAACGTGGTGGTAGTGTTCCAGGACGTGGTGGTGGTGTTGCAGGGCGTGGTAGTGGTGTTGCAGGACGTGGTGGGATTGTTGTAGGACGTGGGAGTAGTGTTTCAGGATGTGGTGATAGTGATGCAGGACGTGATGGTAGTGTTGTAGGACGTGGTAGTAGTATTTCAGGACGTGGTTGTAGTGTTTCAGGACGTGGTAGTAGTGTTGCAGGACGTGGTGGTAGTACTGCAGGATGTGGTGGTAGTGCTTCAGGACGTGGTAGCAGCGTTAGAGTCAGCCGAGATCCAGGTGTTGGAAAAAGTGTTGGTGGGGTGTTACTACTGATTTTTCCACATAGAGAACGAATTAAATTTAAGGTGCATGTGGATGAAGGAGTGGCGACAAGTGTGCAACACTTGTCAGTTTATTCGCTTGGGAAATCAGCTAGCATTGATTATTTTTTATCACAAGCTAACTCTATCATTGGTTACAGCGCTATTACTGGACGTGGGAGTGGAAGATGCCTGCAGAACTGTGGAGGCTGAGGACACACGTGAAGGTCGGGTAAGTATGGCTCTGTAGCAGGTCATGACAGCAGCGACCACTGACTGACCCGTGCTGGGGTCAGTGGTCCAAGTGTCGTTACGGTGGGCAACGGCAGTACCGACAGCTAGTTGTCTTACTCGTGCTTGACACGTTGGCCATAATAATAAAAATAATAATAATAATATATATTATTATTATTATTATTATTATTATTATTATTATTATTATTATTATTATTATTATTACTATTGTTGTTGTTGTTGTTGTTGTTATAATTATTATATTTTTTCATATTTGTTTTATTATAATTATTATTTTCACAATACTCACAGGTCATGCAGCACGGCGAGGTAAGGGAGTATCACCAGAGGAAAGTAGTGCGAAAAGTAAACTTATGAGCTAACAAGGAAAGTTAAAGTTAGGCAAACAAGTCAGTTTCAGTTAGAAAGTCATAAAAAGTATTTATGTTTAAGGTAGGCCTTTCTGAGAACAGAACAGGCAAAATGAAGGTGACCGTAAATGGATTCGACGAGATCTTTGATAAATGGCAAAATCAATCAGAAGGTCGTCGAACATCATGAAAGTCTTGACGGGTTTAACGGAGAGAGAGGTGCCTTCTCTTCTCATGGGACAGCAAGGGCTCGGTACTGGATGCTGTTTTCACCCTGGATTTAGCATATGAGAGGAAATATTTTGGATTTCTTACAATTCGATTAATTGCTCTTATCCCCCTCGTTTCTGCAACTCCATGCGATTCATTCAATTTGAGTTAAATATTTTGTTTCCCTGACCAGTGCTTCCTTCCGCTTTTCGAAGTCTACCACCAGATAGTTGCTTTTAACTCTGACGAATGACGCTGCAACAGAACTCGAATGCTTCGAAATATAACTGGAAAATAGTCCGAAAAGGTCCGATCCCACCGAAAGAAAGGTAAGTCCTGACCTGCAGAATATGCAGTCTGTAAATTCATTGCCTTCAACACCAGGGCGACCAGAGACCCAGCAATAAAATTTTGTCTATGCTTATCGAAGAGGCGACACAGCCAACGATCAGTTCGAAGGACAACTGGATGAGCATAATGCTTTTGTTAATCCCATACCTTGTTCTAATATCCAGTCTCCTCCCCGCGGCAACATTTATTGCCGCTGCGTCACACCCATATAACAGTGTTGCTACCCCTATATACTAGTACATTCCCATTTTCTGCCTACATGGATACAGTTCTTTGTCTTCACAGATGACTTTTTTCTTCGTTATTTCCAAGGCTCCCTTTATCTATAATAGACCCATCCGCTGATAAGTCTACTTCCAAATATCTTGACACATATACTTCCCCATATTATTTCCTTCCAATCTGATGTTCAGTCTTGCATTGCTTAGAATTTTTTTTTTGCTACATTCAATTTTAATTTCTTTTTTTTTTTTGCATACCTTCCCAAATTCCCCCACCAATCTCGGCAACTTTTCTTCAAAATCTCCCACAAGAAGCCTGTCGTCGTAAAAATTGACTGTGAAAACTCTGTTTTGAATCAAATTCGTCATCTTATCACAAAAGTGAACGCTAAGCTTAGAGTTCACTTTTTTTTACATCCCCGTCACTAAATATGTTAAACAACCATGGTGACATCACACATTTCTGTATAAGGCCTAATTTTAGTGGAAAATAAGCTTCGCCCGTCTATTCACATACTCTAACCAAGCCTCACTATCCGTATAAAACTCTTTACTCCTTTTAGTAACCTATCACCTATTTCATACATTTGCAACATCACCCATACTGCTCTCTTGTTCACCCTATTATATGCTTTTCTGAATACATAAAAGTAACAAAAAAGTTCCTTACCTTTATTTAAATATTGTTCACATACATGCATACATGCTTCACTGTATAAACACTTGGTCTACACATCCCCTACCTTTCCTTGTTTCACCGCAATCCCAGCGTCTTGTCAATAATTCTTTTAACAGTTACTCTATTATATACTTTAACCAGCATATGGAACAGGTTTATTTCCCTAAAATTCATATACTCCCTTTTATCCCCTTTCATGCATTTATCAAACAAATACACGAAGCGCTACAGAACTATATATCCACTAGCCTTTAACATTTCTATCTTGAACCCATCTAACCTAGCTGCTTTACTCTCATTCCACCCACAGCCTCACGCACTTCCCCCACACTCACTTCCGCCTCTTCCTCACTCCTACAGGATGTAATACCCTTATGCCCAATACATGAAATTATTGCCTGTTTCATCAACATTTAAGAACTCAAAGTATTCTCTCTATCTGTTCAGTATCTCCACTTCTCCATCTGAAGATTTCTTTCTTTTTTTTTTAAAGTGCTAAATTCACTGTTTCTCTAGGCTTTCTCAGCTTATTAAACTCACTCCAAAACTTTATCTTATTCTCAGCAAAATTTATTGATAAAGCTTCACCCACTCTCTCACTTGCTCTCCTCTGGTACTTCTTCTTCACTATTTCAACCTCTCTTTTACTCTCCACATACTCCACCTTCCACGTAACACTGCAGGGTAAAAAACCTCCTCATGTTAACTTTTCGTTCCTTACCACCCTCGTCACCTCATCATTACGCTAATCACTCCTCTTCTCACCTGCATCCATCCTTCTATCCACAAATTTCTTCTGCACACTAACACTGGATCTTAAACCTACCCCATACCTCTTCGATCCCCTCCTCATTACTTGGACTCTCTCGTAATAGTTGTTTATTCCTTACCCTAACTCCTTCCTTCTCTAATTTTTCTTGTCGCTTTTATTAACGTACGACATTCTCCTTATACCCTTTCTACCAGTCATATATTGCATTCTACCACGATGACAGAGAATTTGTCTTGAGGACAGATTAAAGCTGCCTCCTCTCACCCTGCTAGGAACTTACAGTACGTTCATTAAGTAGTGATTGTTCGGCTTCTCCAGAGGGGCTCTCTCCCGGCTCTTACCATTAATAAAGTACATGGCATCTTCCATCACCCTGCTTACTTGCTCCTCTTCCCAATTAGCGTACATCCCATACTTTCTGAGAAAGTGTGCATCCCATGCTGCCTCATGAACCGTGCATTACATGTTTTCCCATGCATTATGTATAGGGTGCATTCCATGCTTCCTTATGGATCATGCATCTCATTCTTCCAAAATCTGTGTGCATCCCTGGTTTTCTCATAAAGCGTGCAGCCTGTGCTCTCCACAAGAAACGAGCATGTTTACAAAGCTATACTCAAGAAGCATATATATTAAGCATCCCTTACCCTCCACCCCCCAAACCTTCCAAGGCCTTATAATCTCCTCGAAACTGAATTATTCTCTTCATCATCTATAGAGGATGCTACAACATGAGAAACGCAGTTAGTCACCGGACAAGTTAGCACTGTCTAACAAACATGAAGCTTTATGTGTAACTACTGAAAACCCATGAAAGGCATCTCTTATCACTGCACAAGCAACGGAACTTAAGTGATTAGTATCAGCAGGAAGTATTTCTTGGAGTTCAATATCATGATATCTATCAGTCGGTAATGTCTGAAAGTCTTTTTGCACGAATCTTGAAAATAACATTTGGCCACTGATAAGAATTCCATGCCCTAATCTTGCACTCCTCCCTTTCATTCAATTTATAAAAAAAATCTAAGGATGAAGAAGGTATTACTATGCAAACTGTGACCTACTGATTCCTATGCATACTATCCTGCAAGAGCCAGAAGTCAAATTAATCCTATGAACTGAACTGACCGTTTGTTCTTTGTATATCTCTAAACAGGTTGCTTCGTCAACTTAACCCTGTTATATTGGAGGAGTTCCCGGGCACTTTCTTTCTGTTTACTGAATCCAATACTCATAACCCTTTATGTTTATGTTTATGGGATTGATAGTGCGCCCTCCCGATGGGAGAAGACAATTGTAAGAGGGTTTGCTATCAACACGATGTCAGCATTGTTAACGATAGTAGCTCTTCTGGATTTTTTTTCGTGTTAACATTGTCATATGTTCTATCTTACAATGTGGATAATTTTTTTAACAATTATCCATCAAGAGAATACCAAAAAAATCAACCTATTAATAACCTAGTATCCACCCTGTCTCTGGCTGTAACAGGTAAAATTGGACTCTTCGACAATAACTTAGCAGGACATTGCTACCTCGGGACTTGAATAGCGATTCATAAGCAGATTAATAGAAATTTATTAATAAAAGTTTGGGAACTTTAATTATAATCATAGGTGTCTAGGGTCAAAATTTATATTCGAATATATTGAATATATCTGATAACGTAATTTACACAAACCTCGGGGTACAAACTTAAATTGTTGATCTGTACATATCAAATAGTAATTGTAACAACAGCCACATTACTGTAAATTAGAATACTTATATTACTGGCATATGCATAATAATGTAAACTAAGAAAGTAAACTGAAAATAGAAAAAAAAAATTGAGAAGTCAGTTACATAATGTAACTTCTACCATCAGAAAGGATAAAACACAGCTTATTTCAATAATGGAATGAACCCATCACTGAGCAGAAATGAACAAACAACAGCCGAAAACAACATACAGCAACATTTATGGAGAGACAAAACGTCACCCTTACTGAATCTGAGTTCAGCAGCTTCCAAATCCTGACTACAACAAATCTACAGTTACACTCTACAGCTGAATTATAAAGTGTTTCAATGATGCATCCAGAATATGTTAAAAATACTAATTCTAAATACAGTGGAACCCCGAATTTCGTCTGGTGCAGAAATCGTACAATTCGGATTTTGACCACTTTTTCAGCGAAATTTTACCCCGGCTTTCGTACATCCACTTGGAAATCGTCCGTACCAGATGCGTTCACCTGGGCCACTCATACGTTCGTGACTCACTCTTGGGCACATTAAATGTCTTATTTTACATTAATACAGACATTTTCATTAATCCATCTATGAAATTTTCTTCAAAATTATGTAAGAAACACGTTACATAGCATATAAACATGCCCTTAATACATAAAGCTCTTCTTTACAATTCTCGGCATGAATTATTCATTACTTCTCCCTTTGTTTATGATGGCATCTAAAGGTAGTTGTTAGAAACGATTAAATTCAGTGAACATGGTATGTCGATGCTAATAATATGGCTCTGGGCCGCAGTGTAGGTAGCCAGTAGGTGTGACCCAGTCTACCTACCGGCTACCTACGCTGACTTCCTACAAATAAATACTACTTACTTCTCGCCCTACATTAAGACTAAAAATATTTCAAGGTAAGTAATGAATGAATAGACTTGTGTATGTATTTTACTTTTTATTGTGTTTTGATGCCTAGTTCTATTACTAACTTAACAACCCTATGCCTGTTGGGGAATCTATTGTGACTTTGGGAAAGTCCACGGGGTTGGATGTGAGTGGCCAGGATGTGGAAGACTTGGTTGACGACCACAGGGAAGAGCTAACCACTGAAGAGCTGCAACACTATAGTTATTCTCTATAAAATGTATTTTTGTTAATATTTTTGTGTGTCTGGAACGGATTAATTGGATTTACATTATTTCTTATGGGAAATATTACTTTCCCACTTGCCCACGGAAGTCACCAAGATTATAGTCACTTAAAAATAACTCAGGGAATCTGTCTCATGTCCCACCATTACTGTACAAGCGAGCGGCCCATGTCCTTTCGCATTCTATTTCATTACTTTTTAACAAGTCACTAGAAACTAGCACCTTCCCGAAACTACTCAAGATGGCAAGGGTTACACCAATACATAAAGGTGGTGACCCTACAGACTTAAACAACTATAGGCCAATATCAAACTTACCATTGCTATCCAAAATCTTTGAGAAACTCGTGCACAGGAGACTAAATTCATTTATAACGGCACAAAACATACTCAACCCTGCCAATTTGGATTCAGGAAAAATAAAAGCACTAATGATGCAATCATAAAAATGCTAGATCTGCTTTACACAGCATTGGAAAATAAGGAATATCACTAGGAATTTTTATTGACCTAAGAAAAGTTTTTGACACAGTAGACCACGACATCCTACTCCACAAACTTGACCATTACGGTATAAGAGGCCATGCGCTTGCTTATTTCAAATCTTACCTTACTAATAGGTATCAGTATGTCACCATTAAAGACACAGCATCAACAACACAGCCACTTGATACTGGAGTTCCGCAGGGAAGTGTCCTTGGTCCCCTGCTCTTCCTCATATACATCAATGATCTTCCAAACGTATCCCAACACCTGAAACCCATTCTCTTTGCTGACGACACGACTTATGTCATCTCTCACCCTAATCTTGCCACCCTCAACACCATTGTTAACGAGGAGCTGATCAAAATATCGACTTGGATGACAGCCAATAAACTTACTCTTAACACTGACAAAATCTACTATATTATGTTTGGTAGCAGTGCAGAAGATGCACAAATTAACATTAAGATCGACAACACTCTAATTACCAGACATAATGAGGGCAAATTCCTAGGCCTATACCTTGACAACAACCTGAATTTCAGCACCCATATCCAACACATAACCAAAAAAGTATCCAAAACGGTTGGGATCCTATCCAAGATACGGTACAACGTGCCGCAAAATGCCCTTCTCACACTATACCACTCACTTATTTATCCATACCTCACCTATGCTATTTGTGCTTGGGGATCAACTGCAGCAACACACCTAAAGCCAATAAGAACCCAACAAAAAGCTGCAGTAAGAATAATCACTAAATCCCATCCCTGGCCATACACCCCCCACTCTACATAGATCTAAACTTACTCCCTGTTCAGTACATCCACACTTACTACTGTGCAATCTACATCTACAGGACCTTAAACTCCAATATCAACCTTGACCTAAAACGCTTTCTTGATAGTTGTGACAGAACCCACAGGCATAACACCAGACATAAACATCTCTACGACATTCCCCGTGTCCGACTAAACCTTTACAAAAATTCAATGTATGTCAAAGGCCCTAAAATCTGGAACACCCTACCTGAGAACTCTAGAACTGCAGACACATTCATCACCTTCAAAACTACCATTAGAAAACATCTTATCTCCCTGATACACCCCGTCAACTAACTACACGAATACCACCTGGTGGTTCACACTTTACACTCACTCACCCATTTGACCATAAACAGAAATATTAATCTCAATCTTAAAATAATGAATCTGTGATACTCCAATACTGAAACTATGTACTGTGCCAAAACAAAAGCATTCACATTGCTAAACTCACAAACTAGTATTTAGTCACTTAGCCATAATACCAACTTACCTCATAATTTGTAATATTTTAAAATTAAGAATTAAACTAAGTCTGCCCGAAATGCCTAGCCATGCTAAGCGTTCTAGTGGTACACTCTGTAATCATTATTTTACTACATGTAAACCACACAATAACCAAATTCTGTAAACTCAGCATTGTAATCCTTATAGAGAATAAACTTTGAATTTGAATTTGAATTTAGGTTTTCGTCCCTTACGGGTTTCGGCCGACTTTCTGGAACGGATTAAGAGGCATAGTTCCACAGAGGATAAGCTGTATATCTCTAATCACCAACGAGAACAAAGTCTATCAAAATGAATGTACATCACAAAGCAGAATGTGAGTGATAGAAAATCAGGAATCAAAAGAGCTCCTTCTTTTGCCGAGGCTGACATACAAGAGGTGTTGCATATGTTAAGGATGGAAAGCAAGAGAAAGAGAGAATTGCATCTGCAGGTAAGATAAGATAAGATTTCGTTCGGATTTTTAACCCCGGGGGGTTAGCCACCCATGATAACCCAAGAAAGTCAGTGCGTCATCGAGGACTGTCTAACTTATTTCCATTGGGGTCCTTAATCTTGTCCCCCAGGATGCGACCCACACCAGTCGACTAACACCCAAGTACCTATTTGCTGCTAGGTGAACAGGACAACAGGTGTAAGGAAACGTGTCGAAATGTTTCCACCCGCCGGGAATCGAACCCGGGCCCTCCGTGTGTGAAGCGGAAGCTTTAGCCACCAGGCCACCTAGGAGGTAGGAGGTAAGGTCCGTTGACAAGGCTTGACATATTACCCAGCATGCACTAAGATTGGTAAACTACCGTACAAGTGAAGCAGCAGCACGACAACCAATCATAACTCTGATTCTGCCAGTGCAACAAAGTATAATAAGCACATTCTTCCTACTCAATAGCTAAATATAAAAAGCAAATAATACTATAAAACATGATATTTTCGTTTTAGCTATTAACAAAAATAATTATTGCAATGTAATATTAAATAACACTCGTAATAAACATATATATAAATTTAAAGAAATACCTTCAGATTAACTAGAGGCATTAGATTCTTGTTCTCTGTTTTTGACTGTGATCATTTTTCCAGTTTTGTTGGAAACTGCTTAAATATCTGCCTTCCAGTGTGGAGATGTGGTACCTTGTGCAGGCCATATATATATATATATATATATATATATATATATATATATTATATATATTTTATATTATATATATATATATATATATATTATATATTTTATATATATATATATAATATATATATATATATATATATTAATATTATATATATTATAGACATTTCTGAGGAGTAGGAATACTTTGTGAGAATTCTTGTCTATGCGACTGAGGTTTTATTACTAAACCAAGTAGCAACTTCATCAAACTCTTTGGTCTGCGGTGAAACTCTGACTGTGGTCAACATTTGAGTATTTGGCCAGCTTACAGAATTTACTCAATGATTATTCAGCTTCTTGATCAAAGAGTACCAGCACTGACGAGGAAAGCTATAGTAACTGGTCGGTATTAACTTCATTGTTCACCCTAAAAAACTGAGGATAAAATTAATAGGTAGAATATTTCTTAAGCCGTTTGCCTCCCTTCAGCCATTACAAATACTAGAGAATGATTCATCAGTGTTAGCTGACATCTTCAGTGAAAGCCTCTCCACCTCCTTATGTGTAAACAGATAGAGTGGTCAATTTTAAGAACTTATTTATGTGCTTGATATGAGTGATATCGGAGATTATAATGTGCCGTTCACCATGACGGAAATGAAAGTTGCTTTATTCGTTATAAATTCTATTTTCCTTGAGGATGACGTGTTATGATGAATATAGATATCTGCACAAGTTTGCTCTTCTTATTTTTCTCAGGACTGGCCAAGACTGCAGCGTGCATACAAATCATAAACTTATTTTCTGAGACTGTCATTTTGGATTGCAAATGTTTACTAATAGACTTGTTATTTAGCAACAAATTGTTTATTTCTTTAGTACAATTTAGCTTAATAAATTTAAATCAGAAATCCTTCACTGAGACCTATGAACTGATAGGTCAAAATTGGTAATAAATATTGCCTAGTTGCGCTTCTTGGTAAAACCAAGAGTTTAAAGTCAATAGGAAACCAAGTAGCAAAGATGTCCTTCTATAATTATCATACCACAACATACATGCATCATCATTGACCTTTTCTGGGGGCTATCAGTATTTCCAGTCTACCAAATATTAGAAGGGGTAGGGAAGCAGGCACATAAGGTTTTCCAGGCTTCATTAACAGATTTGTAGATTCTGTCAGACACTGCAACTTCTTGGGATCTTAATACTTAGGAATTCTTCGCTTGCCTAATTCTTGGGAACGACCTACTTCCACATTGAACAAATGTGACACGACCTATGACTGCTGCACCTCTCCTGCCATACGGTTTATAAGCTGCTTCTCCGCTGATATGCCGTATTCTATTCAAGATTGATGGACTGAACACATCGACTCAAGGTTGAGGGACTGATTACCTCATTCTTCTCCTGTTCTTCAAGTTTCTCCTATGTATGGACTGATGAAGCCACTGTGTGGCGAAACGTTTCCTCAATAAAGATACCCAAGAGTTGCACATGTGTCTAATTTATCAACATGTCGGTTCTCTGAACCATTCATCTACAAACTGTTAGCCTTAATTGCTGCTTGTATGTGTGTGTGTGTGTGTGTGTGTGTGTGTGTGTGTGTGTTAATTACAACTTCTAGGTATTTCCATACCATTTTGTATTACAACAAACAAATAACACATTCATCATTCACACTGTCAACCAAATTTCTAAGATGCAAGTGACAAAGTATGTGTTGCAAGTGACAAAGTATGTGTTGCAAGTGACAAAGTATGTGTTGCAAGTGACAAAGTATGTGTTGCAAGTGACAAAGTATGTGTTGCAAGTGACAAGCTGAAACTTCCAGGAAATTTGCCTACCGTCAAAAAACACTGTTACTTGTGCTAGAGGGATAATCTGAAAAACTCTTGTGTTATCCATCGCAACACTTGTCAGTACTTCATGAATTTAAGTAAAGCCTAACCAGTGAACAGGATTCTAATAAACATAATAGAAGCTGTTTAGCTTCATAACTAATCTCTCTGCAGTTTAAATATTGAAGGAGTTTCATCTTACCAGAAATACTCGCACAACGCAGTGTACCCAAACACTCACGCAGGACACATCCATCACAACACCAGTTTTACTACTCAAGGAACCTGACCTCAGTCACTATACAGTATATACTACCTGTCTCTTGTTCTCTGCATTACATAGAAAAAGTCCACAACGGACTTAAAACTGACATCTATGTCTATTTACACGTTAAGAGATACAAAAATTGAATTTGCCAACGATCCGTAAAATCTGATGTTTTTTGATTCAAATGGAACGATGGAGAACTTCTACGGTAAGTCTGTAGAAGTTCTCCATCGTTCCACGGCAGAGGAAAAACAGATGTCACAGTGTGAGAGGTGTTGGTGGTGAGGGATGGAGTTCATCTGTCTTTGAACTGAAGGCAACTTAAGGGAGGAATGGCATATTTATACATTTGCAGAAAAGGGGCAAAATATTTATTTTTTCTCTAACAGTTCTTTCAGATGTTAAAATATCTTTGATGATGATTTACCTATTTATTTCTCGAGGTGTGTTTCTGAGGCGGCGAGGCGAGGCGAGGCGAGGCGAGGCGAGGCGAGGCGAGGCGAGGCACTTGTTACAGACGCTGCCCACGAAACCAAGTGATTTAATACAATATGATTACATTTTCTAACCAGAATACTGCGGCTGTGCATTTAAAAAAAAAATAAAGCTAGACCTAGCCTATCAAACTTGTGGATACGGGTTTTCCATACTGCCTTGACCTGGACTCCATATTACAGTGGATACTAAAGCAATAAAAACATTAAAAGTCTTGAAAGTTGCATCTCATGTCTCCTGGAGAGCTGATCGATGAAGTGCCTTCAAGTTATTATTACATTCATGAACAAGCGTTAAAGCTGTAGCAGTAATACAGCGACGGGGGGTAGAGCCTGCAATAGTAGCTCCAGTTCCTTGGAACTAGAGTCTTTTTCTGGCCTCCCGACACTTCACTTAAGAGTATGATCATGTTATAGGATTCCTTGTCAAGGTCAAGACTCGTTTATGACTGTCAAGTCAGTTATGGATGAAAAGATACAAGCGCACGCACATAAGATATCTTTAATGAAGAGCGAATCAAGTGTTCGCATTTGTTATCGGTAAGAATACATCTTCTACTGCCAAGTCTATGAGCTTATTTTACTCTCTTGAAGGATATTAATTTTTCATCTCTCTCAGAAGATGTAGTGAGTTATTAAGAACTTAACCAGATTAATATCTCTGCAGATACTCTTTGCAGATACTCCTTCTGTGAAGACGTTGCTGTGAAGACGTAGATTCAAGGCGAAGTGCTTCCAGTGTAGGACTCCCGAGACTTCACGACTGAGTGCGTGCACTTACATGCCAGACATTCAAAACTAACCGAACCTTACGATGTACAATGAAAGGTCTTATCGATGAGTACGGATTAAGAAGTTATACTTTCCTCTCTGGATAACAAAAGTGTAATGAACACCTGTCATTGCTGAATAATAACCCACATGGAGACAGAAACTCAGAAGATTATTTGATCTATACATTTCAATCCCCTTGTGGGATCCTCTTCAGCTGAAGAGGATCCAAGAAGGGGATTGTAATATACAGATTAATTAATCTTCTGAGTTTCTGTCTCCATGTGGGTTATTCTTTCCTCCTCTGGAAGTCTGTGATATGAGACTGAGAACCACTGAAACTAAACATTACCGTTATATCTATGCAATTAGTTTTGCTAAGAACAGTAACCCAATACTCGCCTAGTTGTAATCACATAAAGGCGAGTACAAATAGTAAGCACGTCCGTTTAGCGCTCAGCAGACGGAGGATCAAACCTCCACCACGTTTTGCGCTGAATGACTCACACAGGTTTAGCTCTTAACTAATTTGTTTATAAATAAAATACTGTCTTTTTATGTTTATAACAAGTGATGAAGTGTTGTTATCAATACAACTGTTGTAGTGGTGTTATCAATACAACTGTTGTAGTGGTGTTATCAATACAACTGTTGTAGTGGTTGTTATCAATACAACTGTTGTAGTGGTGTTATCAATACAACTGTTGTAGTGGTGTTATCAATACAACTGTTGTAGTGTCGTTATCAATACAACTGTTGTAGTGGTGTTATCAATACAACTGTTGTAGTGGTGTTATCAATACAACTGTTGTAGTGGTGTTATCAATACAACTGTTGTAGTGGTGTTATCAATACAACTGTTGTAGTGTTGTTATCAATACAACTGTTGTAGTTGTGTTATCAAACAAACTGTTGTAGTGGTGTTATCAATACAACTGTTTGTAGTGTTGTTATCAATACAACTATTGTAGTGGTGGTTATCAATACAACTGTTGTAGTGGTGTTATCAATACAACTGTTGTAGTGGTGTTATCATACAACTGTTGTAGTGGTGTTATCAATACAACTGTTGTAGTGGTGTTATCAATACAACTGTTGTAGTGGTGTTATCAATACAACTGTTGTAGTGTTGTTATCAATACAACTGTTGTAGTGGTGTTATCAATACAACTGTTGTAGTGGTGTTATCAATACAACTGTTGTAGTGTTATCAATACAACTGTTGTAGTGGTGTTATCAATACAACTGTTGTAGTGGTGTTATCAATACAACTGTTGTAGTGGTGTTATCAATACAACTGTTGTAGTGGTGTTATCAATACAACTGTTGTAGTGGTGTTATCAATACAACTGTTGTAGTGTTGTTATCAATACAACTGTTGTAGTGGTGTTATCAATACAACTGTTGTAGTGGTGTTATCAATACAACTTGTTGTAGTGGTGTTATCAATACAACTGTTGTAGTGGTGTTATCAATATAACTGTTGTAGTGGTGTTATCAATACAACTGTTGTAGTGGTGTTATCTATATAACTGTTGCAATGGTGTTATCAATACAACTGTTGTAGTGGTGTTATCAATAAAACTGCTGTAGTGGTGTTAATAATACAACTGTTGTAGTGGTGTTATCTATATAACTGTTGCAATGGTGTTATCAGTACAACTGTTGTAGTGGTGTTATTAATACAACTGTTGTAGTGGTGTTATCAATACAACAGTTGTAGCGGTGTTATCAATACAACTGTTGTAGTGGTGTTATCAATACAACTGTTGTGGTGGTGTTATCAATACAACCGTTGTGGTGGTGTTATTAATACAACTGTTGTGGTGGTGCTATCAATACAACAATTGAAATTGTGTAATCAAAGCAATAACTGTACATCATACAAACAGGTGACACAGAATACAGACAGATAACACAATATACAGAGTGATGGATGGTCGCACAGCTTCTCCCCGGGTGATGGATGGTCTCTCAGCCTCTCCCCGGGGTGATTGATGGTCACCCAGCTTCTCCCCGGGGTGTCAAGAATTCCATTACTGCAAACTGACTATACTGAGCCGCAATTAAGAGACATTAATTACTGGAATGAGTAATTACCTGAACATAAACTGAACCTTACTACCTGGCATTACTCCATACAGGTGAGCTGACTTGTCCCACATCACTGAAGTCTGAACCCAAGGTCTGACTGACACTGTGTCTGAAACCAAGGTCTGACACAAGGTGTAAACCCCTGATTTGATTGATATTTACTAGGTCTGAAGGCTCGGTCTGCCTGACACTGATCCCATGTTGTTTCCTTGTATGGGCGGCTGTAAATGGGATCATTATCGTGAAGGAAGTGGAGGGAGGTTCTTAACCATGATTTATGTGTGGCGTGTGCCGAGTCTGCTGCAGTTTATTCGCCGTTCATCACACATTTGTTAGCATGCCATCTTCAACAGCAAACTTGCAGTTCTGGGGCCCCACTGCTCCATTAATTGTCTAGTTCAGTCAACCAACAGCGTGAGAACTATCCTCCCTCCTCCCACGCCAAGTGATGTGCTTTTTCACCAGGCTGTTAGTCAGACGCTCACACAAGATGGTCGCCTACACTCATACTCTCTTGTCTATTCTGAGGTGGCATATAAACCTTGATACAGATCAACTGGTTTAAAAAGGCACGTGAGCAATCACGTTTCAGTCCTGGCACTTTGATCAAGGTCCCAGAACCTAAACGTTTTTTTATTTAATTTGCCCTAGTGTTTACTCACGTGTTTTTTCAAACCTATTCCGAAGTGTATAACTTACTGTTATGAGTGGTGCTCTCTGGATTATTATTGTTATAGTGATGATTTAACTCTGTAAATATTCTACGTAATTGGTGAATGGAATGTATTGGCACAGAAAAAAAAAATCTTGTGTTTGCCTTTGCTTCTGGTTGCCTGGGTTGATCCTTATCTTGAAACTTTAGTTATGGCCAGGTTCAACAGGCCTTGGATTTGCGTATCTGCGTTCGTAATAATGTGACTGCATCTATCATGACGAGGTGGAGCTCACCACGTCATCATAGATGACGTGGTGAGCTCCACCTCATGATAGATGTAGTCACATTATGATGAGGTGGAGGTCATTAGACGAGATTGGAGGCACGAGGAAAATTTTGGAGGATAAGAGAGAGAGTACATTTACATGGGAAAAATAAGGAACTGATAGCTTCGATATGATCTATAACAGTTCATATCAACCCTATTTGCTGAGGACTAGTTACAATCTGGTAGTCTCGGCTTTCACTTGGATATCTGAAGAAAGAATAATTGAAACTGTGAAGAGGAAGTTATAACTATTCCTTACTGTCAAACATTCTTAGATACTGAATATAAATGATACAAGAAGATTGAAAATGATTATTAAAGCCAATGCCATAGCTAATAATGGTACTGCTACCAGAATTACTTAAGAATTATTCAAGACACGAATTATTCAAGACACGGATTATATATCAACGATTAGAGAAATCAGGGCACATAAGGATCCAGCGGTAAATACACGAGTCTGAAATGAAGCAGTCAGCTAATGAAAATGGTTCCCAGAAAGTGATAAACGGTGATGACTCAAGATGGAAGTTACAAGCTCTACTCTACTGAATGGAAGCTACTGGATCTAAAGTACAAGGTGTAAACTACAGGATATATGCTGTGGGATTGAAACTACAAGATGTAAGCCACGGAATGTAAGCTTTGGGGTGTAAGTTACATGATGTAAGCTACAGGACGTAAGCTGCAGGACGTATAAGGCATAGCAATATTCCGGACTAGCAAAATAAATGGAGGAGTCACACCTTCATTCTGTTCAGTGGGGTACAGACTCTACCGCAAAATAATCTAAATCAGATTATTTTGCGGTAGCAAAATATGGTCAGGCAGCTTAATAATACATATAAAAAGCAATATTTCAGTATATGTTCCAGCCTCTGCAAGGCTGAACCGGTTCCCGACTATGGCCGGGGCTTGGTGAAGTATGTTGGGTCTTTCCTGGGATTCCCGTTAGGTTTTGTTTAGTTATTCGCAAGCGGAAGCCTCGCTGATATCACCGCTAAAAGTACACGTTATACTGCCCTTTAAGGGGAATGTTCATAAGCAGACCTTTGATGATGGTTGTAAACTTTTGATGAAGGGAAAAAAAGTTTCACTTGCCTAAGATTGTTTTTGTACATGTAGTAGCGGTCACCACTGTGAGGGAGGGGGGCGATGAGATGTATAATGTCTTATATTGTAATCTTTGGACATTCAAGTTCCTTGGTCAGCAGCTTTTGTGGGATATGTTGTTCCCTCACCCAGTGATATCACATGTATTTTTTTTTATCATTCATGGTGCATATAGACAGTTGATGTTCAGTTAAGCACCTTTACTAATATCACTGTATACAAGCAAGGTATATTTTTTGTGGATTTATAATTAGTTTGAGAAACTAAATATGGGGTTGGTCGGGGCATTAGGTGTCTTAGTGTTTCCTTATATGTAATCATACATGCTAGATCTGTAAAAGTCTTATGTTAATTATTAAAGACTTTTTGCATGTTTTGATTCCTTTTTCAATATATGCAAAACCAAAAATAAAGAACACCAGGTTTCAATTTCAAGAGTCATGCAGGTTTCTGATAGTTATTTTATATAACCATAGTACCATTGAGTGTACAATGTATTAGTTTATATGATATTGTTTTTTATATAAATTTTTTTTATATAACCATAGTACCAATGCATTAGTTTATATGAAATTATTTTTGTATATAAAATTTCATATATAATATGAATAAGACTGTCAGGTTTTGGTTATATAGTTATTTTGTGGTTAAGATATGTTCCGGTAGTTCTCTGTTTACTTATATGTTGTCGTCTTATATAAAGTTTTCGCGTTTTTTGTTTTGAATGATTTATGTATACCATCCATGTATACTGTGCTTTTAAATAAAAATAAAAAAAAAATCAGATTAAAAATTAAAACTTTTTTTTCTCATTTATTATGAGCCACACAAAGATGTTACAAATGATATATGTAATTTGATACATAATTTGATACAAATATTGACACAGGCAAAAACCACTAGTTATGGAAATAAATGGTATAAAATACCGAGACAATGGAAATATAAACACAAATGCAGTATAATGTGATCCTTTATTGACTACGTTTCAGTTCTGTTTGTGACTTGAAAAAGCCCACTGTGTGGGCGAAACGTAGTCAATAAAGGATCACATTATACTGCATTTGTATTTATATTTCCAACCACTAGTTATGCAATGCATTTCTGGCAAACTAACTATAAATTACAAAGAACTTAAATCAAGATTCTAGAGACAGCATATTAATGCAGAGAGTATCAGTAAAGCTTGAGTACCTCAGTACACTCACAAACACAAAAGAACACAAAATTCCATAATTAAAGAAAACCCGCGCGACATGATAGTAGAAACTGAGGTTCAGGAGAACATACCAGTGGTACTACATGTAGCAGATGAGAGTAGTTATGTAGTGGGTGAGGCGGCTACTACAGTCACTGTGGGAGAGACCAGGAGGGGTGGTCACTGTGGGAGACACCAGGAGGGGTGGTCACTGTGGGAGACACCAGGAGGGGTGGTCACTGTGGAAGAGACCAGGAGGGATGGTCACTGTGGGAGAGACCAGGAGGGGTGGTCACTGTGGGAGACACCAGGAGGGGTGGACACTGTGGAAGGGGACAAAGGGATGTTCACTGTGGGAGAGACCAGGAGGGGTGGTCACTGTGGGAGACACCAGGAGGGGTGGACACTGTGGAAGAGACAAAAAGGGATGTTCACTGTGGGAGAGACCAGGAGGGGTGGTCACTGTGGAAGAGACAAGGAGGGATGTTCACTGTGGGAGAGATCAGGAGGGGTCGTCACTGTGGGAGAGACAAAGAGGGATGCTCACTATGGGAGAGACCAGGAGGGGTGGTCACTGTGAGAGAGACCAGGAGGGGTGGTCACTGTGGGAGACACCAGGAGGGGTGGTCACTCTGGGAGAGACCAGAAGGGGTGGTCACTGTGGGAGACACCAGGAGGGGTGGTCACTGTGGAAGAGATCAGGAGGGATGGTCAATGTGGGAGAGACCAGAAGGGGTGGTCACTGTGGGAGAAACCAGGAGGGGTGGTCACTGTGGGAGAGACAAGGAGGGATGTTCACTGTGGGAGAGACCAGGAGGGGTGGTCACTGTGGGAGACACCAGGAGGGGTGGTCACTGTGGAAGAGACCAGGAGGGGTGGTCACTGTGGGAGAGACCAGGAGGGGTGGTCACTGTGGGAGAGATCAGGAGAGGTGGTCACTTTGGAAGAGACCAGGAGGGGTGGTCACTGTGGGAGAGACCAGGAGGATGGTCACTGTGGGAGAGACCAGGAGGGATGGTCACTGCGGGTGAGACCAGGAGGGATGTTCACTGGGGGAGAGACAGGGAGGGATGTTCACTGAGGCAGAGACGAGGAGGGACGGTCACTGTGGGAGAGACCAGGAGGGATGGTCACTATGGGAGAGACTGGAAGGATGATCACTGTGGGAGAAACCAGGAGGGATGGTCACTGTGGGAGAGACCAGGAAGGATGGTCACTGTGGGAGAGATCAGGAGGGATGGTCACTGTAGGAGAGACCAGGAGGGATGGTCACGGTGGGAGAGACCAGGAGGGATGGTCAATGTAGGAGAGACCAGGAGGGATGGTCACTGTGGGAGAGACCAGGGGGGATGAACACTGTGGGAGAAACCAGGAGGGATGGTCACTGTGGGAGAGACCAAGAAGGATGATCACTGTGGGAGAGACCAAAAAGGATGATCACTGTGGGAGAGACCAAGAAGAATAATCACTGTTGGCGAGACCAAAAAGGATGATCACTGTGGAAGACACCAAGAAGGATGATCACTGTGGGAGAGACCAAGAAGGATGATCACTGTGGTAGAGACCAAGAAGGATGATCACTGTGGGAGAGACCAAGAAGGATGGTCACTGTGAGAGAGAACCAGAAGGATGATCACTGTGGGAGAGACCAAGAAGGATAGTCACTGTGGGAGAGACCAGGAAGTGAAGGGAGAGGGAGCGGAGGATGTGCTTTGTCGTGATGTGTATGAGGATGATGTGTTCTGTATAAGGAGGCTGTGCTCTCTGTGAGGAGGCTGTGGTCTCTATGAGGAGGCTGCGCTCTCTATGTGGAGGCTGTGCTCTCTGTGAGGAGGCTGTGATCTCTATGAGGAGGCTGTGCTCTCTATGAGGAGGCTGTGCTCTCTGTGAAGAGGCTGTGCTCGCTATGTGGAGGCTGTGCTCTCTGTGAGGAGGCTGTGCTCTCTTTGAGGAGGCTGTGCTCTCTATGAGGAGGCTCTGCTCTCTGTGAGGAGGCTGCGCTCTCTGTGAGGAAGCTGTGCTCTCTATGAGGAGGCTCTGCTCTCTGTGAAGAGGCTGTGCTCTGTATGATGGGGCTGTGCTCTCTTTGAGGAGACTGTGCTCACTATGAGGTGGCTGAGCTCTCTGTGAGGAGGCTGTGCTCTCTGTCAGGAGATTGTGCTCTCTCTGAGAAGGCTGTGCTCTCTATGAGGAGGCTGTGCTCTCTGTGAGGAGGCTGTGCTCTCTGTGAGGAGGCTGTGCTCTCTGCTAGGAGGCTGTGCTCTCTCTGAGGAGGCTGTGCTCTCTATGAGGAGGCTATGCTCTCTGTGAGGAGGCTGTGCTCTCTATGAGGAGGCTGTGCTCTCTATGAGGAGGCTGTGCTCTCTGTGAGGAGGCTGTGCTCTCTATGAGAAGGCTGTGCTCTCTCTGAGGAAGCTGTGCTCTCTATGAGTAGGCTATGCTCTCTATGAGGAGGTTATGCTCTCTATGAGGAAGCTGTGCTCTCTATGAGTAGGCTATGCTCTCTATGAGGAGGCTATGCTCTCTGTGAGGAGGCTGTGCTCTCTGTGAGGAGGCTGTGCTCTCTATGAGGAGGCTGTGCTCTCTATGAGAAGGCTGTGCTCTCTTTGAGGAGTCTGTGCTCTCTATGATTAGGTTGTGCTCTCTGTGAGGAGGCTGTGCTCTCTGTGAGGAGGCTGTGCTCTCTGCTAAGAGGCTGTGCTCTCTATGAGGAGGCTGTGCTCTCTATGAGGAGGCTATGCTCTCTGTGAGGAGGCTGTGCTCTCTATGAGGAGGCTGTGCTCTCTATGAGGAGGCTGTGCTCTCTGTGAGGAGGCTGTGCTGTCTATGAAGTGGCTGTGCTCTCTATGAGTAGGCTATACTCTCTATGAGGAGGCTATGCTCTCTATGAGGAAGCTGTGCTCCCTATGAGTAGGCTATGCTCTCTGTGAGGAGGCTGTGCTCTCTGTGAGGAGGCTGTGCTCTCTATGAGGAGGCTGTGCTCTCTGTGAGGAGGCTGTGCTCTCTATGAGGAAGCTGTGCTTTCTATGAATAGGCTGTACTCTCTATAGGTAGGGTGTGCTCTCTATGAGTAGGCTGTGCTCTCTATGAGGAGGGTGTGCTCTCCATGAGTAGGCTATGCTCTCTGTGAGTAAGCTGTGCTATCTATGAGTAGGATGTGCTCTCTATGAGTAGGCTGTGCTCTCTATGAGCAGGCTGTGCTCTCTGTGAGGAGGCTGTGCTCTCTATGAGTAGGCTGTGCTCTCTATGAGTAGGCTTTGGTCTCTATGAGTAGGCTGTGCTCTCTATGAGTAGGCTGTGCTCTCTATGAGTAGGCTGTGCTCTCTATGAGTAGGCTGTGCTCTCTATGAGGAGGCTGTGCTCTCTGTGAGGAGGCTGTACTCTCTATGAGGATGCTGTGCTCTCTATGATGAGGCTGTGCTCTCTGTGAGGAGGCTGTGCTCTCTATGAGGAGGCTGTGCTCTCTGTGAGGAGGCTGTACTCTCTATGAGGATGCTGTGCTCTCTATGATGAGGCTGTGCTCTCAGTGAGGAGGCTGTGCTCTCTATGAGGAGGCTGTGCTCCCTATGAGGATTCTGTGCTCTCTGTGAGGAGGCTGTGCTCTCTGTGAGGAGGCTGTGCTATCTATGAGGAGGCTGTGCTCTCTGTGAGGAGGCTGTGCTCTCTCTGAGGAGGCTGTGCTCTCTATGAGGAGGCTATGCTCTCTGTGAGGAGGCTGTGCTCTCTGTGAGGAGGCTGTGCTCTCTATGAGGAAGCTGTGCTCTCTATGAGAAGGCTGTGCTTTCTTTGATCTTTGAGGAGGCTGTGCTCTCTATGAGAATGCTGTGCTCTCTTTGATGAGTCTGTGCTCTCTATGCGGAAGCTGTGCTCTATGTGAGGAGGCTGTGCTCTCTGCTAGGAGGCTGTGCTCTCCATGAGAAGGCTATGCTTTCTGTGAGGAGGCTGTGCTCTCTGTGAGGTGGCTGTGCTCTCTATGAGGAGGCTATGCTCTCTGTGAGGATGCTGTGCTCTCTGTGAGGAGGCTGTGCTCTCTATGAGGAAGCTGTGCTCTCTATGAGAAGGCTGTGCTTTCTTTGATCTTTGATGAGTCTGTGCTCTCTATGAAGAAGCTGTGCTCTCTGTGAGGAGGCTGTGCTCTCTGCTAGGAGGCTGTGCTCTCTATGAGGAAGCTGTGCTTTCTATGAGTAGGCTGTACTCTCTATAGGTAGGCTGTGCTCTCTATGAGTAGGCTGTGCTCTCTATGAGGAGGCTGTGCTCTCCATGAGTAGGCTATGCTCTCTATGAGTAAGCTGTGCTCTCTATGAGTAGGATGTGCTCTCTATGAGTAGGCTGTGCTCTCTATGAGCAGGCTTTGCTCTCTATGAGTAGGCTGTGCTCTCTATGAGTAGGCTGTGCTCTCTATGAGTAGGCTGTGCTCTCTATGAGTAGGCTGTGCTCTCTATGAGTAGGGTGTGCTCTCTATGAGTAGGCTCTGCTCTCTATGAAGAGGCTGTGCTCTCTATGAGAAGGCTGTGCTCTCTATGAGGAGGCTGTGCTCTCTATGAGGAGGCTGTGCTCTCTGTGAGGAGGCTGTGCTCTCTATGAGGAGGCTGTGCTCCCTATGAGGAGGCTGTGCTCTCTGTGAGGAGGCTGTGCTCTCTGTGAGGAGGCTGTGCTCTCTATGAGGAGGCTGTGCTCCCTATGAGGAGGCTGTGCTCTCTATGAGGAGGCTGTGCTCCCTATGAGGAGGCTGTGCTCTCTGTGAGGAGGCTGTGCTATATGATGCTCTGTATGAAAAGTATGTGCTCTATGATAGTCTGTATGAGGAGGATGTACTCTATGGTGCTCTGTATGAGGATGTGCTCTATGACGCTCCGTATGAGAAGGGTGTGCTCTATGATGCTCTGTATGAGGATGTGCTCTATGATAGTCTGTATGAGGAGGATGTACTCTATGATGCTCTGTATGAGGATGTGCTCTATGACCCTCCGTATGAGAAGGGTGTGCTCTGTGATGATCTGTATGAGAAGGATGAGCTCTTTGATGCTCTGTGTGATGAAAATGTGCTCTATGATGCTCTATCTGAGGAGGATGTGCTCTATGATGATCTCTATGAGAAGGATGTGCTCTGTGATGCTCTGTATGAGGATGTGCTCTGTGATGCTCTGTATGAGGATGTGCTCTATGAGTCTCTGTAGGATAAGGATGTGCTCTGTGATGCAGCGCATGAGGAGGATGTGCTCTGTGATGCAGCGCATGAGGAGGATGTGCTCTGTGATGCAGCGCATGAGGAGGATGTGCTCTGTGATGCAGCGCATGAGGAGGATGTGCTCTGTGTTGCAGAGCATGAGGAAGATGTGCTCTGTGATGCAGCGCATCAGGAGGATGTGCTCTGTGATGCAGCGCATGAGGAGGATGTGCTCTGTGATGCAGCGCATGAGGAGGATGTGCTCTGTGATGCAGCGCATGAAGAGGATGTGCTCTGTGATGAAGCGCATCAGGAGGATGTGCTCTGTGATGCAGCGCATTAGGAGGATGTGCTCAGTGATGCAGTGCATGAGGAAGATGTGCTCTGTGATGCAGCGCATCAGGAGGATGTGCTCTATGATGCAGCACATCAGGAGGATGTGCTCTGTGATGCAGCGCATCAGGAGGATGTGCTCTGTGATGCAGCGCATCAGGAGGATGTGCTCTGTGATGCAGCGCATCAGGAGGATGTGCTCGTGATGCAGCGCATCAGGAGAGGATGTGCTCTGTGATGCAGCGCATCAGGAGGATGTGCTCTGTGATGCAGCGCATCAGGAGGATGTGCTCTGTGATGCAGAGCATCAGGAGGATGTGCTCTGTGATGCAGCGCATCAGGAGGATGTGCTCTGTGATGCAGCGCATCAGGAGGATGTGCTCTGTGATGCAGCGCATCAGGAGGATGTGCTCTTGTGATGCAGCGCATCAGGGGGAATGTGCTCTGTGATGCAGCGCATTAGGAAGATGTGCTCTGTGATGCAGAGCATCAGGAGGATGTGCTCTGCGTGGGTGGAAGATGCTTTCGTAAAGCATGACAGGAACTATTGCAGTGACGCATGACGGGAACTATGGTGGTGACGCATGACAGAAACTAGGGTAGTGACGCGTGACTGTAACTAGAGTAGTGACGTATGGCAAGAACTAGGGAAGTGACGCATGACGAGAACTAGGGTAGTTACGCATGTTAGGAACTACAGTAGTGACGCTAGCGTAGTGACGCATGACGGGAAATAAGGTAGTCACACATGACAGGAACTAGGGTAGTCAAGCATGACAGGAACTAGGGTAGTCAAGCATGACAGGAACTAGAGTAGTGGCGCATGGCAGGAAGTAGATTAGTGGCGCATGGCAGGAACTAGAGTAGTGACGCATGGCAGGAACTAGGGTAGTGACGCATGGCAAGAACTAGGGAAGTGACGCATGAGATAACTAGGTGGGGACACATGGCAGGAACTAGGGTAGTGACTCATGAAATAAACTAGGGTAGCAACACATGATGGGAACTATGATAGTGACGCATGACAGGAACTAGGGTAATGACGCATGACATGAACCAGCGTAGTGATGCATGATATGAATTTAGGGTAGTGACGCATGACATGAACTACTGTACTGACGCATGACATGAACTACTGTACTGACGCATGACATGAATTAGGGTAGTGGCGCATGACATGAACCAACGTAGTGACGTATGACATGATGCAGCCTAGTGACGCATGGCACGAACTAACGTAGTGACGCATGATGACCAGCGTTAATAACGCATGACAAATCAGCATAGTGACGCGTGACAAGAACCAGCGTAGTGACGCATGATAACCAGCATAGTGACGCATGATATGAACCAGCGTAGTGATATGAATCAGCGTAGTGACGCATGATATGAAGCAGCGTAATACGACATGGAGTAGGGTAGTGACGCCTGTCATTAACTAGCGTAGTGATGCAAGACGTGAAACAGTGTACTGACGTGCGCAGTTACGCACGACACGAAACAGCGTGTGAATTATAACATGAACAAGCGTAGTAAGGTTTGACATGAAATAGATTAATGATACATAACGTGAAACAGCTTAGTTATGAATGGCGTGAACCAGCGTAGTGACGCATAACATTAAGTAATGTAGTAACGCGCAACACAGTGATGGTGTAGCGTCTGTCGCACAACGTCACTTGAGAAGAAATTAAGAGGAGAGAGCAAGAGTGAGATAAACTATCACATGTACCTCAAAGTTTATACTTAAATGATGGCAGCCCGAGTGACTTGGGTTCAATATGAACACTAACTTTTGAGGTAATCAGTCCCACAGCCTCAAGTCAATGTGTTCAATGGTACCAGTAGCGAGGGTTTACCTGGAGTTTACCTGGAGAGGGTTTCAGAGGTCAACGCCCCCGCGGCCCGGTCTGAGACCAGGCCTCATGGTGGATCGGGGTCTGATCAACCAGGCTGTTACTGCTGGTCGCACGCAAGCTGACGTAAGAACCACAGTCTGGTTGGTCAGGTACTGACTTTAGAAGCCTGTCCAGTGCCTTCTTGAAGACAGCCAGGGGTCTATTGGTAATCTGCCTTATGTATGATGGAAGGTAATTGAACAGTCTTGGGCCCCGGACACTTATTGTAGTATCTCTCAGTGTACTCGTGGGGCCCCTGCGTTTCATCGGGGGAATGTTGCATCTCCTTTTGCTTTCATATGGAGTGATTTTTGTGTGCAGGTTTTTACCACTCTCGCCAGGACCTTCCATGTGTATATTTTCATGTATCTCTCTCACCTGCGTTCGAGGGAATACAGATCAAGGACCTTCAACCGTTCCCAGTAGTATTTAGGTACCTTATTACACTTACGTGTGCCGTCAAAGTTCTTTGTACACTCTACAGGTCTGCAATGTCGCCAGCCTTGAAGGGGCCGTTAGTGTACAGCAGTATTCCAGCTTGGAGAGCACAAGCGATTTGAAGAGAATCATCATGGTCTTGGCGTCCCTAGTTTTGAAGGTTCTCATTATCCATCCTATCATTTTCCTAGTGGATGAGGTAGATACATTGTTGTGGTCTTAGAAGGCGAGATCCTCTAACATTATCACTCTCCAGTAGTACCGAACTTTCACACGAAAATCACTCACAACGAAAGCAAAAGACTTGGCAGACGATGCAATATCCCCCAATGAAAAGCAGGGGTGTCACTAGCACGTTAAGAGACAATACAATAAGTGTCAGGGGGCCCGAGACTGTTCAACTGCCTCCCAGCATACATAAGGGGGATTATCAATAGACCCATGGCAGTCTTCAAGCTGGCACTGGATAAGCACCTAAAGTCGGTACCCGACCAGCCGGGCTGTGGCTCGTACGTTGGATTGCGTGCAGCCAGCAGTAACAGCCTGGTTGATCAGGCTCTGATCCACCAGGAGGCCTGGTCACAGACCGGGCCGCGGGAGCTTTGACCCCCGGAACTCTCTCCAGGTAAACTCCAGGTTCTTCACATTACTTTTCCGCTCTATTGTATGGTTAGAATTTGGGGTATACCCTGACTCATTTTTAATTTCTTCAAGCTTTCCATATCTGAGTAGTTGAAATTTCTCCTCGTTGAACTTCATATTGTTTTGAGTGGCCCATTCGAAGATTTGGTTGATGTTCGCTTGGAGTCTCGCAGTGTCTTCGATGGAGGTCACTGCCATGGTGATCCAGATGTACTTCTGTTTGCTAGGATTTATTGCAGCTGCGTTCACTGCTGGTGCATTTATTTTTCCTGTTTGCTAAATATCTTTTACCCCTGAATGGACATCAGTGCTTCCACCAGGTTCTGCTGGTAGTGTGCCGACACTATTCCCTGAGGCATCATCCCATTTTGATCCATATCCAGCAGTATCTTTATTTTGAACCTCTCTGAACTGAATAACGTTATCTTCAGAGTCCTCCAGGACAACATTGGTACCCTCACGAGAGTTATCTTCTAAGACATGACTAGGACCCTCTGGAGCACTTTCCTCCAGGACAGCACTAGCACCCTTAGGAGTACTGTCCAAGACAGCCCCGTCCCTACCACCCATCTTTTTTTTTCCCAGCTGCCATACCATGCTGACATGTCTTTCAAGAAGGATGTGTTACTGGTCTTCTTGTCTTTTAATATAGATGTCATTTCCACATCTCGTTTGGGCAGACCCTAAAACATCTCTCTGAGCTTATGTCAAGTGTATACCTGGAGTATACCTGGAGAGAGTTTCGGGGATCAACGCCCCCGCGGCCCGGTCTGTGACCAGGCCTCGGGGGCGTTTAAAATCCCTGCATATAATATGGGACCAATGACCACTGAGATGGCAAGCAATCCAGGCTCGTCTTCGTCCCTTACCCTTTCTGCAGACTACACAGATCTTCATGGTGGTGGTCATCTTACAAAAATAGACAACTCTCCCAGCTAGCTAGTCTAAAATTCCCCGAAGTATTTAATTTTTTGTAACAGTTCTTCCGATTTGGGTTTATTGCCAATGAAACCGTTTGAATCCGCCTTAATCCAGCAAAACTGGAAGAATCCAGTTAGTGGATTACTGTATATCTTGCTTCTAATAAGCACTTTAACAGTAGATCTGTCTATCTGTATTGTAACTATTTGCTATAGTTAAGGCTTGAGTGTTTGATAGTGCGCGTAGAGCCCCGTCAGTTAGTGAAACCAGTCAGAGGATACATTGTTATCAACGAATCCGTTTGAATCCGGTCGTTGGATGAATCCGGACAGGGTGAAGGTAGTTTTGGCACTGACTATGGAAGGTGAACGCTTTAACAATCTAAACAGTACTATGTAACTGATCAGTACTACGTAACTGATCAGTACTACGTAACTGATCAGTACTACGTAACTGATCAGTACTACGTAACTAACTAGTACTCTACAAGGTCTTCGGTTAGTATGTAACCAAAGACCTTGTAGAATACTCAGATATTACTACAGTCTAAACTAAGCGCTAAACCCACATGGATCACACAGCGCTGCAGGGCAGGATGTGCTAAAGATAAAATATGAGGAGCTGAGAGAGCAGCGAGGGTGAGAAGTATGTAAGAGGCAGAGGTGGTGAGGGTAGTGGAGAGTGAGGAAGAAAAAATATAATCAAAGTTGCTGTAATAGTAGAGGACTGAATTTGTAATCAAGCTAGATTTATTGAAGGGGTTTTGGGAGATGCCTTTTATCACTAGAAAGTGATAAGACAACACCGATTGCTCATTCTAAAGAGTAATGAATAAAATATTACACAGAACACAAGAATGAGACAAGAAATGGGAACAGGACTATTTAATATTTAGAACTAATTGTAGACAGCCTGTACTGTCTGCACAGACAGTCATGCCGTCTGCCAGCTTAGTTCATATTTCGCGCCACTAAAGTGCTGCCCTCTGTAGCCAGGCCTCTCGGTGGGCACGCCAGCCTGCCTGCCCTTGCTTCTGCCTCACTCTGGCGACACCCTTCACTCAGTCAAGACAGTAATCCTACTAGCTCTCTCTCGTGAGATGGCCCTCCCGGGCCATGGGCACAACACACAAGCCTGTGTACCCACCACGACATTACAAATAAACAAAGAAGCCTCCGAAGACGTTTATCATTCACACGCCCGCTACCAGAATCACCAAATAAACTGGTTATATAATATCGCTGTCTACTATAATCTGTTATAACAGAGATTATTCTTTTTGACGTTTCTATGGAGACGTAAGATATAAAGGAAGACAATAGCATAAATTAGGGTTTGAATTTTTTTTTTAAGTATGTGACTGGGTCAATTTGGCTTACAGGAATGTGTAATGGCCGCTACCATGAGATTAACCATGATGAATTTTAATATACAAATGTATTATATTAATGTTCATTAAATAAAGGGAAAATCTGTTAGAACAACTTGTCCAGAGTTAATTCTTTATGTAAATATATTGTTTTATTTAACTTCAGTGATTGTTGTTAGGTGACACTGGTTTTAATTGTTGAGGAAGGAGAGGAAACGAACTTTTGATTTATAAACCTTTAATTATGATTCACCCATATCAATTTTTTCTCTGAAATGTGATAATTCAAATACGTAATTATATATCTTGTGATTGTACATTGTTATCTTGTTTAAATATTTATACGAAGAATATGATAAGATTCATATAATCAGATTATCGTCATTTCAAGAAAGTAAATAAGTGTACAAGTCTCTGAGATCTAAGTTGTGAGTATAGTTGCTTAGAGATATTATAAAAGCTAAACAGGACACATATGCACATAATTGTTATGTATTTCATTTCATCTTATAAAAAGAGCATGGAGCATAGACAGTGTGTCTCGGGTCAGTGAGAGGAAGAGTCTGGGAAGGTGTAAGAAGGTTGTTGATAATATGATAAACGTTTTTACAGAGTAAAATGAGGGAATATGATATTTTCTCAGAGAGGTTTCCAAACTTTTTGTGTCTCTAAGGGCTCTTCTCTACCCCCTGTTCTTGCTAATGTTTATGTGGAATACTTCGAAACTGTTCTTCCTACTGTTGGTGTGCGCCCTTCCCTCTGGCTCTTCTATGTAGATGACATCTTTGCTCTTTGGTCTCTTGACGTCAATCTCTTCCAACCATTTCTCGATGCCCTTATCAATCTTGCTCCTTTCATAAAATTTACAGCTGAATGGGAATCTAACTCTATGCTTCCTTTCCTTGATGTATATGTACATCGCTCTGTCACAGGCTTTTCCTTTTCCTTTTATTGCAAACCTATGCACAGCGGCACGTACATTCAGTACTTTTCTTACTATGCTTTCTCTGTCAAGAAAAATATTCTTATTTCTTTCTTTCTCCGTGTCTCCTCATTTGTGACCCTCAATTCCTTGAATCGGAAATTTCTCCTCTTCGCAATTCGTTCTCTCCTCTTGGCTATCCTTCCGATTTCATAAACTCTGCCTTCTCACGTGTTAAAAGAATTTTCTTCTCTCCCAAACTCTCCAGTCCTGTGAAATCTGCCTTTCCTATATTTCTAGTCTTTCTAATCTCAACAATTTTCTTCGCTCCTTAGACATCAAACTTACTTTTCGCCAAGTTAACACCCTCCGCAGTAATCTAGTTCGTACCTTTCCTGCTATCGACGCCGCTGGTGTCTACTCTATTTCAAGCTCCTCTTGTCCTCACCAGTACTTTGGAGACACTGGCCGCTCTCTTTCTGACAGACTCAAAGAACACAAAAAGTGTTAGGTTTGCCGACACCAATAATGCTCTTTTCTGTCATGTTAAAGATCACAGTCATCCTATTGACTGATCCTCTGATAAAACTGTCTACCCTAGTTTTAGTCGCCGTCTTGTTCAAGCATCTCTTATACACAACTTTCCTTGTATGTGTCTCTGTAGATATCTTCCTTTCTCATTACATTGTCAAATGTTCCAAACTGCAGGACACTCGTGACTTGACCTGATACTTTCTTCTCCTTTCCTTACCTTTTCTTTCTTATTTTTCTTTTTTCCTTTCTTTGTTTTCCTTTCTTCTGCCTAAGTGTGTTTCTGTCCTTCAGGTTCTTCCCCTCCCCTGTGTTTTTGGTTCTTTTTCCTTAGGGGCCCTTAGCTCTCCTACAGTGTTCCTGTTCCTTGTCCTTAGACTGACCCCAGTTCTGCTTCTATTACTACTATGACTACCACTCCATTTCTACTACTGTTGCTACTACCATTACAATTGCTTCCCTTCACCCTTTACTCCACTTTCTCTCTTGTGCCACTAAACTACTCTCCCTACCTTCTACTACCACTATTACTTCTACTACTACCTCCACTCCAGCCTTACCACTACCACTACTTAATCCCGTCTGTCCCCTTCGCGTCTCTCTATATATACTGGCTCCCTCAATCTTGTGAGGGAGTCACTCAGGCACTCGGGCCGCATCCCGAGTACTAGGAATAGCTCAAATGGATCAGAGTTTTCGAGAGTTGAAACCCTCATACCAGCGAGAACACCAGCCCTGGTACCACTTGAACAGAAGACGTGCTGTACCCAATCTCCAGAGCGTTGACGACGATTATAGCTAACTGCTACAGCATTTGTGCTGAAGAAGACTCGCCATGCCCTTGCCATGGGGCTGTAAACGGTACTCCACTTGACTCGAAGACGGCTCACCGTGCCCTTGTTATAGGGATGACCCACCATAGGGATACCCCTGCCGGACGGCTGCAAGCGGTACTCCACATGACTTATAAAAGATTCCCTGTGCCCTTGTCAAGAGACTACCCCTGCCATAGTGCTGTAAACGGTACCTCACTTGTATAAGCTCCAACACTCTTTCAGGAGCCACTGCCGGGTCACCACATGAAGAAGACCCGGTCCAGGATCCGTCCTGGTGAGCCTACATGAACGTGATCGTATGTTACTGTGACTTTGTGGGTTGTTCGTGTATTTCTCATATCAATCATATTATAATAAATATTATCACACTAACATGGACTACAAGTGAAGCAACAATGACATGGACAAGGGCAAGCAGGTAGTTACGAGAGAAAGGAATGTGACGTCTCACCAGTCTACAGAGAATCATTTTATAGTTTAAATAGGAGAGCCAAAAACTCGTGTCTCGATGAACCCTACATACTTGTTGCTTCTTCGTAGGGGCCACCTTGCCAGCCACTTCCCAAGAACGCACTACTGTATGGGGCCCATGAAGTTAATGCCAGTCAAATGTCTGCCATAAAGTAAGCGTTATACAGCAGCCTTTACCACCGTTTATTTCCAGAATCCCAACAGGTCCCGGGCACCAACAAAACATTTTTATACAATGGGGATTTAATTAAAAAAATTGAAACTTTTTTTATAAAAGTTGAAAATATGGCTGGAAAATTTGTCATAATATGGCATCAAAGAAAGGCAAGAGCTACTCAACTAAACATGATAAAACTGATGATATTGAACACCCACACAGAGTCCATCCCAACAACAAAAAGTTGATGAGAATCAGGTCACCGACACAGACTACAACATTAATCCTTCGGACATCACTGTGGTGATATTGTCTTCATTTTATTGGTACAAAAAAGTCTAGAAGACTCTAAACGCAGTTAAAAGGAGTCTTTGGTGTTGAGAACCGAAGTTCAATATCTACAAGTCCGTCTGACACCAATGCGAGGACTATCAGCTCTGAATTAGGATCTGCTCTTCAGCAGCTGCTACAGCTACCTCTCATTTACAGATATTGAACTTCTTCAAGAGTCTGGTCAATGCTCGAGCATTCACACCAGTATATGAAGGAAGACTGAATGTAGACGAGGACATGTTCGCTTCCCTCTTGTGTTTGCAGGCAGGTGCAAACACAAGAGGCTCAGACATTTTTTAATCATCAAAGTCAGCAGCATATGTAGTAAAAAAAATACAGCAGTCAACTCAGCATCAAAGTACGAGAATTGTAGTGATTCTCTCACTATGTACTTCCAGGAACCAAGATATTGCTCTAGCTGTTATCGGTATGGGAAACCTCGTTTTCAACGGCCTCCGTGATATGTGTAATCAAGGGAACGCATATCAAAACATAAACGATATTCTAGATACTCTGAAACATGTGTTTATTGATACATCTATGATAAAACAAATAAGTATTCGGATATATTTAACCCGCTGAAACATCATCTTTACATCAACAGTTTGCCCAGCTCATCGAGTGGTCTTGCACCCTTAACAAGACCACGGGGTTATACACACCAATATTCTACCAGCTACAAGGTTATCCACAATATACCTCACTTACAATGCAAACATGAGGAGCTAGACTATCACCACACTGTCTGAAAACTTGTTTTCCAACCCAGTGGCGTTGAAGCCTCTTATTTGGCTTCATTACCAGTGTTGTCGAGTCCACGCGTCGGGGAGGGTAGGAGAGTGGGAGATTAAAGGAGTGGGGCGGGTATATAAGAGGCAGTAAATAAGTTGTTGTCACGAGCACCTGGTTGGCCGCGAAGAGTGATCCTGATTGGCTAGCAGGCGGTAAGACGACTTAGGTTGGCGGAGTGATCCTTATTGGTTAGCTGGCGGTAAGAAAATCCTCACTGGCTGGGAGATCCTCACTGGCTAGTTGGTGACAAACCTTCTCATTATCGGGCGCAAGCAACCATAATTACATAGCTAGTGATATGACATCTCTCTCTTTCTCAGGTAGGATGAACGGCTAGCTACCTATTCAGATGGATATACGTGGTTAATAGCAAGCTGGATGAAAGGGTGGGTGAATAGCAAGTGAAGATGGATTACACAGACAGGTCGATCAAGCGAATTATTAAGGCGCTGTCGGCTTCAACTGACGCCCCAATCTCTCCAGACTGACCTCGTTAAATGAACTCGTCGACGGTCTAAAATACTACTGATTGTCTGAAGAAGCTTATTGGTATTCTGCTGTATCCGCAGAATTTTACCAAATGTCTAAAGATCTTTTCAGGTTTTGAAAGAGATCCTACCAGGTACTCATACGTTGTTTTATATTTAAGATTTTGTCTGTTTCCCAGAAGAATCTGTGAGTCTAGTTTTCTACTAATCACGTTAGTTCCTTGTGTTATCAATCGGTTTAGTTTCTACAAACTATACGAGGTTCCTAGTAAGTTCCTTCAAAGATGGGCAGTGAAAGTAGCAGTGAAAGATGGGACAACGAGCGTATTACCTCTGATCTAGAGCAGCTATTCCTTCTCTTGCTGTCACACACACACACATACACACACACACACACACACACACACACACACACACACACACACACACACACACACACACATACACACACACACACACACACACACACACACACACACACACACACACACACACACACACACACACACACACACACACACACACACACACACACACACAAAGGGCAAAGAAGACCGCAGACAGAATATAGGCTAGGTGGCCAAAGACTGCAAACCTCGCTCAAGGAGAAAGATCATGGGGTGAGTATAACACCGAGCATGTCTCTAGAAGAACACATCAACCAGATAACTACTGCAGCAGTTATCTGGTTGATGTTATCGTTCAAGACACTGTACACCGTGTACATCAGACCCATACTGGAGTATGCAGCACCAGTCTGGAACCCACACCTGGTCAAGCACCTCAAGAAATTAGAAAAAGTGTAAAGGTTTGCGACAAGGTTAGTTCCAGAGCTAAGGGGAATGTCCTACAAGGAAAGGTTTAGGGAAATCGGCCTGACGACACTGAAGGACAGTACGGTTAGAGGAGACATGATAACGACATACAAAATACTGTGTGGAATAGACAAGGTGGACAGAGACAGGATGTTCGAGAGAGGGGACACAGAAAGAAGGGGTCACACTTGGAAGTTGAAGACTCAGGTGAGTCAAAGGGATGTTAGGAAGTATTTCTTCATTCATAGAGTAGTCAGGAAGTGGAATAGCCTAGCAAGTGAGGTAGTGGAGGCAGGAACCATACATAGCTTTAAGATAAGGTATGATAAAGCTCATGGAGCAGGGAGAGAGAGGACCTAGTAGCACTCAGTGAAGAGGCAGGGCCAGGAGCTGAATCTCGACCCCTACAACCACAATTAGGTGAGTACACACACACACGTACACACACACACAGAGTACAAGCTAGGTGGCCAAGGACTGCAAACCTCGCTCAAGGAGAAAGATCTTGGGGTGACCATAACACCGAGCATGTCTCCGGAGGCACACATCAAACAGATAACTGATGCAGCATACGGGCGCCTGGCAAACCTGAGAATAGCTTTCTGATACCTTAGTAAGGAATCGTTCAAGACACTGTACACTGTGTACATCAGGCCCATACTGGAGTATGCAGCTCCAGTTTGGAACCCACACCTGGTCAAACACGTCAAGAAATTAGAGAAAGTGCAAAGGTTTGCAACAAGGCTAGCTCCGGAGCTCAGGGGTATGTCCTACGAAGAAACGTTGAGGGAAATCGGACTGACGACACTGGAGGACAGGCGGGTCAGGGGAGACATGATAACGACATACAAAATACTGTGTGGAATAGATAAGGTAGACAGAAACAGGTTGTTTCAGAGAGGGGACACAGAAACAAGGGGTCACAATTGGAAGCTGAAGACTCAGACGAGTCATAGGGATGTTAGGAAATATTTCTTCAGTCATAGAGTCGTCAGGAAGTGGAACAGTCTAACAAGTGATATAGTGGAGGCAGGAACCATACATAGCTTTAAGACGAGGTGTGACAAAGCTCTCGAAGCAGAGAGAGAGAAGACCTAGTAGCGATCAGTGAAGAGGCGGGGCCAGGAGCTATGAATTGACCCCTGCAACCACAAATACGTTAGTACAAATTGGCGAGTACACAAACACACACACACACACACACACACACACACACACACACACACACACACACACACACACGCACACACACACACACACACACACACACACACACACACACACACACACACACACACACACACACACGAGCGCACACACAGATGTATAATCCACCACAGAACTGCAGGAGGCCAAGAGAGGAATATGAAGAGAGCAACAGAGCAATGGTGGACACACTTGCTGAGGTGGCAAGAAGAGCTCACTCCAGCAGAGCAAAGTTGCTGGTTATGGGGGATTTCAACCACAGGGAGATTGACTGGGAAAACCTGGAGCCACATGGGGGTCCCGAAACATGGAGAGCAAGGATGTTGGACGTGGTGCTGGAAAACCTCATACACCAACATGTTAAGGACACTACCAGAGTGAGAGGGAAGGATGAACCAGTAAGATTGGACCTTGTGTTCACCCTGGGCAGCTCAGACATTGAGGACATCAAGTATGAGAGTCCCCTAGGACTCTGGTTCTGTGCTTTGAATACATAGTGGAGCTGCAAGTGGAGAGAATAACAGGAGTTGAATGGGAAAAGCCTGACTATAAAAGAGAGGACTACATAGGGTTGAAGAACTTCCTGCGGGAGGTCCAGTGGGACAGAGAACTGACAGGAAAGCCAGTAAATGAAATGATGGAATATGTAACAACAAAATGCAAGGAGGCAGTAGAAAGGTTTATTCCCAAGGGCAACAGTAACAACGCGAGGACCAGAACGAGCCCCTGGTTTACCTGACGGTGTAAGGAGGCAAAAACAAAATGCAATAGAGAATGGAAAAAGTACAGAAGGCAGAGAACACACGAAAATAGGGAGATCAGTCGCAGAGCCAGGAATGTGTACGCACAGGTAAGGAGGGAGGCCCAACGACAGTATGAAAATGACATAGCATCGAGAATCAAGACTGACCCAAAACTGTTGTATAGCCACATCAGGAGGAAGACAACAGTCAAAGACCAGGTGATCAGATTAAGGACAGAAGGTGGAGAACTCACAAGAAATGATCAGGAGGTATGTGAGGAGCTGAACAGGAGATTTAAGGAAGTTTTTACAGTAGAGACAGGAAGGGCTGTGGGAAGACAGCACAGAAGGGAACATCAAGAGGGAATATACCAACAAGTGTTGGATGACATACGAACAACTGAGGAGGAGGTGAAGAAGCTCTTAAGTGACCTTGACACCTCAAAGGCGATGGGACCGGACAACATCTCCCCATGGGTTCTTAGAGAAGGAGCAGAGATGCTGTGCGTGCCCCTAACCACAATCTTCAACACATCCCTTGAAACTGGGCAACTACCTGAGAAATGGAAGACAGCTAATGTAGTCCCCATATTTAAGAAAGGAAACAGAAACGAGGCACTAAACTACAGACCTGTGTCTCTGACATGTATTGTGTGCAAAGTCATGGAGAAGATTATCAGGAGGAGAGTGGTCGAACACCTGGAAAGGAACAAGATTATAAATGAAAACCAGCATGGGTTCATGGAAGGCAAATCTTGTATCACAAACCTCCTGGAGTTTTATGACAAGGTAACAGAAGTAAGACACGAGAGAGAGGGGTGGGTAGATTGCGTTTTCCTAGACTGCAGGAAGGCCTTTGACACAGTTCCCCACAAGAGATTAGTGCAGAAGCTGGAGGATCAGGCGCATGTAAAAGGGAGGGCACTGCAATGGATAAGGAAATACCTGACAGGGAGGCAGCAACGAGTCATGGTACGTGAAGAGGTATCACAGTGGGCGCCTGTTACGAGCGGGGTCCCACGAGCGGGGTCAGTTCTAGGACCAGTGCTATTTTTGATATATGTGAACGACATGATGGAAGGAATAGACTCTGAAGTGTACCTGTTCGCAGATGACGTGAAGTTGATGAGAAGAATTAAATCGGACGAGGATGAGGCAGGACTGCAAAGAGACCTGTACAGGCTGGACATGTGGTCCAGTAACTGGCTTCTCGAATTCAATCCAGCCAAATGCAAAGTCATGAACATTGGGGAGGGGCAAAGAAGACCGCAGACAGAGTATAGGCTAGGTGGACAAAGACTACAGACCTCACTCAGGGAGAAAGATCTTGGGGTGACCATAACACCGAGCACATCACCGGAGGCACACATCAACCAAATAACCGCTGCAGCATACGGGCGCCTGGCAAACCTGAGAATAGCGTTCCGATACCTTAATAAGGAATCGTTCAAGACGCTGTACACTGTGTATGTTAAGCCCATACTGGAGTATGCAGCACCAGTCTGGAACCACACCTGGTCAAGCACGTCAAGAAGTTAGAGAAAGTACAAAGGTTTACAACAAGGCTAGTCCCAGAGCTCAAGGGAATGTCGTACGAGGAAAGGTTAAGGGAAATCGGACTGACGACACTGGAAGACAGAAGG
>NC_069411.1:50562323-50602323 GCF_026875155.1 Cherax quadricarinatus
TGATTGTACCATAGGGAATAGAGTGCGGGATATAGGCTGTGCAAGCATAAGAGTGCATATAATCACTTAAACCCCGAAAAAAGGAAATATAAGTGATCACAGAAGAGAAAATATAGATAAAAGTGCCAAGTGTTAAGTGCCGGAATGGATCAAGGAAGGGGAACGGTTGTGTATCAGGCCTAAATAGTGTTGTCACAGATTACATAGTGAAGTATTTGAAGAATAAGTGCCACTCAAGACTTGGGAGATGAGAGATAAGTGTAGATGTGTCAGTAAATACAGTGAGTGCAGTGAAAAAAGTTAGATGAGCTAGTGACTACAGTGACTACAGGAAGGTAGTATAAAAAAAAATTTACCGAGAAGCATCAAGCATCTTCAACTACGTTGGACCCAGGTACTGGACGGACCGGCAACGTGATACTTCAGCACCACTGCCAGCCGCACGTAATATTCACCTAGTTGAGTTGCATGGGGTCAACAGTACCAGTCTCAAGCTGGAAACTAGGGGTCACTCTCCTGGAGCTACCAGAATTAGAATAAGCAGCACTTACTAGCATTTAATAGAATTTACTGAGGTGTAGCAGAGTAAAGCAGTAATGAGAGGTAGCTAGTGTGGACACACGGTTCCCCACATAGGCACACACACACACGGTTCTCTGAACCATTCATCTACAAACCTGTCAGACACTGCAACTTCTTGGGATCTTAATACTTGGGAATTCTTCGCTTGCCTAATTCTTGGGCACGACCTACTTCCACATTGAACAAATGTGACACCACCTATGACTGCTGCACCTCTCCTACCAACGGTTTATAAGCTCCTTCTCGGCATGTATGCCGTATTTTATTCAAGATTGATGGACTGACCACATCGACTCAAGGTTGAGGGACTGATTACCTCATTCTCCTCCTGTTCTTCAAGATTCTCCTTTGTATGGACTGATGAAGCCACTGTGTGGCGAAACGTTTCCTCAGTAAAGATACCCAAGAGTTGCACATGTGTCTAATTTATCAACATGTCGGTTCTCTGAACCATTCATCTACAAAGCATATATAGTGTTCAGAAAACTGTCATATTGATAACTCTCTTCGTTACCCCAGTCAACAGATGATAAGTGTTCTCCAAGCCCATCGTAATCTGCTAAGCGAAAATCTGGGACTGTTACTGAGTTATCGCTACTATCGTACTTCCATTCAAAGCTAAATGTAATTGATTTGTGGTCGCTAGCACCCAGTTCCTCTGAAATTTCTAAATTATTAACAAGGGATTCATTGTTTGCCAGAACTAAGTCAAGCAGGTTATTTTCCCTTGTAGGTTCTGTCACAAACTGCTTCAAAAAACAATCCTGAACTACTTCTAAGAAGTCGTATGATTCTAAATTCCCAGTCAAGAAATTCCAATCAATATGACTAAAGTTAAAGTCTCCTAGAATTACTACATCATCATGCCTTGTGGCCTTAACAATTTCCTGCCATAGTAGTCTCCCTTGGTCCCTATCTAAGTTTGGGGGACGGTATATCACTCCTAAAATCAGTTTTTCATGCCCCTCTGAAAATTCTATCCAAACAGACTCTGTATGTGTTACTTCAGACTTAATACCCGTTTTTATGCAGCAGTTCAAGCGATCTCGGACATACAATGCCACCCCACCCCCCTTCCCGATACTTCTATCTACTTGGAACAATTTAAAACCCTGAATGTGACATCCCGCAGGCATGTCCCGACTTTTTGAATTAAACCACGTCTCAGTTAAATCAAATACATCAATGTTACCTGCACTAGCAACTAATCTCAACTCGTCCATCTTATTCCTAGCACTACGGCTATTAGCATAATAAACATTGAAAGACTCTCCTTTCTCTTTACCCTTCCTGCTCATTTCTGTTTTTCTACTAAGCCTATTACTGTCCTTATCACATAGTGTCACTGGCTTTTCAATATCTACCTCGTTCTGCTTATTACTAGTTCCCCTAGAACTCATAATATTACTACACTGGGACATCACTGTTTTCCTGCCAAAACCCATACCACTAACTATTCCTAGTTTAAAGTCCTAACAGCTCCCTCCACTGCAGTTGCCAGTGCTCCCACCCCAGACCTAGATAGGTGAACCCCATCCCTGGCATACATGTCATTTCTGTCATAGAAGAGGTCCCAGTTGTCAATGAATGTTACTGCATTTTCCTTACAGTATTTGTCCAGCCAGCAATTGACACCAATTGCCCTGGACAACCATTCATTTCCAACTCCTCTCCTTGGCAAAATACCACATATGACAGGGTTCCCACCCTTACTCCTAATTATTTCTCTTGCTGACCTATACCTGCTAATCAGGTCTTCACTCCTACGTCTGCCAACATCGTTGCCTCCAGCACTGAGACAGATAATAGGATTGCTCCCATTACCTCTCATGATGTCATCCAGACGGCTAACAATATCCTCCATCCCAGCCCCAGGAAAGCAAACCCTCTGTCTCATACTCCTGTCCTTCAAGCAGAAAGCCCTATCCATATACCTAACTTGGCTATCCTCAACAACAACAATATTCTTACCTTCCTTGGTTTCGTTCGTCGTGACGTTCCCAGAAGTCGACTCACATTCGTCGGGTAGCACTGAGAATGAATTAGATGTTTCCACAACAGTTTCCACGGCAGTCTCTTTCTTCTTCATCGTTTCTACCTTTCCATTCGTCTTCTTGATCGCCAACTTTGTTCCCTGCTGTCCAGCCACTGACCGGTTTCCTTTCTTGACCTGAGGACTCATGTACTTATCCAACCTAAATTTGAAACTACCCAAAGTCCTAGCCTCAATAACCCAGCTAGGTAGACTGTTCCACTCATCAACTACCCTATTTCCAAACCAATACTTTCCTATGTCCTTTCTAAATCTAAACTTATCTAATTTAAATCCTTTACTGCAGGTTCTCTCTTGGAGAGATATCCTCAAGACCTTATTAATATCCCCTTTATTAATACCTATCTTCCACTTATACACTTCGATCAGGTCTCCCCTCATTCTTCGTCTAACAAGTGAATGCAACTTAAGAGTCTTCAATCTTTCTTCATAAGGAAGATTTCTAATGCTATGTATTAATTTAGTTATCCTATGCTGAATGTTTTTTAATGAATTTATGTCCATTCTGTAATATGGACTTCTGTGTAGTGACGAGGCAGGATCCAAACATAGCTTTAAGAAGAGGTATGATAAAGCTCACGGAGCAGAAAAACTGACAGGGTAGCAGCCACTTGAAGAGGCGGGGCCAGGAGCTGTGACTCGACCCCCACAACCACAACCGGGATTTATATCAAGAAGTGTAAGCAACAGAAGTCCAGAGGTCATACTGCAGCTTTATACATCATTAGTAAGGCCTCACCTAGATTATGCAGCTCAGTTCTGGTCTCCATATTACAGAATGGACATAAATTCGTTAGAAAACATTCAGCGAAGGATGACTAAATTAATACATAGCATTAGAAATCTTCCTTATGAAGAAAGATTGAAGACTCTTAAGTTGCATTCACTTGTTAGACGAAGAATGAGGGGAGACCTGATCGAAGTGTATAAGTGGAAGATAGGTATTAATAAAGGGGATATTAATAAGGTCTTGAGGATATCTCTCCAAGAGAGAACCCGCAGTAATGGATATAAATTAGATAAGTTTAGATTTAGAAAGGACATAGGAAAGTATTGGTTTGGAAATAGGGTAGTTGATAAGTGGAACAGTCTACCTAGTTGGGTTATTGAGGCTAGGACTCTGGGTAGTTTCAAATTTAGGTTGGATAAGTACATGAGTGAGAGGGGTTGGATTTGAGTGGGACTTGCACATCAGAGCTTATTTCTTGGGTAGCATTGAAAATTGGGTTGGTCAAATGTTTTGTTAGTGGGATGTATTGTAAAGGACCTGCCTAGTATGGGCCAACAAGCCTGCTGCAGTGTTCCTCCTTTCTTATGTACTTATGTTAACTATGTGAGTACACGCAGGCACACTCAATGCCCCTGTAACCACAACTAGGTGAGTACACACAAAGTTGGGTAGACTGTTTATTCTTTGATTTTAGGAATTCATTTATCTCAATACCACAAAGAATTCTGGTGGGGTAGCTGACAGACACTGTCACACACGACAGTCCTACTAGATGCCTCAAAGTCGACAAATTGTGAGAAAAACATGTATGGGACTACATTGCTTATCGTCACTACGATATGTGAGTATGTCAGTATCCAGATGCACCTCCATATCCCTCTGAACGAGTATATCGTGCCACTCCACTTGAGGCGACAAGGGGTAGATTACACTGGACCAATAATTTTAACTAAAACTGTTGACAAAGTTCCCATCAAGGTGTAATTCTGTTTGTTCACCTGTGCTATGACTAGAGCGGTACATCTAGAAGTAGCCACTGACATGTCTCTTGATGATTGCAGACAATGCAACGAACTTTGTTGCTGGTGCTGCTTATATAAGCAAGATCTTTGATAAGCCAGAGGCCCAACAGATGCTGAATTGATGCATTTGTCGTTGGAGACACTTTCCTCCTAAAGCTCCATGGTAAGGCGGATTTTATAAAAGAATGATAGGCATCGTAAAACATTGTTCAAGACTCTTCACTGTCATTACAAGGGATTACGTATACCCCTGCAGAGGATGGAGGCTTGTCCTGTCTACTACTGGTGATGTCCTTGATGGTCGTGGTTGTGGAAATAATTACTTGGAATGATGTATTGGAAAAGATGTTGGAAACATGTTTGGCAATGGAGTTGGTGGGGAGGACTATGTATCTCTTCTCGGCAGTGTCTTCTCTGGGTGTGTTGAAGATGTTTAATGCCCGCCGTCTACAGTCTCTGATGAAGTGACGAGGATAGTGGAGTTTAGAAAATACTTGTTCAATTATAGTGCATTCTTCCTCAAGGAACTCATTGCTGCAGATTCTGAGTGCAAACGATCCCAAGCAACCCCAGACCTGCCAGAATGTACGGTCTGCCAAAAACTCACAAACCTAGTATCCCACTGAGGCCCATATCCTCGGGAATAGGCTGTGCTCCCCACCAGCTCTCAGGAATTCTCGCAAAACACCTCTCTAAACTCTTGGGCACTATCAGTCCAGCACATCGCAAACACTCGGGTGATCTTCTCAATCGCATTCGCAACATCAACATCAGGAACAAGAAACTTTCCAGCCTTGACGTGACTTCCCTATTCACCAAAGTACCTACTACACAAGCCATCGATCTCTTGCGCAGGAAAATTGACGATTCACTTGATCTTCCCATTCCAGCCAGCGATTTCATCGACCATGTTGAACTATGTGTTGGCTTTACGTGTTTCTCTTTCGAAAATCACCTCTTTCAGCAGACTTTTGGACTACCCATGGGTTCGCCACTCAGTGCGATCCTGGCGAACCTATACATGGAACATCTAGAAGCCGAACGTTTCTCCACCATTATTCCTTCGTCTGTCACCTGGCTCCGTTATGTTGACGACATTCTCCTCATAACTCCTAAACGCTTCAACGTTCAAGCTCTCCAAGACAAGCTCAACCAGGTCGAGCCTTCAATCCAGTTCACACTTGAAGAAGAAGTCGACAACACTCTTCCTTTCCTTGATGTTCTGCTCTGCAAAGCTGACCACGAACTTCGCTTTAAAGTCTATCGAAAACCCACCAACCAAAACGATCTTCTCCACTTCTACTCTCACCACGACACCAAAACCAAACGTGGTGTAATTATAGGCGTCTTCCTGCGTGCACTCAGAATCTGCAGCAATGAGTTCCTTGAGGAAGAATGCACTATAATTGAACAAGTATTTTCTAAACTCCACTATCCTCGTCACTTCATCAGAGACTGCAGACGGCGGGCATTAAACATCTTCAACACACCCAGAGAAGACACTGCCGAGAAGAGATACATAGTCCTCCCCACCAACTCCATTGCCAAACATGTTTCCAACATCTTTTCCAATACATCATTCCAAGTATCTACCTCCACAACCACGACCATCAAGGACATCACCAGTAGTAGACAGGACAAGCCTCCATCCTCTGCAGGGGTATACATAATCCCTTGTAAAGTAAAAGGACACAAGTGCAACTAATGTGACATTTATTGTGGCAACGTTTCGCTCACACATGTACACACATGCACACATGCATACATACATACACACACACACACACACACACATACACACACACACACACACACACACACAAACACACACACACACACATAGTGGACTGAAGCAGTCGCTCGCGATTGAGCTCGTGATTTGGCGGTAGCTTCTGATTGTACCATAGGGAATAGAGTGCGGGATATAGGCTGTGCAAGCATAAGAGTGCATATAATCACTTAAACCCCGAAAAAAGGAAATATAAGTGATCACAGAAGAGAAAATATAGATAAAAGTGCCAAGTGTTAAGTGCCGGAATGGATCAAGGAAGGGGAACGGTTGTGTATCAGGCCTAAATAGTGTTGTCACAGATTACATAGTGAAGTATTTGAAGAATAAGTGCCACTCAAGACTTGGAGATGAGAGATAAGTGTAGATGTGTCAGTAAATACAGTGAGTGCAGTGAAAAAAGTTAGATGAGCTAGTGACTACAGTGACTACAGGAAGGTAGTATAAAAAAAAAATTACCGAGAAGCATCAAGCATCTTCAACTACGTTGGACCCAGGTACTGGACGGACCGGCAACGTGATACTTCAGCACCACTGCCAGCCGCACGTAATATTCACCTAGTTGAGTTGCATGGGGTCAACAGTACCAGTCTCAAGCTGGAAACTAGGGGTCACTCTCCTGGAGCTACCAGAATTAGAATAAGCAGCACTTACTAGCATTTAATAGAATTTACTGAGGTGTAGCAGAGTAAAGCAGTAATGAGAGGTAGCTAGTGTGGACACACGGTTCCCCACATAGGCACACACACACACGGTTCTCTGAACCATTCATCTACAAACCTGTCAGACACTGCAACTTCTTGGGATCTTAATACTTGGGAATTCTTCGCTTGCCTAATTCTTGGGCACGACCTACTTCCACATTGAACAAATGTGACACCACCTATGACTGCTGCACCTCTCCTACCAACGGTTTATAAGCTCCTTCTCGGCATGTATGCCGTATTTTATTCAAGATTGATGGACTGACCACATCGACTCAAGGTTGAGGGACTGATTACCTCATTCTCCTCCTGTTCTTCAAGATTCTCCTTTGTATGGACTGATGAAGCCACTGTGTGGCGAAACGTTTCCTCAGTAAAGATACCCAAGAGTTGCACATGTGTCTAATTTATCAACATGTCGGTTCTCTGAACCATTCATCTACAAAGCATATATAGTGTTCAGAAAACTGTCATATTGATAACTCTCTTCGTTACCCCAGTCAACAGATGATAAGTGTTCTCCAAGCCCATCGTAATCTGCTAAGCGAAAATCTGGGACTGTTACTGAGTTATCGCTACTATCGTACTTCCATTCAAAGCTAAATGTAATTGATTTGTGGTCGCTAGCACCCAGTTCCTCTGAAATTTCTAAATTATTAACAAGGGATTCATTGTTTGCCAGAACTAAGTCAAGCAGGTTATTTTCCCTTGTAGGTTCTGTCACAAACTGCTTCAAAAAACAATCCTGAACTACTTCTAAGAAGTCGTATGATTCTAAATTCCCAGTCAAGAAATTCCAATCAATATGACTAAAGTTAAAGTCTCCTAGAATTACTACATCATCATGCCTTGTGGCCTTAACAATTTCCTGCCATAGTAGTCTCCCTTGGTCCCTATCTAAGTTTGGGGGACGGTATATCACTCCTAAAATCAGTTTTCATGCCCCTCTGAAAATTCTATCCAAACAGACTCTGTATGTGTTACTTCAGACTTAATACCCGTTTTTTATGCAGCAGTTCAAGCGATCTCGGACATACAATGCCACCCCACCCCCCTTCCCGATACTTCTATCTACTTGGAACAATTTAAAACCCTGAATGTGACATCCCGCAGGCATGTCCCGACTTTTTGAATTAAACCACGTCTCAGTTAAATCAAATACATCAATGTTACCTGCACTAGCAACTAATCTCAACTCGTCCATCTTATTCCTAGCACTACGGCTATTAGCATAATAAACATTGAAAGACTCTCCTTTCTCTTTACCCTTCCTGCTCATTTCTGTTTTCTACTAAGCCTATTACTGTCCTTATCACATAGTGTCACTGGCTTTTCAATATCTACCTCGTTCTGCTTATTACTAGTTCCCCTAGAACTCATAATATTACTACACTGGGACATCACTGTTTTCCTGCCAAAACCCATACCACTAACTATTCCTAGTTTAAAGTCCTAACAGCTCCCTCCACTGCAGTTGCCAGTGCTCCCACCCCAGACCTAGATAGGTGAACCCCATCCCTGGCATACATGTCATTTCTGTCATAGAAGAGGTCCCAGTTGTCAATGAATGTTACTGCATTTTCCTTACAGTATTTGTCCAGCCAGCAATTGACACCAATTGCCCTGGACAACCATTCATTTCCAACTCCTCTCCTTGGCAAAATACCACATATGACAGGGTTCCCACCCTTACTCCTAATTATTTCTCTTGCTGACCTATACCTGCTAATCAGGTCTTCACTCCTACGTCTGCCAACATCGTTGCCTCCAGCACTGAGACAGATAATAGGATTGCTCCCATTACCTCTCATGATGTCATCCAGACGGCTAACAATATCCTCCATCCCAGCCCCAGGAAAGCAAACCCTCTGTCTCATACTCCTGTCCTTCAAGCAGAAAGCCCTATCCATATACCTAACTTGGCTATCCTCAACAACAACAATATTCTTACCTTCCTTGGTTTCGTTCGTCGTGACGTTCCCAGAAGTCGACTCACATTCGTCGGGTAGCACTGAGAATGAATTAGATGTTTCCACAACAGTTTCCACGGCAGTCTCTTTCTTCTTCATCGTTTCTACCTTTCCATTCGTCTTCTTGATCGCCAACTTTGTTCCCTGCTGTCCAGCCACTGACCGGTTTCCTTTCTTGACCTGAGGACTCATGTACTTATCCAACCTAAATTTGAAACTACCCAAAGTCCTAGCCTCAATAACCCAGCTAGGTAGACTGTTCCACTCATCAACTACCCTATTTCCAAACCAATACTTTCCTATGTCCTTTCTAAATCTAAACTTATCTAATTTAAATCCTTTACTGCAGGTTCTCTCTTGGAGAGATATCCTCAAGACCTTATTAATATCCCCTTTATTAATACCTATCTTCCACTTATACACTTCGATCATGTCTCCCCTCATTCTTCGTCTAACAAGTGAATGTAATTTAAGAGTCTTCAATCTTTCTTCATAAGGAAGATTTCTAATGCTATGTATTAATTTAGTTATCCTATGCTGAATGTTTTTTAATGAATTTATGTCCATTCTGTAATATGGACTTCTGTGTAGTGACGAGGCAGGATCCAAACATAGCTTTAAGAAGAGGTATGATAAAGCTCACGGAGCAGAAAAACTGACAGGGTAGCAGCCACTTGAAGAGGCGGGGCCAGGAGCTGTGACTCGACCCCCACAACCACAACCGGGATTTATATCAAGAAGTGTAAGCAACAGAAGTCCAGAGGTCATACTGCAGCTTTATACATCATTAGTAAGGCCTCACCTAGATTATGCAGCTCAGTTCTGGTCTCCATATTACAGAATGGACATAAATTCGTTAGAAAACATTCAGCGAAGGATGACTAAATTAATACATAGCATTAGAAATCTTCCTTATGAAGAAAGATTGAAGACTCTTAAGTTGCATTCACTTGTTAGACGAAGAATGAGGGGAGACCTGATCGAAGTGTATAAGTGGAAGATAGGTATTAATAAAGGGGATATTAATAAGGTCTTGAGGATATCTCTCCAAGAGAGAACCCGCAGTAATGGATATAAATTAGATAAGTTTAGATTTAGAAAGGACATAGGAAAGTATTGGTTTGGAAATAGGGTAGTTGATAAGTGGAACAGTCTACCTAGTTGGGTTATTGAGGCTAGGACTCTGGGTAGTTTCAAATTTAGGTTGGATAAGTACATGAGTGAGAGGGGTTGGATTTGAGTGGGACTTGCACATCAGAGCTTATTTCTTGGGTAGCATTGAAAATTGGGTTGGTCAAATGTTTTGTTAGTGGGATGTATTGTAAAGGACCTGCCTAGTATGGGCCAACAAGCCTGCTGCAGTGTTCCTCCTTTCTTATGTACTTATGTTAACTATGTGAGTACACGCAGGCACACTCAATGCCCCTGTAACCACAACTAGGTGAGTACACACAAAGTTGGGTAGACTGTTATTCTTTGATTTTAGGAATTCATTTATCTCAATACCACAAAGAATTCTGGTGGGGTAGCTGACAGACACTGTCACACACGACAGTCCTACTAGATGCCTCAAAGTCGACAAATTGTGAGAAAAACATGTATGGGACTACATTGCTTATCGTCACTACGATATGTGAGTATGTCAGTATCCAGATGCATCTCCATATCCCTCTGAACGAGTATATCGTGCCACTCCACTTGAGGCGACAAGGGGTAGATTACACTGGACCAATAATTTTAACTAAAACTGTTGACAAAGTTCCCATCAAGGTGTAATTCTGTTTGTTCACCTGTGCTATGACTAGAGCGGTACATCTAGAAGTAGCCACTGACATGTCTCTTGATGATTGCAGACAATGCAACGAACTTTGTTGCTGGTGCTGCTTATATAAGCAAGATCTTTGATAAGCCAGAGGCCCAAACAGATGCTGAATTGATGCATTTGTCGTTGGAGACACTTTCCTCCTAAAGCTCCATGGTAAGGCGGATTTTATAAAAGAATGATAGGCATCGTAAAACATTGTTCAAGACTCTTCACTGTCATTACAAGGGATTACGTATCCCCCTGCAGAGGATGGAGGCTTGTCCTGTCTACTACTGGTGATGTCCTTGATGGTCGTGGTTGTGGAAATAATTACTTGGAATGATGTATTGGAAAAGATGTTGGAAACATGTTTGGCAATGGAGTTGGTGGGGAGGACTATGTATCTCTTCTCGGCAGTGTCTTCTCTGGGTGTGTTGAAGATGTTTAATGCCCGCCGTCTACAGTCTCTGATGAAGTGACGAGGATAGTGGAGTTTAGAAAATACTTGTTCAATTATAGTGCATTCTTCCTCAAGGAACTCATTGCTGCAGATTCTGAGTGCAAACGATCCCAAGCAACCCCAGACCTGCCAGAATGTACGGTCTGCCAAAAACTCACAAACCTAGTATCCCACTGAGGCCCATATCCTCGGGAATAGGCTGTGCTCCCCACCAGCTCTCAGGAATTCTCGCAAAACACCTCTCTAAACTCTTGGGCACTATCAGTCCAGCACATCGCAAACACTCGGGTGATCTTCTCAATCGCATTCGCAACATCAACATCAGGAACAAGAAACTTTCCAGCCTTGACGTGACTTCCCTATTCACCAAAGTACCTACTACACAAGCCATCGATCTCTTGCGCAGGAAAATTGACGATTCACTTGATCTTCCCATTCCAGCCAGCGATTTCATCGACCATGTTGAACTATGTGTTGGCTTTACGTGTTTCTCTTTCGAAAATCACCTCTTTCAGCAGACTTTTGGACTACCCATGGGTTCGCCACTCAGTGCGATCCTGGCGAACCTATACATGGAACATCTAGAAGCCGAACGTTTCTCCACCATTATTCCTTCGTCTGTCACCTGGCTCCGTTATGTTGACGACATTCTCCTCATAACTCCTAAACGCTTCAACGTTCAAGCTCTCCAAGACAAGCTCAACCAGGTCGAGCCTTCAATCCAGTTCACACTTGAAGAAGAAGTCGACAACACTCTTCTTTCCTTGATGTTCTGCTCTGCAAAGCTGACCACGAACTTCGCTTTAAAGTCTATCGAAAACCCACCAACCAAAACGATCTTCTCCACTTCTACTCTCACCACGACACCAAAACCAAACGTGGTGTAATTATAGGCGTCTTCCTGCGTGCACTCAGAATCTGCAGCAATGAGTTCCTTGAGGAAGAATGCACTATAATTGAACAAGTATTTTCTAAACTCCACTATCCTCGTCACTTCATCAGAGACTGCAGACGGCGGGCATTAAACATCTTCAACACACCCAGAGAAGACACTGCCGAGAAGAGATACATAGTCCTCCCCACCAACTCCATTGCCAAACATGTTTCCAACATCTTTTCCAATACATCATTCCAAGTATCTACCTCCACAACCACGACCATCAAGGACATCACCAGTAGTAGACAGGACAAGCCTCCATCCTCTGCAGGGGTATACATAATCCCTTGTAAAGTAAAAGGACACAAGTGCAACTAATGTGACATTTATTGTGGCAACGTTTCTCTCTCCAGGAGCTTTATCAAGCTCCTGGAGAGCGAAACGTTGCCACAATAAATGTCACATTAGTTGCACTTGTGTCCTTTTACTTTACATATTGTCGGTAATTCTACCAACTTTATTATAATCCCTTGTAATGACTGCAACAAATTATATGTGGGCGAAACATCAAGAGACCTCCAAACACGTATTTCAGAACACCAATATACAAGCAGGACTGACGATACAAGGAATGCCTGTGTACAACATCGCAATTCACACAACCATTTAATTAACTACAGAAACTCAAGACTTATCGCCACAGAAGACAACACTCAATACCGAAGAATCCTGGAATCATCGCTTATCTCTATAACCAACAATTTCAACCAGAACAACGGCTTCTATAACATAGCTGAACCACTCGCCAAGAAACTTCTTCATCGCTATCCCACATAAGAACATAGAACTCTGCAAAAGGTCTACTCACAACTTGTCCAATACCCCTGCCAAGCTACCCAAGACTCTATAACTCCACCCGGTAGATCATCAGATGCAGCATTCTCCACCTGACCTCAACATTCTGAACATGACTATAAATACTCCCGTACCTTCGACCCCAGGTAGATCTGTGTGTGACTTGAAAAAGCCCATTGTGTGGGTGAAACGTTGTCAATAAAGGATCACATTATACTGCATATGTGTTTATATTTCCACTGTGTCGGTATTTGATACCATTTATTTCCACCTTAATAAAGTGATTGAATGTTGGGAGAAAATCTGGCGAGAAGATTATCTCACCTCACTGAGAGAACACTTCTATGGAGCTGGTGTTCTTTCATGTTTATTTACTATATTTTGCACAAAACAGTGATGATAATCATTCCAATGATTAAATCAACTGAACTAACTGTGTCCATCCGTATGTCTGGACAGGCTAACTTGATGCTGGCTGCTTTCAGTGCTGCAACTGTTTGTTTTAATCCCCAGATCTGCACAGACCTAGGCAAATCATCTACTACCACAGCTTCTACTGTCTTTTTTTCTGTTCCCTAGATCAACAGTGAATTTGGCTAAGTCATATGTGTGTTTAGCAGAACTTTGGAAAAAAAAAAAAACCAGCTATATCTAACTCTATTTTGGCATGGGGTTATTTATTCAGTTTCTGTAACACTGTTCTTCTTATGAAGGACCTTTGTGAACCTTGATCAAATAGTGTTAACACATTAGTTTTGTGTAATTTATTAGATAACTCAGTTCGAGCTATTGGGAGAGCAGTCGATTTAGACTTATATCTCACGCTTAATGCTGTTGTTTGCTGACTTCCTGTTTCTGTGGAAGTCGTCTGCTGTTCAGCACAAATGCTCGGGCATAAAGCTGTATGATGCATACCCTTGCATTTAAAGCACTTCTTCAGTGAGCATTTACCTCCCCTGTGTTCACCTAAATACTTAGTGCACCGTTTCAGCTGTTGAGCACGTTGTTTCCGTGCCTCCATTGTTGTGTATCTACTAAAATACTGTGCCCAATGTGATCCATCACAAAGTACACATTTTGGAGTACGTTTATGTGTGACAATCTTTTTACTGTCTGTTGTATTCACAGCTTGATAAATGCCTAAATGGGATTTCCCATTCTGTGATTTGGTGGGAGCAGGTATACTCTTTTTATACTGAGTTGAAGGTTTGGTATCCACAGTAGGATTTATTGGTTCATCATGTCTCGTTGCTTGTGTGCAAGAAATTATAGCTTGTAAACCTTTGCTAATTTCTTCACAAGTGAAATAGAGTTTGTTGAATATAATATTTAATCGTTCAATGGTTTTTGGTGACAGCTTATCCTGTACAATACCAATGTATTGTAGCTTTAAGAAGAGACTGGACAAATATATGAGTGGGAGGGGCTGGGTTTGATTGGTGTCATTGGGTACGGGAGTTTTTTCTTGGGAAGCTTTAGGTAGTAGTCGTTTTGATAAGGACCTGCCTCGCATGGGCCAGTAGGCCTTCTGCATTGTTCCTCCATTCTTATGTTCTTATGTTCTTATAAACCAGTCCCATTGCTTTAGGTCATATTTAGTCTTTAGAGATCTGAGACAATTGTATAGAGTGATCTTAAAAGTCTGTAAGTCTGAAAAACAATATTTTGGTGGTTTCAAGCTTGAGATTCTAACTGCATGTCTAGACCTGACTTTGCCAGTATCAAAGTAACTGTCTGCCAAAACACGTAAAGCTAGCTGATAATTGCCTTGGACCACCAGAAACGATTTAATCAGTTCAAAGGGTTCTCCCTTCACAAGACGTTTAAGGTAGTTTAATTTAGCGATCTCATCAATATCAGTTCTTGAATGTACCAAAGACCGAAATCCACTAATAAGCTCTTCATAATTATGACCTTCAAATACAGGTAATGAGAGTGTAGGAAGACTAGGTAGTGGTATGCTAGTTGTTGCAGGTGTAACAGGCGTCTCACCATTAACTGCAGTAGGTTTTAGTGAAAGAATTTTGTGACAGGTAGCATGTGCTTCTGTCCACCTTAATTGTTCCTCACTAAATGTGCCCAAAATATTCTGAATTTCATCCTCAGGCGAACTTGATTCTAGGAATTCACATTCATATTTCACATAATCTAAATTAATGATTTCCAGATGCTTAGTAAGTAGTTCCAGTTTTGCTTCTACATTGTCAAAATCAATGTTTGCATCTTTCGTCAACCCTACACAGACTGCAATTAATTTTCTACCTGTGTAATTTTCGTTTGCAAAGACTGAAACTGCATTTGCAATGATGCCATCTTGAACTGGAATAATTCCTAGCACTTTACATATACCATTGCAGTGAACGGTTATGTGTTTGTTATGAATGTGTCAGCATGCCACACTGACCCAGTGGCCACTTCACTGGCCCTGAATCAAAGTTCCAGGGTACATGTGGCTGGACCTCAATATTCTCGGTTGTTGATGCTGCATCAACTCCTCAGCTAGAATACTACTGAGTTGTTCCTTGTAATGATGCTATACACATCACACATGAATATTCATTATACATATACATATATATATATATATATATATATATATATATATATATATATATATATATATATAATATATATATATATATATATATATATATATATAAATGTCACTGCTAATGTATATGACAACTTAAGCTTAATATAAACTTCCTTAAAATGTATAAGAGAACTTGTGTCTATAAACACTGTGTGTGCAGACACATTCAGCAACTCTGTCCACAGTCTGATGTTGATGAGCAGTAGGTATGCGGGCTTGGGCAAGTTGATGAGTGGGCGGGTGAGTGAGCCGTTGTCTGTTTTCTATGTTGGATGAGCATGTGAGTGGTGGGTGACCCGGCTCCTGTTTTCTGTTTGAGGCAGCTCCAGAGGCAGCGGCTTAACTTCTGTTTTCTAGAGGAAGCAAGGCAGCTGACTTTTACTCACCATTCTCTTTGACTGAGTGCAGGGACTTAAATATTTGCAAAGACTCCAGTCTTTACTAGGTTTTTGAAGGACCTAAAGTTCTTATTTACTTGTAAACTGTCTTGCAAGTTTTTGTACCACTACGTGGCCACTATCCGGTCCGAAGGACCATCTAAGGGATCTGCAGAATATGAAGTTAAGTCTGTTAAAGGATGTTGTTGAAAGATAGCGTCAGTGATGGCTCATCGATCCTGCAGCTACCGCTAGGTTGTTCCTTCGAGAAGCCATCTATTTTCCTACCCTGAGCTGTGGGAGTTCAAGTGATGAGTAAATAATTGTCCCAAAGGAGAGCATATTTCAGTATTTCACTTGAATATAATGCTGAATAGATTTTCTCTTACTTGGTTAGGGTCAAAACCCCTCCCTTCACTGCTGTCTAACGGGCAGTCTCAATCACCTTGTGTCAACACGAAACTGCAGTTCCTAAGTTTAACAAGTGAGACTGAAACCTGCCTTGCTCTGTGTAACATGAGCTATGGCACTGACAGCATCATGTACACCAGGTACGGGTGACTTGATAGAAGCAGAAGTGTCTTTCGAGGAATGTTGCACTGTCCTCCACTCAGTCGGGAAATTTGCAACACTCACACAATAATTTCACAACAGGAAGATAATTCACGGTGTAATAGTTCTACCACGAATTTCTGAGACTGTACAAAAGTCAAATGCACTGTTCCTTTGTTCAGGGCAATGACGGCACGAAACACGTTCCCGTTCGTCTCCTTAAGTCAATCTGAACCCTGCAGCAGACTTTGCTCTGGGCTTGGCCCTAAATTGCTGACTTCAGCATGATTTCCCTTCTTGCTTGACATTGTCACATTATTCATTACTAATGATAGATTTCCTGTTATCTAACTATCGACGACAGTTCATTATTGTCCCACATTGTAAGTAAGGTGGTGCCAGGTTTTCCTGCAACTTCCTTGCTGAAGTGAAGAGAGTCAGTTACCTCATTTCACTGTCAATCGTATTACACTAACACTACTCCACAGAGGTGGAGTGACTTTTTATGACGCTCTTAGCTTCATACAGAATCAATTAAACTGTTTATGCGGAAGCATCAAAAGGCTATCAGCCCCGCTGGAGGGCTGAGTCCTTCAGGGGGCTGAAGGGGCTGAGAGGGCTGAAATTCCCTTTATGGAGAAATTTTCTCCACAAATTATGTTATGCAAACCGGAAGACTAGACAGCAAGAGTAGCAAGAGACTTACTCAGGCTACATGATTACCTAGTGAGTAGAAAGCAGAAAGTTATAGTGAGGAGGGTGTTGGAGTGGGCATAAGTGACAAGTAGAGTCTAGAGAATAATAAATTGAACTCTTGCTATTCCTAATATAGGTAAATGGCTTTCGAGAGATAGTAAAATCCCATGTAATCTCTATTTGTAAATAATATGAAGTTAACTAGAAAGATAACTGTAGAGGGCAGAGAGAGACTTCCAAATGACTTAAGCAGATTGTATATATGGTCAAAAGGATGGCTACTTGAATTAAATATTGCTAAGGGATTAGTAATAAAAATAGGAAAGAGAGAAAGAACAAAGAACACAGAATTCAATCTTGGAGAAGAGATGTTGCAGACAGTGAGCTGGGAGAAGGTTCTGGGAGTAAACTCTTCTTCAAGCATATCACCAGAAAATATAAAAGTCAAGTAACTCCAGCGGTATATGAAAGAGAAAAGGATCTAAGATCTGCTTTTATGAACCTGAACAAAAAATTCATGTAGGATATCATACAGGACATACGTCAGGTCCATCATAAAGTGTTTGGCACCAGCAGCAACCCCTACTGATAAAGCAAACAAAGATACAAGAGAAGATCCTAAGTTTTGCAACGAACTTCTAGGAACTCAAGCAACACTGGACGAGAAGAGGACCAGAAGAGACGTGATTACAACAACAACAACAACAACAATAATATTAATAATAATAATAATAATAATAATAATAATAATAATAATAATAATAATAATAATAATAATAATAATAATAATAATAATAATAATAAATCTATATTTCTACAGGTACATGTACATTATAAGAAGCACTAAAAAAATACAAATTTTAGAGATGAAAGCTGCACTTTTCACTTTGTATGGTCTGTGCAAAATTTCAGACCATTTCATGCCCATTTACCCTGCAGCATCACGATCGACTTTTCGTCAAATTATACACCATTGAAAGCAATTAGTTATTAATCATTGGTTGTCAGGATAATAATAAATTGTACATGGTTTATATCATTTTTGGTTGCAAAGATTGTATAATCAAATGTACTTGGGTTATATCAAACATCAACTATTTAATTTTAAATTATTACAAGTTATGAGTGAGGTCTTTGGAAGAATAAACACATAAGCAGTATAATGTGATCTTTTATTGACAACGTTTCGCCCAGGCAGTGGGCTTTATCAAGTCATAAACAGATCTGATGTGATACATGATTTAAAAAACCGACAAGTTGAAGATTGAGACACTTATGAAACATATGGGAAATACTGAGGAAATGTTTCGCCAAACAGTGGCTTCATCAGTCCAATACAAAGCAGAAAGGTATAGGGAGAGGAGGAGTTTGAGGTAATCAGTCCCTCAGCCTGGAGTCGAAGTGTTCAGTCTATCAGTCATGTAGAATGTACAGCATAGGGCCGTAGACGTGGATTATAAATAATGTAGATCTTAATATTACTGATTGCGAAAAACATTTAGGAGTTCTGGTTAGCAGTACATAAGCATTTGCAATAAAGCTAACAGAATCCTTGGCTTCATATCAAGAAGCATAAATAATAGTAATCCTCAGGTTGTTCTTCAACTCTATATATCCTTGGTTAGGCCTCATTCAGACTGTGCTGCACAGTTCTGGTCACCGTATTACAGAATGCATATAAATGTACTAGAAAACGTACAGAGGAGGATGACAAAGATGATCCCATGTATCAGAAATCTTCCCTATCAGGATAGGCTGAGGGCCCTGAATCTGCACTCTCTAGAAAGGCGTAGAATTAGGGGGGATATGATTGAGGTGTATAAATGGAAAACAGGAATAAATAAAGCCGATGTGAATAGTGTGCTAAAAATATCTAGCCTAGACAGGACTCGTAGCAATGGTTTTAAGTTAGAAAAATTCAGATTCAAGAAGGATATAAGAAAGCACTGGTTTAGTAATTGAGTTGTGGATGATTGGAACAAACTCCCGAGTACCGTTATAGAAGCTAAGACGTTGTGTAGTTTTAAAAATAGATTAGATAAATACATGAGCGGGTGTGGGTGGGTGTGAGTTGGACCTGACTAGCTGGTGCTACTGGTTCAGATGCCGTGCTCCTTCCTTAAGTGGAGGTGACCTGACTGGGTGGGCCATTGCCCCACATGGGCCAGTAGGCCTGCTGCAGTGTTCCATAAGAAAGAATTCTAATTTTCTTATGTTGTATCTGATGAGGACCTGAACGGGGCTGGCGGATGTGTATGTAGCTATGTGGGATAACGATGAAGTTCCTTGGCAAGGGGTTCAGCTATGTTGTCGGATATATAGATAAATGATGATTCCAGGATTCTGCGGTACTGAGTGTTTTCTTTGGCGATAAGTCTTGCATTTATGTAGTTGATTAAATGCTTGTGTGAATTTCGGTGTTGAACACAGGCATTCCTTGAATTGCCAGATCTGCCTGAGTACTGGTATTCTGAAATACGTGTTTGGAGGTCTCTGGATGTTTCGCCTACGTATAATTTGCTGCAGTCATTACAAGGGACTATGTATACCCCTGCAGAGGATTGAAGCTTGTCCTGGTAATGACCTTGATGGTGGTTGATGTGGAGGTAGATACTTGAAATGAGGTATTGGAAAAGATGTTGGAAACGTGTTTGGCAATGGAGTTGGTGGGGAGGACTATGTATCTCCTCTCGGCAGTGTCTTCTCTGGGTGTGTTAAAGATGTTATATGCCCAGCGTCTAGTCTCTAATGAATTGACGAGGATAGCGAAGTTTAAAAAATACTTGTTCAATTAGAGAGCATTCTTCCTCAAGGAACTCATTGCTGCAGATTCTGAGCGCATGCAGGAAAAAGCCTAATGGTTTAGTTTTGGTGTCGTGGTGAGAGTAGAAGTGGAGAATTTCGTGTTGGTTGGATGCTTTTCGATAGACTTTAAAATGAAGTTCTTGGTCAGCTTTGCAGAGAAGAACATCAAGGAAAGGAAGACTGTTGTCGACTTCTTCTTCTAGTGTGAACTGGATCGAGGGCTCGACCTGGTTGAGTTTGTGTTGGAGAGCTTGAACGTTGAAGCGTCTGGGAGTTATGAAGATAATATCGTCAACATAACGGATCCAGGTGACAGACGAGGGAATAATAGAGGAAAATTGCTCGGCTTCCAGATATTCCATGTAAAGGTTCGCCAGTATAGCACTAAGTGGCGAACCCATTGGTAGTCCAGAAGTCTGCTGAAAGAGGTGATTTTCGAAAGAGAAACATGTAAAGCCAACACATTGTTCAACAAGGTCGATGAAATCGCTGGCTGGAATAGGAAGATCAAGTGAACCTTCAATTTTCTTGCACAAGAGATCGACGGCTTGTGTAGTAGGTACTTTGGGGAATAGGAATGTTATATCAAGACTAGAGAGTTTCTTGTTCCTGATGTTGATGTTGCGAATGCGATTGAGAAGATCACCCGAGTATTTGATATGTGCTGGACTGATTGCGCCCAAGAGTTTAGAGTGGTGTTTGGTGAGAATTCCTGCGAGTTGGTGGGAAGCACTGCCCATTCCCGAAGATATGGGCCTCAATGGGATACTTGCCTTGTGAGTTTTTGGCAGACGGTACATTCTGGCAGGTCTGGGGTTGCAGGAAATGGTGTGCAGAAGTTCCTTCCTTTGTGCATAGTCCATCAGAATGAGGCGAGTCCTGTGAAGAAATGTTTTGATAAAGTTGCCCATTTGGTTTGTTGTGAGAGGTTTGTAGGTATCTGAAGTGAAGCCTTTTTTGGTGTAGAACTTGAGCATCACTTTCCTGGAAAATATTCTTTGCCTGATATATCTATCATTTGCCTTCCGTCCAGTCACTTCAGTGGAAGCTTCAGTCATAAATTTTATCCCTTTCTCAACAACAGCTTGAGTGTTGTTTGGCCACTTGGGCACCTCCAGTGGAGTCTCAATAATTTTCAGAACCTGTTGATCTGATAGAGAAGCAATGAAAGGAGGCTCAGTTTTGAGTTCAGTCTTCTAGTCAATCATGGAATGATAGCTCTTTGCTTGCCACTTTAGTCTGGGAATCTTCTTCATCCTCATCAGAGCTCTCAGTACTTTCTTCTGTCTGCTGATTCTCCCCTCTAATTTTTCTTATCATTGAGACAGCTTTGTCTCTTACAGTCATGTCTTCATCAGCACATATACCAAGAAGCACTGTTCAGATGTCTCATAAATTGCAGTGACTGGAAGACGTTCTTTGAGCCGTGTCTGACATAAGGGGGCAACTTGATGTGGAACCACATTGGAGCACTGAACTTTAAAATCATAATGACTGACTGGGTCTTAATGTTGTCACATACAACCCAAGGATCCTACTCCATACAATATTCCACCTTGACACACACATCAGACCTGGTTCAAGAGCAGCCAAGTCATCATCAACCACACCTGTCATCACTCCTTTGCAAATCCTATACAAGTATTTCTAGTCCCAGAATAGATCCTCTGCCACCTTGTTATTCAGAGCAGGGAAATCAACGAAACTGACTGGCTGGAAAGCAAAAACTGGCAGCTCAAACAGAGGATCCTTGATTTGCTTGCCAATGGAACCTCTCCAATGCTCAGGACCACTTGGTGGTCCTGAGCATTGGTAGAAAACAGCCCGGAATGGCAGCGCATTTCCATGAAGCTGACAGATGAAATAATGAACTGGATGACCAAGCAACATTTTAAGGTGATGAATGGCTCCATTGTCAGCTCAGACATTATGCTGATTTCGTTAATACCAACACATACAACAGGCTGCTGAGTTAGTTTCTGTTTCACCAGAAATGTATAGATAGTCTTGGCAATCTCCTTTCCATGCCCTGACTTGACAGTCACATGAGATATTAAGTGTCAGGCTTCACCATGATGACATAATGATCTTTCACCACTATCTTTGGACTCCATTTCTTGGTTTTCTCATTCTTTGTCATTACACGAGTGGAGGTTTTCTTACCATCAAAATACAATGACATAATATTTTCCAAGTTTGCTAGCTCCTTTTCTTGCCTCTCCATTCGGTATTTGTGTCTGACATCTCGTAACTTCTGTGGTCCCATAACTTGACTTTTGTCGTCCTTGGTGATAATGCCATAATCCATTAAGATGGTGTTAGCAATGGCAGCTCCAGCAAAATCACTGAAAAAGTTAGTTAATGTTTATAAATACTGCAGAGTACAAAGATACAGTACATAAAACACTGCTCTGCACTACTCAGTAATACAGACATATTCAAAAATTTAAATCGCAGATGCTGTAGACTAAACCTCAACCAATCAACTTCATATTTGGCTCTGAATCTAAGATGTATATAAGGAACAATGCCTGAAGAGTGCAGCTCTGTCCAAAATTTCAATGCTCCCTAATGTACAAGGTATACAGGCCTAGCCATACAGAAAGCCCCTTGTTATGCAGAGCATTTAGGGCACATTAGGTAAATTCTGTCCTAGGATGCGACACACATCATTCGACTAACACCCAGTTACCTATTTTACTGACAGGTGAATAGGGATAGCAGGTATCTTAAGGAAACACCTAATGTTTCCTTAAGATACTGTATCACATGAAATTGTGTAACCATGTGTGATTACGACTGTTCCAACCATTATAGCTCTCATGGAATAGGGGAAACATCGTATACTTGTTGTATGTAATTTTGTTAATAAAAAGTATGCCTTAGGATATGGTAAAGGATGACTGGGCGACTTTTCTTAGCCTTGACTTGACAAGAAAAGATTTTTCGTCTCAGTACAGTCTTCAACCCTGGCATGACGTCAGAAGTTTTATTTTAATATAGAAGGTCAAAGTTTTCAACTTGACTTCATATCATTGACAACTAGGCGATGTTACATTTCCTCCACATGACTGAGAGAAGTCAACAATTTTACTCTAATTCTTTCTCAAGAGTAAAGTAAAGTACATTTCTTTAAAATTATTTTGTAATAAAAATGGTTGCTGGATACAAGTTTGGAACTAACAGAAGCAAAATAACGTCTCGTATCTTATAAAAACAGGAGGAACTTTTACCCATAATCTAGTAGAATAAATAGAAATAAAAAACATTCAAAGGTACCTTGAGTAGTGTCCGATAACAGCAACATTATTAGGCTGGTATGGCGTCTTTCACTAATAAACAACAGTCGTAGCATCACTTCTCTTTCCCTTATGTTACTGCTTCTAATTTTATAGCTTTATTTTCGTATCCATTCTTTTTGACTAGTTCTTATTCATTCTGATTCTTTCCCAGTTCAGAGTTCTCTCTCTTTCTTGTTTTCGTCTCCGACCCTCCCCCCAACAAGCCGTCAGTGGCACTAGACGGAGAGTGCCAATAAATAAGCTTCTCTGTGACACTGATGACCTCTGCAGCCACTAGGGTGTTCCAGGCTACACCCGGTAAAGTTATTGTAAAACCCAAAGTGAGAAAATGTTTGGTTAATTGTCTTCAAAAAATACTTAAATTAACAGCCTGAACTGCAAAAAGTAAATCTTATTTGCATTTCAGAGAGAGAGAGAGAGAGAGAGAAAGAGAGAGAAACATTTATTTTAAAATACACTAACGCCAAATACATTCCATCCAGCTATCACAGATGGAAAATTAAAGACTGAAAGAGATCGGTGAAAAGTGGTTCATCTTTACAATAAGTTCCTGTCAAAATAAACAAACAATAATGGCTGAGATGGATTTTTAGAGTTGAATTCCACCAGTCTGAAAATACACACTCGAGCCTCAACCATCTGGCCTCTTGTCATGGCTTAGTGTGTGGCTCTCAAGTGTTGAAGACTGGACACAGAGTGATGGGGTCGAGGCAGTGTTAAGACTGGAGAAAGAGAGAGAGAAAAGAGAGAGAGAGAGAGAGAGAGAGAGAGAGAGAGAGAGAGAGAGAGAGAGAGAGAGAGAGAGAGAGAGAGAGAGAGAGAGAGAGAGAGGCAGAGCGCTAAGACTAGAGAGAGAGGGGACGGCGTCGAGGCAGATTGTTAAGACTGGAGGACAGAGAGAGAAGGGGATGAGGTCGAGGCAGTGTCAAGACTAGAGGGAGAGAGAGAGAGAGAGAGAGAGAGAGAGAGAGAGAGAGAGAGAGAGAGAGAGAGAGAGAGAGAGAGAGAGAGGAGAGAGAGAGAGAGAAAGAGAGAGAAAGAGAGACAGGTAGAGAGAGGATCATGGCAGAGTGTTAAGACTGGAGAGAGAGAGAGAGTGAGAGGGGGGGGGTCGTGTTATGGCTTACTCAGTTAAGTCTGTGGAGAAGCTTGGAAGATTCCTTGTGCTGATAAAAGTGTATGTGACTGTCAGCTGTGTTTCTGGTTATGATGGCCCACACTGTGCTGATAGTGTATGTCACTGTGTGTTGAGGTTGCAGGGAGTGCAGTATTGATAATTATATGTTGGGTCTACCTCTTCGCAGCTACAGCCTCTCATCTCTCCACTTTGTATCCCATCTTCAACCTTTAGTTCAGCAGAAAAAGAAAACGTTTACTGTTGTTGTACTACGCTACCTCTTCTTGCATCACATTGAAGCTCTCTTAAAATAATTATATGAGAAATTAAAGGAGTAAGAATGGAGGAAGTTTGGCAAGGAGGGGAAATGTCCTAGGTCAGCTTTTTCTTTATGTGCTAGGGGCGGTGGCGGTGGGGTAGTGCTATGGCATCTTCAGATTGTTTTTGATACTGCTGGGGGACTCATTGGCGCTGGGATAACCAACAAAGACTGTTCTGTGCGTTTTTGTGCATAAAAGTATCTCAATAGACACTTACAGAGAAGTGTGATCAGTTTTAGTGACATTATGGTGAACAAATCTTGATGAACAGTGTAATAACGAGTGCTGCGATCCTAACAGAGTGCGACATTCTTCAAAGACACTGTTCTTCAATCAAGACACCGATAACCAGATTATTAATAACGGTCCGATACACATACTCAGGTAAGTATACTAAGATTTATTATAGTTCCATTGTGCAGTTGAGAACCAAGATACGATCTAGTAACTTACCATAAAACCTGGTGAGGTGCGGGCTTTTTAGCCCACACACGTGAGTATTGGATCCATTCAGCAATCAGTTTCTGAGATATGCTGACATAACACCCCCTAGGGGTAATTATACTCACCCATAATAATTTTATTCCAGCCCTTGAGGAAGTGCATACGACAGCTTCTCAAGACATCGCCTGCAGGGATGGCTGTGTAGGCAAAAGCTGTCTATCAAGCTAGATTCCCCTACAGTCCACTATTTAATCTTTGACTTAGCTTGTAACAATTATCCTTAACAAGTTGGTCATGCTCGAATCGGATAAAGGCCACATTGTGGTCCAGATGTGTTGTACTACAGTTTACAAATAACTTAAGAGCCAAGGTCCTTCGAAAAAGCTGTAAAACTAATGTTTTTACAATATAAATCAGAATAAATGAGTCCCTCCAGACTCAATCAAAGAGAATGGGCACCAATGGAGCAGCCAATAGAAAACAGGAGGTGCTCACCCAGAGTCCCCCAAAGGCTGGCTCTCCCAACAGAAAGCGGGGGATCGCACCCATCATCTACTGGCGACCAATCTCAAGAATCACTGACAACACCATCAAGCCAGCTGACATTCAGTTTGTCTGAGTGTATAGACACATAGTGTTTATAATGTTTATAGACAAAAATTAAGAGACGAGATTGTATTTATGTTTGTCTCTTTTAGATTTAATTATTATATTAAAGGAAACTATATATAAAGCATAACCTTCCATATATATTAACAGTGACATTTATATATGTGTAAGAAATATACGTGATTCACAGCTATACAGTGACATTTATATAGATGTTTAGTGAAAGAAGTGTATAACTTTATTTGAGGTGATTCAGCAGTTCAAGCTCAGACCGCATCGACACAGGACAGCTGGCATCAAAGTCCAGTCATATGTACCTTGTACCCTTCAAGGTCATTGACCCTGAGGTTAAGCTTAGTGGGTCAATAGTGTCTGACTCGGTTTTTGCTGACTTGAGCATAACAAAACTCAGCTGTTTATAGCAGTGCAGTGTTTTTATACACTCTAAGTGTGGTGTAGAATTATTAGTATTCACATTAAAATGACTTGTTTGAAAACTCAGTTTCAGTCTTTACAGACTAAGTTTACAAAATTAGACAATCTGATTTCCGTCTACATAGAGTTAACTTAAGATACAAACATAGATTTTGACGATCTTGAAGTAAAATTAAAATTACTTACTCAACGTCTGAAAATAGTTAATTCAGATTATGCAAAATATGAAAGTGAATTCCTAGAATCAAATCCATCTGAGGATGAAATTAAAAATGTTTTGGATACTTTTAGTGATCAACAATTAAGGTGGACAGGAGTACAGGCTATCTGCCGCAAAACCCTCTTCACAGAGACCACTTAACTAGTGGTCAAACACCTGCCAGAACAGGTGCCCCCCATTCCCCAAATACTTACCTATTTTTTCATTGCCATTTTCCAAGGGTCAAATTTACGAAGAACCAAGTGGTTTTTTTCAATCCAAGTAAATTCAACGAACTACAATCTTAAAATCTTTTGTTAAATTCTTTTCCGTGGTTAAAGGCAATTATTAAATCCTTTTGGGGTCTTAGCAGACAATTATTTTTGATGCTGAAAAGGGCCCAGTGTTAGACGTATCTCAAATCAAGCTTGAAGCCACCCAAACATTTTTTTTTTTCGGACTTACAGGCATTAGAATCACTTTAGACAATAGTCTCAGATCTCTAGTTGCTAAGTATGACCAAAAGGCATGTGCTGTTTATCATGGTTTTGTACAGGATAAGCGCACCACAAACTAATAACGATTAAAATTATCTTCAACAAACGCTATTTCACTTTGAAGAAATTAGAATGGTTTAAAAGCAAAGAATCTTGCATGTAAGAAAACAACAAGAAAAAACCCCAAAAATCCCGTGATAAAAAAACCTCAACTCAGTATAAAAAGATATACCTACTCCCCACTAAACCACAAAAGGGAAAAAACCCTATAGGCATTATCAAGCTTGAAACAAAGACAAGTCAGACGTCACACAAAAACATACTCCAAAATGTTTACTTTGTGAGGGACATATTGGGGCACAGTTTTTAGTCAAACACAAAAAGGGGGCACAGAAACAACCTCATCACTGAAAAGGTGCGCCAATGTTAGGTGAACACAAGGGGGGTAAATGCTCACTGAAGAAGTTTTTTTAAATCAAGGAAGCATCAAAAACCATTATCCCCAAAAACCTTTTTCTGACAGCGGAAGACTTCCACAGAATCAGAAATTCTTTGTCCCATGGGCCCTCCAAGCCTTGTGCGAGCTCGCAAAACCTCCTTTTTGAGTTTGTTTTGCGCATTTTTACCTATTGAGCTCCCCAGCGGGGTTTGGGTGAAACTTTTTTTTTTCTCCAACTGGCGCGAAAGCAAAAAGAATAAACACTGTCTGCATTGAATGACCTGGGGCTGTCACGGGATCCAACAGGTTTTTTATTACCAGCGATCATTCGCAAACCTATGGTATAGCAAAGAGGAAAGTGGTGTCCATTAATGGAATGACAAATCTTCTTTAAGATGACGCTCACAAGCCCCTACGGGGGCAGGGGTCGACAAGTATCGGAGACCATCATACATTTTAATACATGTGTCGGTGAACCATGATGATTCGACTTTTCACCTGGGTGAAAACGGAATGTGCCTTTGAGGCGACTGATTTTGATATACCAGTGAACCGTACTTATGGGACTTTTCACGTAGCCACAGCAGGGAGATGGGCAACGGGACCATGCAGGGCGCGGAAGGCGCGTAAACAGAAAAAATGACTCTTGGGGCACCCTTTTTCCTTCTAAATTGTTTGAAAAATTTAAGGACTAAGCTATTAACGTATGCGGGCAACAACTACGGTCGGCTGGGGTCATATGACCACATCGGGGCGCAGTGTAAAACGAAGGGGGTACCCCACAACACAAGGGAAACAGCAAAACCCAACACACAACAGCAAAAACAGCCCAGGGGACGGGGTTGGCGGGGGGCGGAAAGTTTTGCTAAAACCGCCCCAAAAACGTCGTCAGGGATAGGGGGTAGACAAAGAAAAGGGCTTGAATCGCCATTTGTACGCACAAGGAGAATCTCAGTCATTGGACAAAATAAGGTTTTTGAGGAGAGACTACCAAATATGGGGAAGAAGTGGGGCGTTTTTTGGTAAAGGCGTTGGATGACTTGTTAGAGGAATGGGCCAATCAGGGGGAAGACCCAGGCTCAGTTCGGGGGAAGGCTTGAAGAGGGTATGGCAAAATGAGGGTTTTCGACGAGAAAGTCCAGATTGAAGGTGCATCAGAAAAAGGTGGAGGTGCACAGGAGGGTTTTTCTATGTCAAATCAGTGGAGGGCGGGACACGAAAGAGGCGCAGCATCTCGGATTCGAGAGGAAAATCCTGCCCAACGCCCGGGAAAAAGTTTTTGGGTGGAGGACAGAAGAGAGGAATGGTAACCCAAGGATAAAGGGGATTCAAAGGTATTCCCAACAAAGGGGGGGGGGACGGGGGTTTGCAAAACGAACGGGGGAAAGCCCAATCCCGGGGGGAAAAAAGGGAAAACCCATTTTTGAATTCAAGTGTTTACTATAAAATTAAGGTTTTGAGAGCTGAAGGAATTTAAAGTGGTTTTAATGATTTTGGTGCGATTTGGGGTGTGGATGTGGTTTTCTTACGGGAACATTTTTTAGGCCTGGTTATGAGTTGGTATGAGTTTTTTATAATGTACAGGAACATCGCACGTTTGAAAGGTGGGGCTGCCTTTTTGGAAAAGGGAAACTAGCCCTTAATAGGCGTAGTGAAGGGGGGGGAGGGAGGAATTAGGGTGGAGAACGGGGGGTGGGGTTTCCCATTATTTTTAGTTTTGTAAATGGTCCGCTGGGGGTGAGTGAGTTTTAAACTAAATTTTGTTGGGGACGTCGGCTATTTTTTACGGGGTTTTACCGAATGTTGCAATAATACCCGAGATTGGAATTGCGTGATACGTCGAAAGATGTGGAGCCCAGAGGTGCGGGGTTTTTTTGGGGTATATGGGGATATATTGACCGGGTGGGTTAAAGGATGTTTTGGGGGAGGGGTAGAGCAACCTTCATTAAACGGGTTATCGGCGGGGTTTGGACCAAATGACTGGCTTGTGGTTACGGCGGAGGGGTTTTTGAAAAAACTTTTTTTTTTTGGACAAAAGGGGAGTGGAAATAGATGGGGATATTGAGGTGTGCCTCGGGGGGGTCCTCATTTTAAAAATTAATGTAAATTATTAAAGGAAGAGGATATCTTTTGTTTTTTGGGACATAGTGGGATCGTTAGGGGTAGAACCCAGGGGATTTTTCCATGGTTTTTTTTGGGGGGAAACAATACTAAAAAACATTAATAATATTATATAATCGAGGGAAAGATTTAAACATTACAACCGGTTTTAAAAAATATTTAGAGGGCAGTTGCGCAAAATTTTATGCACAAATTATGCAAATTTTTCCTTTTTATTGAAATGAAAGTTTAAGAAAATATCCAAAATTTACAAAATAAAGGTTTTTGAGGGGGAAAAGTTTAAGGGCGGATTGAGAGGTTTTGGGGAATGGGGCCGTGGGCGTGTGTGTTGCGGAGTCAACACAACCGAAAAAGAAAGGGAGAAAAGGGGGTTGAATTTTCAGGTAGGTATGCAAGGATAAAGTGGACCAGGTTTGACGACGACTGGGGGATGAGTGGGTATTTGATGCGGGGTTAGTTGAAAACGCAAAGGTTTGGGGGAAAAAGTGAAAAACATTTCAGTAATTGGAAGGTTGTGAGTGGGTTGACAGGATGATCGATTTGTTTTTGGGGGGCCAAACGGGGTGCAACATGGGTAGCTTTTTCCGGGGCCAATTAGGAAAAGGGACCAGGAATTGATGGTTTTCCCCGTTTACTTTTTTTCTCCAAAATTTTAGCGTTTTAAAAAATTTTTTTGGGAAAATATTTAATAATTAAGCGATCGGGTTTTAGGGCACGCAGGGGATGGGTGTTCGTTTTTTGTGCCTAAAGTGACCATTACATTAAAGACATCGTCTATTTCGTTATTGTGGGGTTTAAAGATTTTTTCAAGAATTTTTAGCTAACAGAATAAAAAGGGCCTGGGGAAAGGACGATAAGGGGCAATATGGGGTGCCGGAAGATCATGTAGCGGGGAAGGTTTATTAAAGTTTTATTGAAGAAAGAGAAAATTGGGGGTGGGGGGGGTGTTGGCTATAAATTGGGGGGCGGCTTTTTGATAGTGTAGAAAGGGAAGCGTTATGGAAGATTTGAAGGCGGGGTTTTGGGGAGGAAATTAAATCATGGCCAAATTTTAAAGTATCAAAACATCCTTGCGGGTGCAGGAAATGGAAGGTTAGGGAACAAATTCAAAGCAGGGTCTACGCAAGGGTTGTCCCCCTTTCACAAATATTTTTTGCGTGTTTACAGGGCCCTTTTATAGAGGGAAATTTGGGCTTTTGGCACAAATGGGGTTGGGGCGAAAGGGGGGGGGGGGGCTGGGTTGTTGGATAGTTAAACACAACGATTTTAGTAAGTTAAAAGGGGTTTGCCCCCGGGGGGAAAATTAGTAAAGTTTTTGAAAAGGGTCTCTTGTCAAAAATAAGGGAAAACGAAGTATATGGATCTTGGGGGGTAGGGTTTAAATGAAATTGAAGTATTGAAAGGGAAAAAGGTACCAATTACTGAATGGGGATCGTTATTTAAGTATATCAAGTTAGCACAACAAAAAAATTCAGTGCGTAGTAATGGTGTACTGAAGGCCTCAGGGTTTACGACTGCACACTTAACTTGCATCAAAAGTAATTACAACGAAAATCCATTTATAAGTAAAATTTTGGCATTAGCAGCAAAATATCCGAAAAAAATTTGTAGTAATACAAAAAGGTTACAAAAGCGCGTTTTTTAGATTCATTTTTGGGGACTGGAAGCGAATGGGTTTGGGAAGCGGGGTTTCACACTCCCGGGTTGGGCCCTGGGGGCTGGGGCTTATAGCGTTGAAAAGAGGATATGAGGTGTAATTGAAAATATTTTTAAACGGGGGGGGGGGCGAGGAAGCGACTTTATAAGATACTCAGGGTTCAAAGGGGGTGGGTAGGGATTCATATAGTGAGGCAAATGTTACGGCTCATAAACAGACGACCTTCACATATTAAATTTTGGGAAAACCCGATGGGGGGGAAGGTAAGGCGTGGACAGTGGTAAAGGTTTTACCATGTATATTGGGGTAATATCTGGGGCGTTTGAACAAATTAAAGTTTAAAAAAAACCAAAATCAGAAATAAAAGTAAGATTTTACATGGATCTTTCCGCTGGAATTTTTTATTCCAAAAGAAAATACGGGGGGATGGGATTTTCAAGGGGTGGGGAATGGGGGAACTTTTTTTTCCCAATAGTGTATTTTTGGAATGATTGAACTAATAAGGGTTGGTTTGGGGAAGGAAAAAAGGTTTTGTGGGAGGGGGGGGTTTTCAGGGGGTTTTGGGTTTTAAGCTTTGCATAGGTGGGGGGAATCAGATGGTAAGGGAATGCGTAGGGGATATAATTACAGATTTTAAATTTATTTTTGGGCTAAAGGAGCGAACGTGTTGAAAAAAAAATGCAAACAGCAACCCTTTTTAAGACAAAGTGTAAAATAAGAGTGTATGGGGGGGGAAAGGAGAGGGATTAATAGGGTTTTTAGGGAAAAACACTTTACGGGGGTTTACGGGAGTTGAAAGGCAGGTAAGGGGATGAAATGGGCTGTTTCCTAGAAGGGCGGTACGATATTTTTGAATGTTATATGAGGGATTTTGGGTGCAAATTTTAACATTTTTTTCCGAGTGTTCAAATACAAACAGTTATATTTGGGAAATTACGACTTAACTATGTATGTTTATGTGTGTAAATATTCATGTTTTGAAGTGTGTGTGTATTTTTGTAGTATGTGTATGTGGTATTATGTATGTTAATTATGTTATGTTTATGTATGTATATATATGTATATTATAAATAGTATGTGTATGTAAATGTAGTATTTTTTATGTATGTTTACTTCTTTTATATACCTTTTTTGGTTTTCTCATGAACATTTTTAATGATATACAAACAATTTTCTATGAGCATTTATGATTTTGATACAATGTGAAAGTCAAAATGGCTTTTTATGTTCCAGTTTAATTTACAAAATTTTTTTTGTAAGCACAATTGATTGGTGCCAAAAAAGTATTATTTAAAGTTTTAAAAAACCCTTTAAGTTTTAAGAATTGGGGAATATTCTTTTGAGTTGACGTAATATTAAATGACTTGAAAAAGGGTTGGTTTCAATTTAAAAACATACTTTAATACTTTTTTATTGTATTACATTATGAAATTTAATTTTGATTTTAAAGGGGAAGAGTGGGTTTTTCTTTTTTTTTCTTTTTTTTTTTTTTTTCCTTTATGGGAAACAAGTTTATATGTACACCAAAAATATGTTAGGGGTATGTGGGGAAAAAATTTTTGTTTTTTAAAATTTAAATACAGAGAAATACTAGGCTTTAGGTTTGGGGAAATTTTTGATAATTGGGGGAATGTTCTTTGATTTAAAAGCTCTTTTTATACTTTTTTTTTTATTATTCTAGGTAATTAAAGCAAGAATTTTTTTGAGAAGATAATATAGGTTGATGTTTTTCGAAAAGTTAACTTATCCACATGTAGCTAGTATAGGACAATTTTAACTTTGGGACTGATTTTTTTTATTAGGGGAATAGTGGCATATTTGTTAATTAAAAGTTTTCGTTAAGTTCAATATTAATGTAACGTTTTTTTTTAGTTATTTGTTTAAATTGTCATCTTTTTTGGGGGTTTTTCCCTTTTTTCTATTTTCTATTGTTGTTTTAAAAAAAAATATAAAAAAAAAAAAAAAAATCGGGAATCAGCAAGCAACAGCATTAAATGTGAAGAAAATTTAAAGTACTGCTCTCCCAATAGTCTGGCAATCCCGGGGTTAAAAGAAACATTTGCAGCACTGAAAGCACTAAGGGGGCAAGTTACCTTTTCCCGACATACAGAGGACACAATTAGTCTAACGGTTTAATCACGGGGAAATGATTATTTTCATTTTTTTGGCAAAATTAAAATAAGTAAACATAAAGTTTCAATTGCGAAAACACAGGGGGCCAATGATACGTGGGGCCTATTTTTCCCCCAAAGTGGAAAGAAGCTGAATTGATTCATGGAAAATGTACATTTTTGGGGAAAAAACCGCTGACAGACCACAGCAAAAATTATCATACGGAAGAAATGAATGAACATTGAATTTGTGGGATTTAAATGCGATAGGTATTTAGTAAAAAAACCAAGCCCACAAATCCCAGACTTTTAGCCAATATTGGACACTGTCAGTGTAAAATGGACAGTATTGGGTTGGTTACCATGGAAATTTAAAACCACCACCTGCCTAGCAACTAACGCTTGGGTTTCGACAAATAAAGCACAAATACTGAACTCAGTAGAAACAGACTGCTGATGTCTAAAATATCATACAAAAACATTTTGACAAAAAATTTATTGAAAGTAGTCAAAACAAATTAAACGAAGCTTATTATCTCCTGCACCAAGTGAAACAAAAGCTCATTATCCCCCGACCACGATCAGAAAAAATTCTAAACCACCCACTACGTTTTTTATACAATCGCAACGCACGTCAAATAAAGATGTACAACCTTAATGACTGCTGATGACCGGATCCTCACTAATGAGAAGCTTGGAGACCGCTTAGAAATTCGCACAAACCCAATCCTAACGGGTGATATTTTCCCAAAGGGTTTCTTAAAGTAGGACTACAGAAATAGATAGACATTATAAACCCATTCCCCTTTGGCCTGAAAACCCAGATCCTCAAAACCTGTGAAAACTTACTTTTTTAAAACAGTATTAAATTTTGGGGCAACCCCTCCATTCTTATAAAGCTACTCAAATACACATCTGAAGAAAACTGGAAGTCCCTTTAAAGGAACTAAAAAAAGTTTCTAGTGGGCAATCTTTAATACGGTAAAAAAATTTGAAATCCTTACAGGAAGCTAACAAGGAATGAAGGAAACAAATATGCCTCAAGGATTTGGGGAAAACAATTTTAAAACAATTTAAGGGGAAATTACGAAGAAAATTTCCCAAACTGAATCCGATTGCAACAATATGCTGGGACTTAACTGGAACACACAGGAAGATACTTTGAATCTCAAAAGAATAAACAATAACTTATGCAGTACACTCACAAACGTAGTTTACTGTCAGAGGTATCACAATGTTTTGATCCTCTAGGACTCGTCTCAACCAATTACCATAAAAGGTAAAATGTTTGTGCAAGATGCATGGAAAACTCAAATTGGATGGGATGAGAACTTATCTTTGGAAATGAGTCAATCATGGGATGAAATATCCACGGAGTTTAAACAACTTAATCAAATTACATTTCCCAGACAAATGATCAAGAGGGAAAACAATTTACACATTACATGTTTTCTGGGGATGCGTCAACCAGATGTTATGGCGCTGTAGCTTAAAGAGAAATGTGAAGGAAGTACACTAATTGCTTCAAAGGCCGGGGTTTGCACCCTTGAAGGTCAGAACAGTACCACAACTGGAGCTGACAGCACTCTATGTATGTACAAAATTGCTGTCTATCTCAACAAAGTACTTGATCATCTCACTATTGAAAAAACCGTGATCTGGAGTGATAATGAAACAGTTCTCCAATGGTTAAGAAATAATAAGAGTAAGTTGGTCTATGTACAGAACAGAGTAGCAGAAATAAAAGAGATGCAGAGAGATTATCTCTTTCTCCACGTCTCTACCCAAGAGAATCCAGCTTGACTGTTGTCCGTGGTATCCCACTCAAGAAAAATTTTTGGATAAAAAATTATGGCTCCACAGACCGAACTGGCTCTCTAATGAAAATAACTAGCCTCAGCAAAAAGCTCACATTATGTCAGAAGAAACAGTCTGCTTGGACACAGAAGAAATAATCTGTGTAAATACTGCAGACACAACAGAAATAGTCATTGATGGATCTAAATATTCATCTTTGGGTAAACTCTTAAGAGTTACAGCTCTTGTCTTTAAATTCATTAAATGGATAAAACCTGATTATGAATGTCTTGAACCCATTAAATACTGGGTGAAACTAATACAGAAAGATGTTTTCTCTACACAATATAAATTTTTTGGAACACAAGATAAATCCCCAAAAAAAAACCTATTTTGATTAATTCTTTAGGACTTTATCTCGACTCAGAAAAGATTATAAGATGTCGAGGAAGAATTCGTAATTCTTCACTACCTAAAAAAGCCATACATCCAATATTGATCCCTAAGAATCATTGGCTAACAAAACTGGTTGTTCAAAATACGCACAGTAACGTGTTACATGGTGGGGTAGCTGACACACTGTCACATACGACAATCCTACTGGATACCTCAAGATCGACAAAGTGTGTAAAAACAAATAAGGGACTGCATTGCTTGTCACTACGATATGCGAGTATGTCAGTATCCAGGTTCACCTCCATATCCCTCTGAAAGAGTTTGTCATGTCACTCCATTTTAGGTGACAGGCGTAGATTACACTGGACCAATAATTTTAACCAAAACAGTTGACAAAGTTCCCATCAAGGTGTACATCTGTTTGTTCACCTGTGCTACGACTAGAGCAGTACATCTAGAAGTAGCCACTGACATGTCTGCTGAAACCTTTTTCAAATTATTCAGAAGGTTTGCAGCCAGAAGGGCATGTCCCAGACTGATGAGTTCAGACAATGCAACGAACTTTGTTGCTGGTGCTGCTTATATAAGCAAGATCTTTGATCAACCAGAAGTACAACAGATGCTGAATCAACGCAGTTGTCGTTGGAGATACATTCCTCCTAAATCTCCATGGCACGGCGGATTTTATGAAACAATGATCGGCATTGTAAAACGTTGTTTAAGGAAGACTCTTCATCGTCAAAGAATAGACTTAGAAGAATTCCGTACAGTTGTGACTGAAATAGAAAATAGAGTCAACAACAGACCTTTAACTTATGTTACCGATGATCTGAACAATTTAGAAGTGTTAAGTCCATCTCATTTACTCCATGGCAGAAGGCTCGAACCTGTTCCTCCCATGAATGATAAAGAAATCATAGAGGATCCTACTTATTTCGAACCTGAGCAACTCAGACGTAAATTCAAACACCTTAATAAAGTGATTGAACGTTGGGAGAAAATTTGGCGAGAAGACTATCTCACCTCATTGAGAGAACACTTATATGGGGCTGGTGTTCCTGAAAATCATAAGTCCTTAAGACCGGGTGACATAGTGATTATCGACAATGATGGTCCGAGGTCCCAATGGCCACTTGGAAAAATTGTGACCATATATCCTGATGCAAATGGACTCATCAGGACAGTTGATGTTCTGAGCAAAGGTGTAGTGAATAAGTGGACAATAAATAAACTAATGCCGCTAGAATTATACAGTGTTGAAAACAAAATTAGTAATTCTCCAAAAACCACACAGACTAAAGCTGTTCAGAAAAGACAAGCAGCAGTGGTGGCGAGTGAGAAAATCAAATTAATGTTAAGTGATGAATAGTTCACCCGCAGAGAACTTCTGCCACCCCCCAGTGTGGAGAAATTAAAGGTGTACATTGTTGTCTATTTTAAAGACAGCAAGAATGGAGGAAGTTTGGCAAGGAGGGGAAATGTGCTATGTCAGCTTTTCCTTTATGTGCTAGGGGCAGTGCAGTGGCGGCGGAGTGGTGCTGTGGCATCTTCAGACTGTTTTTGATACTGCTGGGGGACACAGTGATGCCGGGATAACTAACAAAGACTGTTCTGCGCATTTTTGTGCAAGAAAGTATCTCAATAGACACTTACAGAGAAGTGTGATCAGCTTCTTCAGTGACATTATGGTGAACAAATCTTGATGAACAGTGTAATAATGAGTGCTGCGATCCTAACAGAGTGTAGAGCGACATTCTTCTAAGACACTATTCTTCAATCAAGACACCGATAACCGGGTTATTAATATGGGCCCGATACATATACCCAGGTCAGTATACTAAGACGTATTATAGTTCCATTGACTGCGCAGTTGAGAACCAAGATACGATCTAGTAACTTACCATAAAACCTTGTGAGGTGCGGGCTTTTTAGCCCACACACGTGAGTATTGGAGCCAGTCAGCAATCAGTTTCTGAGATATGCTGACATAACACCCCCTAGGGGTAATTATACTCACACATAATAACACTTTATTCTAGCCCTTGAGGAAGTGCACATGACAGCTTCTCAAGACATCGTCTGCAGGGATGGCTGTGTAGGCAAAAGCTGTCTATCAAGCTAAATTCCCCTACAGTCCACTATTTAATCTTTGACTTAGCTTGTAGCATTTATCCTCAACAACTTATGAACAATTCTTTTATGTTGTTCTCTCAACACCTTATAATTTACAAATGAGATCTTACATTATTCCTGCTAATGCTGTTATAAAATCTTCTTTACCTGTTAACATATTCCTTTATAATCTCTGATATGGTTATCATGTCTCATCTTTTCTTCCTTTTAATGATGATGAGATCGTGTGTAAAAATGGCTTTTCATAATTTTTTTTTTTTTAAATATTATAGTTTTTTTTAGATTGTCTTCGAATTATTTTTGCTCATCAAGATTTTTTATATTATTACCATAACACAGTTCCATGCTCCAATTATGCTCTAACGTATTCTTTCAACATTTTATTAAGCTTTTCTTTGTCCATTCGTCTTAAGGTTCTACAGAAGTGTGCTAGAATATTGCCATAATATCCACTGATAAGTCACAAGGATCATACAGTGTATACGGAATAAAAGGTTATCGGGTTTGATCCTGGATAGGAGAGGGTAGCTATAATTACATTGAAAAAGATTTTTTTTTTAAATAATAAAAGTGTTATTCCCATGTGGTTGCCTTGGATCAAAGTCAGTTTGCAGCCTCAGAGCACCTCACTTGAGTTACTGGCTTTGTAACATGAGTTTCTTTCTACTGCAGGTCTGTGAGGCTCCCATTATTATCTCTTCTCTATAATTATTCCCAAAGCATTTTATATATTACATGTTTTACAATTTTATGACGAAAATTCTCCATTTGCCTTGTTTTCACTTTTTTTCAGTTTCTTATAGTTCCACTGGAAACAAACAAATACAAACCTATTCTCACGGTGTCCCATCTTAAATATTTAGTTAATGATACAATATTATCATTTTTTTTTTGTAGTTGCAAAACGAATTACTTTCTGGATCCCCTACCGTTTTTTAATGCCTTATTTGACAAAAAGATTATATTGTCTTCTCAGTACTACTTTTCTCTCAGTAAACAATCGTGTCCATTTACCCTCCCCGTTAAAGGATATGGGTAAGCGTCACTTAGCTAAGGTGTGCTGCTAGAAAAATCGGAGTCCTCTATTTTTTCCATCCTTGTTGCCGAATTGTAAGGACTTTCCACACTGTTTATCCTAATTCTTCAGCAGGAACGTGTCAGCAATTTCTAAATTATGTACTGAGGCCAATATACACCAAGTGACGTTCGAGAACGCCTGATTACATTGCACAATTGAGACTAGTGTTTACAAATTAAATTTATTATGGCGTCTCTTGTCTGTGTCACTCTCTGCCGCTGTTCCACACTCTCCTTCACTTAAAATTTCTCGAAGGGTCCAAATACCATTACATTTTAATACACAATTATTATATTATTCGTTTATATGTTCTGCCTTTAGGAAAATTATGTAAAAAATTTCCACAACGGTATTAAAAAACCTCTTCTATGTATGGTTTTAATACTTAAACGAATTAATATGTGCTTATCATGTTTCTTCTTTTCCACATATCAACAAATGAAACTATTTTCTGTTTCTCGTCTTTCTTGGAAAATAATATTACTTAGCTCTTCCTCTGACACAGCGCCATCCAAGTTATGGAGGCAGCCTTCATCCTCTGGGTACAGCTGCCTGGATAAGCACGGACTTTAGATTTCTGTAGGTTGAGCGAAGTCGGTAATAACGTTGACGCTCAGTCTACAAAGAGTGGTGTTGTGTTTCTAATACCAAACAATTGTACAACTTTAGGCTAAATTGTGCAATTCAAGGCTAAACGATGATATCTTTTATCTGGATTGAAGAGTAAATAATAGTTATAGTGACGTGTGTTCTAGAAAAGATGGTGAGGCTGGTGTGGAAATTTTTTACATAATTTCCTAAAGGAAGAACAAACAAATAAATAATATAATGATTGCATATTAAAATGTGATGCTATTTGGACCCTTCGAGAAGTTTAAATGAAGAGGGGTGTGAAAGAGCCAGTAATGACGCCAGGGGAGAGACGTTATTGTAATGTGTGAACATTGGTTGTTGTGGAAAATTCTGCTAATAATCTGGCATCTTCCGAGCCAAATTGGTTTTTTTCGGCCTGAATTTACAAATAGGAACCCTCCTTAATGTCCCCTGCTGAAGAACTGGGACAGGAAATTTATGGGACCTTAAGAATTGCGGGTGGAGGAAGGAAAAATAGAGGACTTCAATGAATCCTTCACAACAACACACCTTAGCTAAGTGACGCTTACCCATAACGTACAGTTGTTTTTGCACTGGCCATCGTAAATCCTATCTGCTAGGGTAGTGTTAGGGTGTGTTCCATCAACATAAAGTGTCATCCAGTAATTAAATGGTAAGCAAGCCTAAAACTATACAGTGCACACAACTTTAATTACCAGAGTAACTGGTTTTAATATTATAATTATCAATTTAATGTCAGGTCTAGCTTTTTGTGAGAGTGGCGAATAAGTGGGCATCGAGAGAATAACAGATCAGTGGTCTGCTGTGACTTAAGTCCCACTTACCTCACCCAAATTACTTGTAGGTAATAATTCAGGTAAT
>NC_069411.1:50605308-50661117 GCF_026875155.1 Cherax quadricarinatus
AAATAATAATAAAAAATTAATTAAAAAAAAAAAAAAAAAAAAAAAAAAAAAAAAAAACAAAAAAATTTAAATAAAAAAATTAAAAAAAAAAATAAAAAAAAAAAAAAAAATTAAAAAAAATAAACCAAAAAAAAAAAAAAAAAAAAAAAAAAAATAAAAAAAAAAAAAAAAAAAAAAAAAAAAAAAAAAAAAAAAAAATTTTAAAAAAAAAAATATATTTTCTCCAAATTAAAACGTAAATTAGCAAAAAACTCCTTTTAAAAATTTAAACCCTTTCTGAAATTTTTTCTCTTATATTTAAAGATTACTTTTTTTAATTTTAATGAAAAAATTTAAATTTTGCCCCCAATAGAATTTTAGTAAATTTACCAAACCTTATTAAACAAGAGCAATTTATTTACCCAATCCAACAAATATTTTAAAAATCGTTTACAAAAATTTAAAAAAACCAAATAAACACAATCAAAAAAATTTTTTTTCGTTAGGTTCAGAATGATTTTGGCAAATTTTGCTTACACAAATTTTCACTTTCCTATAGGGCAAGATGAGGTTGCTATTTAACCCAATAGCAATTCTGCCTATATATATAATATAATATTATATATATATATTATAATAATATATATTAAAATATATAAAAATATATATTATAAAAAAAATTTTTTATATTAATAATATATATATTATATATATATATTTTATTATTTATATAAATAAATTATATATAAATAAAAAATTATAATAATAATATAATAATTTTTAAAAAAATCCTAGCTGTGTTAGGGGTTTTAATTCACTCGCCCCGTAGGTGGAATAAATATGCATGGATGTTGCAGTAAGGGGTCACACCACGTGGCATATATACGCAGAAATTCACTCGAAACCCGAGGGAAAACCCACTTAGGGCAGAGCGTATTGTCTTTGCTACCACATATAACTAGGATCTAATAGTTAGACCGGTATCCGTTTTTTTTTGATTTTAATTTTTTTTTTGAAGTTTTATTTTATGACAGATTTACAAAATGTTGTTAACATGGATCAAATGGTTAATATTTTTAACAAGAACAATTTTTTTACCAAATTAATAACATTACTTTTTTTTTTAACGATTTTAGTAATTATTGATCAATGCTGTTTTTAGTTAGCAAGGATTAATATTGTCTTATTAATGTTAACTTTGATGATGATAATTAGAGGCACGTTAGTGATCAACATGTTGCTTGGGAGGACTGTGTTTGTAGATCGTGGCTGATGGCGTGTGCAAGTGCCAGCCAGGCAATACTAGAGTGAATCAGGTTGTCTTATCCTCCGTGTGAGTGAAGACGGATTAGGGGTTATCTTCGATGTGTGAAGACTGGCGGGTCATCTTTCGTCTCTGAGGACGAATGGCGGAATATCCTTCCTCCCCGTGTAGATCAGCTAGCCTCAATATGCATGCATCTTGCGTCTCTGAACAGTTCATTCATCTCACTAATGAACAATGTAACAAGGCAGCTTTTGTGTGTCCCCGATGAATCTACAGACCAGCACCCGGATTTGCATACAACCACTCGTATTGTCAGGGTGCAAATTTCCCAAAAGCAGACAGCATTAGAGTGACAGCCAATAAGAGTTTGACCTGGACGCACGCTGGAAGTAGCTGTTTTTGTTTTCTAGAAAAATTTTTATAAAAATAATAATAATAAAAAAAATAAAATAATAAAAAATAAAATAATAAAAATAATAAATAAAATAATAAAATAATAATTATTATTATTATTATTTTTGTTGTTGTTGTTGTTTTTTATTGTTGTTGTTTTTGTTGTTGAGCAAAGTAGCGGTGGCACTGCACAAGAGACAGTGCCTAGTGCTGAGACTTACTTAATAGTTTTAGCCATTCGACTACTCAAAGAGCCATTAAGTATACATGTCACCTCTTCCATCAGTATACTTTATCCCAAAATAAAAGGGCTAAAAATATATCACGCTACTATGAGATACACACAAGAATAATAATAAAAACAACAATATTATGACCCCTACAAGGGTCATATTATTGGGGCTGTATAACCTTTGTAGGTTTAGCATCTCTCTTTGATTATAATAATAATGTTGTTGTTGTTGTGATTATTATTATTATTATTATTATTATTATTATTATTATTATTATTATTATTATTATTATTATTATTATTATTATTGTTATCAAGGCAAAAATTATGTTCGCACAGGTTATACAGCACATTCATAAAGGCCTCCATGATAATCGACAAGGACGAAGAGTCAAACAAAAACTCTGCAGGTAAGAATACTTCTTACAGGAAGATCTCATACAAATCTCACATTCTCGTTTAGAAGACAACATTAAAATGATCGTGAATTAACGTTGTGAAGCCATAACTCCAGACACGAAAGTCAATAATTTATTCAAACAAATATAAATAATTCAAGAAAATCATCTTCAACACAATTTTTTTTAATTTTTTCCTAAAAGACCTACATAAACAAAAATCTATTTAAACTTTTCTCTGGGTAAGATAACCAGTTTTCAAGAATGTAAGTAAGATTTTTGTAACCTTAGTGCACACACATCATTTTTGTAACAACGGTTTTGAGTGCACACAGATGAAATAAGGACATAAAATGATCATTAAGTTGATTTAACCTATGATTGCTAAATAAAGTCAAACACTGTGACTTATTTTCTGATCAGAATAGACATTCGGTAATTTTCAAAGGAACAAGTTGCATTAATAAATTTACACGTGATAACTTACACAACCTAACATAAGAGATTCCTTCCTATTAGGAAAACAAATCACCACTAAAAGTTTAAAACTTACCAGAAAATTCATTTTCTAGTTACTGCACTAAATACAACAAAATTTGTGCTCACACAGCCTAAACCCATAAAAGGTTCCATCCGCTTCATTGACAATTGGTAAATTTTAGTCAGAAGAAACTGCTAAGCCCGTAGCGGTCATATACCTTCTGTGGTATAAGAGGCATTCAGATACGATCACAGCCAGGGCAAGATAACTCGTTCCTTTGATCAAGAACTTCTCATCAGCATCTAGGAAAAATAATGAAATAAGATAAAATAATACTATTCCATTTCGAGATTAAAAGTGGCAAAATAACATCTACATACCCCATTAAACATGCCAACCTTCTTCTGGGTAGGATACAACAGTATGGAAATTAAGTAGATCAGAGGAGTCTGTCTCCACCTATCACACGGAAACAAAATTTGGGATTAACCTATGAAACATTATGCATAGGTCACCCACACATGTAAATATATCCATGAATCTTTCCCAATATAAATTACACACGCGGTTAGAAAAAGTATTTTCCAGTAACTGCTCTGAGTCCAACAATTCCAATATTTTTTTTTTTTAAATATTTCGGTAAATTTTAAAATATGGACCTAATCAGACAAAAGCATGGGGTGTCTACCTTCTTATAGAACGCATCGTCAATAATATTTTGAATCCAAAGAGAAGAAATTTTCTTTGGTTGTTGAAAAAAATATGAATATCACTATCTATTCAGTAAAATTGGCAAATTGGGATTAATACCATCCAATACCAGCGTGAGTCTTGTGTTCAGGAAACCACACCAGTGGTGAAAATTTGAAGCCGAACAGATTCAAAGTTAGTTTTTACTATTTTACTACGTCATCAAATTTACCTCCACGAAAATAAAACATAATAGGTATTATCATGGCTCTAAAATGTATCAACCATAAAAGTTAAAGGTAAACTGAAAATGTTTAACTTGGTTTAACTGGAATTAAAATTTCACACTATTTACACATAAAATTCCCTTATTTACACCTACATATTTGAAATTCACTCTCCACCTTTGTGGGATTTGTTGGCACTTTTTTTTACAACGTTTGAAGCCATTCAGGCCATTCTTGGATGTTGGGAATGGGTTAAACAACTTTGATAATATGGCATGAGAGCATAATAATTATTCCAATAATTTAGCTCCCGTTGCTGTAGAGAAGTGTGTTTATGAATGACGAAGTTAACCATAGAATTGACGATGGAAAAAAGGGGAGTGGTGCAGTGAGGTATCTGTGGAGATAAAAAAAAAAACGTTATCCATGGAAGCAAAGGGAATGTACGAGAATATAATGGTACCAACACTCTTATATGGGTGTGAAGTATGGGTTGTAAATGCTGCAGCGAGGAGGTAGCTGAAGGCAGTGGAGATGTCGTGTCTAAGCACAATGTGTGGTGTAAATATTATGCAGAGAATTCGTAGTATGGAAATTAGTAGGAGGTGTGGCGTTACAAAAAATTTTTTATTAAGAGGGCAGAAGAGTGATTATTGAGGTGGTTTGGTAATTTAGAGAGGATGGAGCAAAGCAGAATGACTTGAAGGGTGTATAAATCTGTAGTAGAGGGGAAGGGGGGTAGGGGTCATTCTAGGAAAGGATGGAGGAAGGTGGTAATAGAGGTTTTGTGTGCAAGGGGCCTGCGTGAGCGTGTTAGATATGAGTTAATGAAGACAGAATGTTTTGGGGACCTGATAGACTATTGGAGTGTGAGCAGGGTAATATTTTGTGAAGCAATTCAGGGAAACCGTTAGCCGAACTTGAGTCCTGGAGGTAGGAATTACAATGCCTGCACTGTAAAGGAGGGGTTTGTGATATTGGCAGTGATTATATGTGAGTGATGGTGAAAGTATTTCTTTCTTTCTGGGGTGACGCTGCCTCGATGGGAGACGGCCGGAGTGTTAAAAACATAATACATACATATGTACTTGCGTCTATGTCTGTCTCTATCTATTTTAACCACTATGAATAACAATAAAATTCGTGATCTCTCAATCAAATTCTCAAGGAAAAGGGAGACTGTGAAGCTCGTGGAATTCAGCTACAAGTGATTTTGTTTAGATTCCATTTTAAGATATAACTTGTCTCTCGTGATCTCTTTGCGCCCCCACGTATAATTATCTCCACCCACAAACACACTTTTAAAAAATTTATTTCTCCTGTCTAAGGATATAAATATATTATATATAAATAAATTATATATAAAAATATGTGGTGTGTGGTGTGTGTGGTGTGTTGTGTTGGGGTTGTGGGGTTGTGTGGTGGGTTTTGGGTGTGTGGGCGTGGTGGTGTGGTGTGTGTGTGTGTGTTGGGTGTACTACCTATTTTGTACCTACCTTTTTAAGTTACAGAGGTCGAGTCACACTCCTGGCCCGCCCCTTCACTACAGGTACTAGGCCTCTTTCCCCCCCTCCATGAGCTTTACATACCCCTTCTTAAAGCTATCATGGACCTGCCCCCCCCCCAATTACTACCCAACTATTCCACTTCCTGACACTCGTGACTGAAGAAATACTTCCTAACATCCCCGGGGGTTTTTACTGAGTCCCCCAACTTCCAACGTGACCCCTTGTTGCGTGTCCCACCTCGGAACATCCTGCTCCGTCCACCTTTACGATACCTCTCAGTATTTTTTTTGTCTTACAATCCTCCCTAACTCTCTTTTCAAAACTTTGCACTGGTGGGGGTTAACTCCAGAAGCCCAAATTGTTGGGTCCGGCCGCCCTGCCCAATCCCTCTGTAGTTCTGCCGGGTCTTCGTCCGTTGAATTCTTCTCAAAATTACACCATCAGTAACGGGGAAACCCTTTGGTTTTTCCTTCCTCGTGCTTTCACAAATACCAAAAACAACCCCGGGTCCTAGGACTGTCCCTGTGGCACCCCGCCCCTTACAGGTCCCCACCTAAACCCCTCGCCACGTACCATGACTGCTGTTGTTTCCCCGGGCAGGTTTTTCCTTTGATCCAAATTTGATCCCTTCCCCCTTTTCCCTGCCTATTTCCCCTGCTTTTGCACTAATCTCTTGTGTGGAACTGTATAAAAACCCTACTTAAGTCCAAAAAATGCAATCTACCCACCCCTCCTCTGTCTTGCTTACTGCTGTCACCCTATCATAAATTTCCAGTAGGTAGTGACGCAAGTTTTTCCGTCAGTGAAACGGGTTTGCTGTCATGATAACCTTTTTTTCCAGGTGCCCCACCACTCTTTTTTTGTTAATTTTCCCATGACCTTGCTACCTACAGTCAGTGACACGGTCGTATTTTAAATGCTTCGTGTCTGTCCCCTTTTTTTTAAAAATTTGAGACTATTCTGTTTTTTCCATATTTCAGGTAGTCCCCTGTTTAAATAATGTTTTTAAAGATTGTTGTTAGGGTACAGAAAGTATGCCTCTTTTCCCTCTCTTAGGACCCATGGAGAGATGTTAACCGGCCCCATCGCCTTTAAAGTATTAAGCAGCTTACAGCCCCTTCACGTCTTCCCCGTTTGTTGATTGTGTCCAAAAATTAGGGGACCCCACTTCCCCGCCTTTCGGAGACCCTTCTGTACCTCTGTGAACATTCTTTGAATATCTGTTGACTCCTCACATATTTTGCGGTATTTTTGTGCCTCCCCCCCACCCCCCCCCCCTGGCTTTTTTTGTTTTCCTCCCAAAATTTGGGTGTACAAAAGATTTGGGGGCAGATTTGGCTTTCGCTGCTAGTTTTCTCGTATTATCTTTGGGGCCTTCCTTTCCTGTGCAATTCATTTCTGGCTCTACAACTCTCTCCTTATCTTCTGGATCCTTCGCCTTTTTTTTTTTTTGCCCTTTGAGTGAACCCCGGGGTCACCTGGCTTTTTCGTTTTTCCTGTTTTTGGGAACAAACCCTCCCAGCTTCTTTGATATTGTTGTTACATATTCCTCATTCTTTTTACGGGGCTTTTCCTTGTCAGTTTTCTGTCCCACTGAAAACCCCCTTAGGAAGTCTTCTGCCTTCAGCACCTTTCTTGTAGTTTGGGGTTTTTCGTCCGCCCCTTCTGTTCCCCCCCACCCGTAAAACTGCTATGTATTCGAAGCTCGAAAACCACATACACTGGCCCCCAGGGGCTTTTAATATGATCCCTCAATACTGCACTACCAAGGTAAACTATGTCCATCTCGTGGTTCATCTCTTTTCTCTTTCTGGTAGTGTCCCGTACATGTTGGTACATAAAGTTTTCCAGTACCCCTCCATCATCAGCCTCCACGTTTCTTGGCCCCCCTGTGGCCCCCAAGTTCCCCCAGAAAATATCCTTGGGTTGAAGTCACCCCGATCAGTATTTGCCAGCTCGCAGGGCCCCTTCGGGCCACTTCAGCCAGTGTGTAACCATTGCTCTGTTACTCTCATCATCCCTTTTACCCGGCCCCTGCTGTTTTGTGGTGGGTTAACATTCCGGGAAAAAACCCCCTTGGACCTTCCCCGAAGCGTTCCATTAGTAATCTCTTTCTCTCCTCTTCTCCTCTTCCCCCTCATCAAAATCCCATCTGTTTTTTTATACAGTGCCACTCCTCGTTCCTCTGTTCCCGTCTTTTCCCCAGGGGTCGATTACCATTGGGAAAATGGCATCTGTTTTTCATTCCGTGAGCTTGGTTTTTGTAGGGCTATGATGTCTGTTGATGCATCTTTTCTCTCTCATGCCCCTCCTCCCACTTATTCGATTCCATCAGCGTTGGGGTACCATCCTTCGTTTCCTCTCCAACACGTGTTTTGGGGGGCTGTGAGGGTGGGGGACCGGCATGTGCGCCCAATTCTACAGCATAGGTGGGGGGGAGTGTGATGAGGTTTTGGGGCTGTGTTTGGATAGTGTGTTTTGGGTGTGGGGTTTTTGGGATGGTTTTGTGTGTTTTCTTATCTTCTTGCTTGCCCCGCTCTGGTTTTTCCTTTGCGATTTTGTCCTTTTCATCTTCCCAGCCCCATCGCTTTTGTGTCCTCTCCCTCAGCGTTCCTTCTCTTTTTTTTTCTGTCTCGGCTAGGACACTCTCTAGTATGCTGACAATTCCTTCAAACGTGATTTCTCTTGCAGAATCCTGTTTTGCACTGTTTCTGTTCTGAAAATCAGCTTGATCGGCCGTTTCCTCTCCTTCAGGTACTCCCCTATTCTCTGAAAATTTACAATCTCAGACATATCCTCTTTGCCTATTTCTTTGATGATGTTCTCAATCTTCTGTCTTTCTGACTGCCATCTTTCATTGTGTGTTCTTCCCTCGCTCTCTTGAAGCTCTCTCTTCCTCCTATTGCCTTTCCCTTTGTGACTCTGGTTCCTGTTTGTACATGGCCATTTTGTCCCTTATTTTTTCCTGTAGCTCTTGGTGGCATGGTCGTGCTTCTGCATATGACCTATCCCCCTCTCCACCTCCACTGTCCCCCACCACCACCCTGGCTCCCAGCTGCTCTTCCCTTCAGTCCTTGGCCCTACTTGGTGGGCTGATAGGGCCTTAGTGTAAGTTATGTCTCCTTACCATTGGGCCCCTCGTTCAGTAGGGGTGTACCAGCTTCAGATGCTATGTCTCGTCTGGTCAATACCCCTGTAACTCGCTTCAGACTATTTACCTGCAGCTTAGACTCGTGTGTGTGTGTGTGTGTGTGTGTGTGTGTGTGTGTGTGTGTGTGTGTGTGTGTGTGTGGTGTGTGTGTGTGTGTGTGTGTGTGTGTGCGTGTGTGCGTGTGTGTATGTGTATGTGTATGTGTATGTGCGTGTGTGTGTGTGTGTGTGTGTGTGTGTGTGTGTGTGTGTGTGTGTGTGTGTGTGTGAGTGTGTGTGTGTGTACTCACCTATTTGTACTCACCTATTTGTGGTTGCAGGGGTCGAGTCACAGCTCCTGGCCCCGTCTCTTCGCTGATTGCTACTAGGTCCTCTCTCTCCCTGCCCCATGAGCTCTATCATACCTTGCCTTAAAACTATGTATGGTTCCCGCCTCCACCACATCACTTTCTAAGCTATTCCATGGCCTGACTACTCTAATGACTTATGAATACTTCCTAACATCCCTTTGATTTCATCTAGTCTTCAACTTCCAATTGTGACCTCTTGTGTCTGTGTCCATCTCTGGAACATCCCGTCTTTGTCCACCTCGTCTATTCCACGCAGTATTTTATATGTCGTTATCATGTCTCCCCTGACCCTCCTGGCCTCCAGTGTCGTCAGGCCGATTTCCCTCAACCTTTCTTCATAGGACAATCCCCGTAGCTCTGGGACTAGTCTTGTTGCAAACCTTTGCACTTTCTCTAATTTCTTGACGTGCTTGACTAGGTGTGGATTCCAACTGGAGCTGCATACTCCAGTATGGGCCTGACGTAGATGGTAACAGAGTCTTAAACGAATCCTTACTGAGGTATCGGAACGCTATCCGTAGGTTTGCCAGGCGCCCGTATGCTGCAACGTTATCTGAATTTGTGTGCGCCTCAGGAGATATGCTCGGGGGTTATACTCACTCCCAGATCTTTTTTCCTTGAGTGAGGTTTGCAGTCTTTGGCCATCTAAACTATACTGTGTCTGCGGTCTTCTTTGCCCTTCCCCAATCTTCATGACTTTGCTTTTGGCGGGGTTTTAAATTCAAGGAGCCAGTTGCTGGACCAGGCTTGTAGCCTGTCCAGGTCTCTTTGTAGTCCTGCCTGATCCTCTTTCCGATTTGATTCTTTCTCATTAACTTCACATCATCTGCAAACAAGGACACTTCTGAGTCTATCCCTTCCGTTATGTCATTCACGTATACCAAAAACAGCACAGGTCCTAGGACTGACCCCTGTGGAACCCCGCTTGTCACGGGCGCCCACTCTGAACACCTCGTCGCGTACCATGACTCGTTGTTGCTCCCTGTCAGATATTCTCTGTTTCCTTTGCAATGCCTTTCTGTTATGTGTGCCTGGTCCTCTAGCTTTTGCAGTAACCTCTTGTGAGGAACTGTGTCAAAGGGGCCTTCTTGCAGTCCAAAAATACGCAGTCGATCCACCCCTCTCTCTCTTGCCCTTACTTCTGTCACCTTGTCATAAAACTCAGTAGGTTTGTGACACAGGATTTTCCTTCCTGAAACCGTGCTGGTTTGTCAATATACACTTTTTCTTCCGTGCCCCACCACTCTCCTCCTGATGATCTTCTCCATAAACCTTGCATACTATACACGTTAGTGATACGGGTCTGTAGTTTATGCCTCATGTCTGTCTCCCTTTTTAAAAATTTGGGACTACATTGCCATTTTCCATACCTCAGGGAGTTGCCCAGTTTCAAATGATGTGTTGAAGATCTTTGTTAATGGCTCACACAATATTTTGCTCCCTCTTTAAAGGACCCATTGGAAGAATTTGTCTGGTCCCACCGCCTTTGAGGTGTCAAATTCGCATAGCAGCTTCTTCACCTCCTCCTTTGGGGTTATATGTACCTCATCCAGCACTTTGCTGGTGTGCCCCCTGTTCTGATTTCTTGGAGTCCTACTGGTTTCCACTGAAAATACCTCTTTAAATCTTTTGTTGAGCTCCTGACATACCTCTTGGTCGTTTCTTGTGAATTCCCCATCACCCTTCCTCAGTCTGATTACCTGTCCTTGACTGTTGTTTTCCTCCTGATGTGGCTGTACAACAGCTTCGGGTCAGTCTTTACTTTTGATGCTATGTCATTTTCATATTGTCTCTGAGCCTCCCTTCTTATCTGTGGCATATTCGTTTCTGGCTCTTCGGCTGATTTCTTTATTTTCCTGAGTTCTCTTCTTCTGTACCTTTTCCATTCTCTAGTACACCTTTTTTGCCTCCCTTACACCTTTGGGTGAACCAAGGACTCGTTCTGTTTTTCCCCAAATTATTTCTTTTCCCTTGGAACAAACCTTCCTCTGCCTCCTTGCATTTTGTTGCTACATAGTCCATCATTTCTTGTACGGGTTTTTCCCTGTCAGTTCCCTCTCCCACTGAATGTCTTGAAGGAAGTTCCTCATGCCTGAGAAAGTTCCCCCTTTTGTAGTTTGGTTTTTCCCACCTATTCCTGCTACTCTCTCCACTTGGAGCTCAACTATGTATTTCGAAGCACAAAACCACATGATCACTAGCTCCCAGGGGCCTTTCATACATGATACCCTCGATGTCCGAACTACTCATGGTGAATACAAGGTCCAACCTGGCTGGTTTCATCCTCTCCTCTCTCTCTGGTAGTGTCTCTAACATGTTGATGCATGAGGTTCTCCAGTACCACATCCATCATCTTGGCTCTCCATTTTCGGGACCCCCTGGGGTTTCCAGGTTTTTCCCAGTCAATTCCTTGTGATTGAAATCACCCATAACAGTAACTTTGCTCCCCCCATGTGTGCTCTCCTGGCCACCTCGGCTAGTGTGTCGATCTTTGCTCTTTTTGCTCTCATCGTATTCCTTCTCTTGGCCTCCCTGCAGTTCTGTGGTGGGTTGTAAAATTACTGCAATTATCACCTTATGTCCCTCAGACTGATTGTTCCTACTAATAGTCCCTTTCGCCCATCCCATCCATTCCTTCCTTTTTTCTCAAAACCCCACTGGTTTTTAATGAGCAGTGCAACTCCTCCTCCCCCTCTCCTCCCCTTTTGTCTTTCCTGAGGATTTGATATCCGGATGGAAAGATTGAATCTTTTTATTATTCTGGTGAGTTTTGTTTCTGTGAGTGCTATTATGTCTGGGGATTGTCTCTTTGATTCTTTCGTGCCACCCCCTCATATTTGGGTTTGTTATTCCACTCATTTGTATACCACCCCTTTCCCAACTTCTTTTCTAAGACTGTGGTCTGGGAAGTATATTGGAGTTGGGGAAGGGGGGAGACCTGGTAAGGAAACTATGGGTTTTGCTGTGGGGGGTGAAGTTTGTAATGTAGTGGGTGGGGCATTGGATGTGCCATGGGTGTTTTGTTTTAGAGTGTTTGGTTGCACTGGGGTTGACCTGGTGGGAGGCTCTATAGGAAGTTGTGAGGGAGGCTGTATTTGATCTTTTTCCCAAAGGGGTTTCGGGGATCCCTGTCTGTCTTCTCCATCCCCTCTTTCCTCCTTTCGCCTTTGTACCACTCTCTCAGTTTCTTCCTTTCTTCTTGTGTTCTGTCACGGTCAAGGTACACCTTCCTGTATGCCGTCATGTCCCTTAATCGTGCTTTCTCCTGCACGATCCTGGTCCGAGTCGCTTCTGCCTTGAAGGTCACTCTCACTGGCCGGGTTCTTTTTTTTACAAACCCCCCTATTTTCCGAAAATTTTCCAGCTGGGTCATATCATCTTCTCCTATTGCTTTCATGATACTTTCAATTGCTTTTTTTCCCCTTGTTTTCTTAATTCATATGTTTCCCCTTCGACTTCCTGGAGCCCATACACATAGACTGACCTCACCCTTTCATTTTTCCCACTTTCATATCCCTGTGTATCCCTCATTTAATTTTGGTTTCCTACACTGCAGCTTTCCTTTCATCAGTTTCACTGCTAATGTAAATTGGGCTCAGTGGCCTGTCATTTTCCCCTTCTCGGCTTTCCTTGGGGTCTGTTGTTGTCCCGTTAGGGCCCCCACATAAAGCTTAGCTCTTTCATTTGCTACAGTCTCCTCTGATAGAGCATCTCCATGCAGTTGTTTCCCCTTCTTTCCCTACAGTCCCCTTATTTGTGGCTGAGGTAGCAGTCTCTGTTTTTCAATCCCAAAATGTTCTTTAGTTCTTTAGGCTGTTTTCAGATTTTTCAATTCCTCTTTTTAAAAACCCGTATCCTTTGCTTCTGCTGCTTTGACTGCACCTCCCCCTTCCTGCTTTCCATATTTTATCCTCTCTTTTCCATTTTCATGCTAAGTTCTTCTAGTTTCTTTTCCCATTCATGATCCCTTTTTATGAGCTCTGCGCCCAATCTTCCCTTTTTATTTCCTCCTCCTGTCCTTGGTTTTTCTGTTGCTCTCTGGCAACCCATTTTTGTTTTAACCTGATTGCCTCAGAGTGGGGAAAACCTATGTAGTTCTGTATGTTAGGTTAGTAGTGTGTATGTCAGAGTGTGGGGGGGGGGGAAATAGTGGAGGAACTTTGGCTATGTGGGGCTGAGTGGGGAGGGGTGGGGAGGGTTTAGGGTGAACGGGGGAGGGGAGGGGGGATCGAGGGAGGGGAGGGATCAGGGGAAGTAGTGAGATGTCGGTGGTGAGGGGGGAGTGTATGTGTGTTGTGTGTGTGTGGTGTTTTGTGTGGTGTGTGTGTGTGTGTGTGTGTGTGTGGTGTGTGTGGTGGGTGTGGTGTGTGTTGTGTGTGTTTTTGTGTGTGAGTGTGTGTGTGTGTGTGTGTGTGTGTGTGTAATTTTGTGTGTAATTGTGTGTGGAATTATGTGTGGGTTTATTATGTCTGAAAGGTAGGTGGCTTGTGCGTTTTAAAGGGAAGTCTCGTGGGCCTTGGCTGCCCACACCTTCTGTGACCTGACCCCCAACCTCCTGGGGCTTACCGGCAATTACTTACAGTGTGTGTGTGTGTGTGTGTGTGTGTGGTGTGTGTGTGTGTGTGTGTGTGTGTGTATGTGTGTATGTGGGTGTGTGTATGTGGGTGTGTGTGTGTGTGTGTGTGTGTGGTGTGGTGTGTGTGGGGGTGTGTGTGTGGTGTGTTTGTGTGTGTGTATATATATATAAAATGTGTGTGTTGTGTGTGTGTGTGTGTGTGTGTGTGTGTGTGTTGTGTGTAATTATGTTTCGAATTATGTGTGGGTTATTATGTGTCTGAAAAGTAGGTGGCTTGTGCTTGGAGTGTAATGTAGATTCTCAGTTGTCGCTTGTGTCCACAACCCTTGTGACCTGACTCCAACCCTTACAGTGTTGCCTATGCTCGACCTGCTTATAGTGAGTTAATCGCCTTGTTCAATGGATTACCATTTGCTAAACCTTATTGAAATAAATTGAGTGTGTGTGTTTGTGTGTTGTGTGTGTGTGTGTGTGTGTGTGTTGTGTGTGTGTGTGTGTTGTGTGTTGTGTGTGTTTGTTGTGTTTGTGTGTGTGTGTGTGTGTACTCACCTATTTGTGGTTGCAGGGGTCGAGTCTACTGGGTCCTCTCACTCCCCTCCCCATGAGCTTTATCAAACCTCGTCTTAAAACTATGTATGGTTCCTGCCTCCACTACATCAATTTCTAGGCTATTCCACTGCCTGACAACTCTATGACTGAAGAAATACTTCCTAATATCTCTCTAACTCATCTGTGTCTTCAACTTCCAATTGTGACCTCTTGTTTCTGTGTCCCCTCCCTAGAACATCTTGTCTTTGTCCACCTTGTCTATTCCGCGCTGTATTTTAAATGTCGTTATCATGTCTCCCCTGACCCTCCTGTCCTCTAGTGTCGTCAGGCCGATTTCCCTTAACCTTTCTTCATAAGACATTCCCCTTAGCTCTGGAACCAACCTTGTCGCAAACCTTTGCACTTTCTCTAGTTTCTTTACGTGCTTTATCAAGTGCGGGTTCCAAACAGGTGCTGCATACCCAGGTATGGGCCTGACGTACACGGTTTACAGTGTCTTGAACGATTCCTTATTAAGGTATCAGAACGCTGTTCTCAGGTTTCCAGGCGCCCATGTGCTGCAGCAGTTACCTGGTTGATGTGTGCTTCTGCAGACATGCTCGGTGTAATACTCACTCCAAGATCTTTCTCCTTGAGCGAGGTTTGCAATCTTTGGCCACCTAGCCTATACTCTGTCTGCGGTCTTCTGTGCCCTTCCCCTATCTTCATGACTTTGCATTTGGCGGGATTAAATTCGAGAAGCCAGTTGCTGGACCAGGTGTCCAGTCTGTCCAGGTCTCTTTGAAGTCCTGCCCTGTCCTCATCTGATTTAATTCTCCTCATTAACTTCACATCGTCTGCAAACAGGGACACTTCTGAGTCTGACCCTTCCATCATGTCGTTCACATATACCAAAAATAGCACTGGTCCTAGGACCGACCCCTGCGGGACCCCGCCCGTCACAGGTGCCCACTGTGATACATCATTACGTACCATGACTCGTTGTTGCCTCCCTGTCAGGTATTCTCTGATCCATTGCAGTGCCCTTCCTGTTATATGACCCTGATCCTCTAGCTTCTGCACTAATCTCTTGTGAGGAACTGTGTCAAAGGCCTTCTTGCAGTCCAAGAAGATGCAATCAACCAACCCCTCTCTCTCGTGTCTTACTTCTGTTACTTTATCATAAAACTCCAGAAGGTTTGTGACACAGGATTTTCCTTCCATGAATCCATGCTGGTTGGCATTTATACTCTTGTTCCGTTCCAGGTGCTCCACCACTCTCCTCCTGATAATCTTCTCCATAATTTTGCATACTATACATGTCAGTGACACAGGTCTATAGTTTAGTGCCTCTTTTCTGTCTCCTTTTTTAAAAATGGGAACTACATTTGCGGTCTTCCATACCTCAGGTAGTTGCCCAGTTTCCCGGGACGTGTTGAAGATTGTGGTAAGTGGCACACACAACATATCCGCTCCCTCTCTAAGGACTCACGGGGAGATGTTGTCCGTTGAGGTATCGATGTCCCTTAGCAGTTTCTTCACCTCCTCCTCATCTGTATGTATGTCATCCAACACTTGTTGGTATATTCCTTGCTGGTGTCCCCATCTGGTCTGTCCCCCGAGAGGCCTTCCTGTCTCCACTGTAAATACTTCCTTAAATCTCATGTTGAGCTCCTCACATACCTCTTGATCGTTTCTTGTGAGTTCTCCACCTTCACCTTCTTTTCTCAGCATTATCACCTGGTCTTTGACTGTTGTCTTCCTCCTAATGTGGCTATACAGCAGTTTCGGGTCAGACTTGACTTTCGATGCCATGTCGTTTTCGTACTGTCGCTGGGCCTCCCTCCTTATCTGTGCATACTCTTTTCTGGCTCTTCTACTAATCTCCTTATTTTCCTGGGTCCTTTGCCTCCTGTACCTTTTCCATTCTCTGGTGCACTTAGTTTTTGCCTCTCTACACCTTCGGGTAAACCAAGGACTCGCTTGGGAACAAACCTTTCCTCTGCCTCCTTGCACTTTGTTGCTACATATTCCATCATCTCGTTTACTGATTTTCCTACCAGGGCTCTGTCCCACTGAACCTCCTGCAGGAAGTTCCTCATACCTTGGTGTCCCCCTTTTGGTTTGGTTTTCCTTCGTTCCTGTTACCTTTCCACTTGTAACTTACTATAAAATTTCAAAACTCAAAAAACCAGTGATCGCTATCAAGGGGGCCCTCTCGTAAATGATGCCTCAATGTCTGAACTGCTCAGGTAAAAAAAGATCCAGTCTTGCTGGCTCTCCCCCCCTCTCATCCGTAGTCCCCCTGATATGTTTGCATGATTTTTTCAGTACAATCATCATTTTGGGTTCCTTTTTCGGGACCCCCATGTGGCTCCAGGTTTTCCCCCGTCGATCCCCCTGGGTGAAATCCCCTTTTCCAGAAACTTTGCGTCCTCGAGTGGCTCTTTTCCCACCTCAGCCAGGTGCCCCACCATCGCCCTGTTGTTTTCTTCGAATCCTCTTTTGGGCCTCCTGTGGGGGGTTATACATCACCCCAATGACATTTTTATGTTTCCAGACTGAATTGTACCACTATTTAGTCCTATCTCCAATCATGCCCCAATGCTTCCTTTTCCTCAAATCCCATCGGTTTTTTAGACAGTGAAACTCCTCCTCCCCTCAAACCCTTTCTATTTTTTTCCAGGATCTGATATCCCGGTGGGGGAAGATTCGTTGTTTTGTAAAAGCGAATTTTTTTTCTGTGTGTATGATTTGGGGGATTTCTCATGTTTTTTGTGCGTGTGTGAGGTGTTGTGTGGTGTGTGTGTGTTGTGTTGTGTGTGTGTGTGGGTGTTTGTTTGTGTGTGTGCCTGCTTGTGTTTGTGTTTGTGTGTGGGCTTGTTGTGTGTGGGGTGTGTGTGACTCACCAAATTGTGGTTCCCGGGGGGTCGAGACTCAGCTCCGGGCCCCCGCTTTCACTGATCGTACGATCCCCTCTCTCTGTTCCCTGAGCTTTGTCATCCCTCTTTTTAAAAACTATGTAGGGTTTCCCTGCCTAAATATTTCACTTGCTAGCATTCCATGTGAAATCTAGACTAAAGAAATATTCCAAAAAGCCCCTGGGACCGTCTGATCTTCAGTTCCAGTTGTGAACCCCCCCTTGTCCCTGTGCCCCCTTCTGGAACATCTATCTTTTCCCACCTTGTTATTCCCCCACAGTATTTTGTATGTGTTTACTGTCCCCCCTGACCCTTGCCCTCCAGTGTCTCATCCGATTTCCTTAAAACCTTTTCCCTCGTACGACTTTCCCCTTGAGTCTGGGACTACCCTTGTTCCCAACCCCCTTTGTACTTTTTTAAACTTTTAAAGTGCTTGACCGGTGTGGGTTCCGCGGGTGCTGCATACTCCTTTGGGGCCTAACATCACAGTGTACGTGTCTTGAACGTTCCTTTTAAGGTATCGGAACGCATTCTCAGGTTTGCCGGGCCCCCGTATTGCAGCAGTTTTTGGTTGATGGTGCCTCCGGTGATTGCTCTGTTTATGTAACCCAAGGTTTTTCTCCTGAGTGAGGTCTGTAGTCTTTATCCCCCCTGCCTATACCTGACGCGGTCTTTTTCCCCCTCCCCAACTTCAGCTTTGCATTTGGCGGGGTTGGGAATTCGAGAACCATTACGGGACCCATTCCAGCCTTTCCACCCTGTTGTGTGTGATGTGTGTGTGTGTGTGTGTGTTGGTGTGTGTGTGGTGTGTGTGTGTGTGTTGTGTGTGTGTGTGTGTGTGTGTGTGTGGTGTGTCCCTGTTGTGTTTGTGTTTGTGTGTGGGTTTTCTGTGTGTTTGGTGATTGGTGTGTGTGGGTGTGTGTGTGTGTGTGTGTGTGTGTGGTGCCTGCTTTGTTTGGTTGTTGTGGGTTCTGTGTGTTTGTGTGTATTGTTGTGTGTGGTGTGGTGTTGGTGGTGTGGGGTTTTTGTGTGTGTGGTGTGTGTGTGTGTGTGTTGTGTGGCCTGCTTGTGTTTGTGTGTGGGTTTCTGTGGTTTTGTGTTTGTGTTGTGTGTGTGTGTGTGTGTTTTTTTTGTGTGGTGTGTGTGTGTGTGTGTGTGTGTGCCTGCTTTGTTTTTGTTTTGTGTGGGGTTTCTGTGTGTTTTTTGTATGTGTGTGTGTGTGTGTGTGTTTGTGTGTGTGCCTGTGTGTTTGTGTTTGTGTGTGGGTTTCTGTGTTTTTGGGTTGTATGTGTGGTGTGTTTTGTGTGGTGTTTTTTTTTGTGTTGTGTTGGGTGTGTGTGTGTGTGTGTGGTGTGTGTGTTGTGTGTGCTTTTGGGGCCTGAGGACTATTGCAAAAATTCGAGGTTTGATTGGTATACTGAAGGGGTTTTTTTCTTCACTCGGCGTGGGTGGAATTCCTGAGGGGAATATATTTGAAATGTTTACGTGAAAGGAAAAAGGGATGAGGTTTGGGATATTAAAATGGAAATTTTCTTTTTTTGTCTGTTTTTCAATTTTTTCAGTGTTCTTTACGCCCCTAAATTTTGAATTATGACATATCTCAACGCCAAATTAATTATCGAATATTTATATTTACTAACCTTTTGAAACATTATATAATACCGAAATGTATATATCTTAATATTTTAAAATGTATTACATAAATTCAGATTTTTCCCTTACATGTCACTAGGAAAAGAAATGGTCTTCATATTCCCGGTGGTTTGTAATTAGATGCAGTTTAGGTGATACGTTTTAATTTTGCACGAAACATTGCATTGTTCCCTTTTAGCATCTTTTCTTATACTATGTACATTTCCAAAATTATTTATGGGCCCCAAGAAAATTTTTTTATGTTATTCTCCTTTAAACTGTGGAATCAGAAGTTTTTGAGCAAAAAAATTTGTTTGGGGTAAATTATTTAGCAACTGTCGAGCAAAAATTTTGTTGAAATTTGAGGCGCTAGAGTGAAAATTTTTGACAGTATTAGGAAACCTTAAGACAAAAATTAGGAACCCTTTTAAAAAAACATCTAGGAAACCTTTTAGACAAACATCTAGGAAACCTTTAGAAAAAATTAGGAAACCCTTTCAGACAAACATTGGAAAAAATTAAGACAAACATCAAGAAACCCTTTAAAACAAACATCTAAAAAAAACCCTTTCAGACAAGCATCAAGGAAACCTTTCAGAAAACATCTAGAAAACCTTTCAGCAAGCATCAAGGAAACCTTACAGACAAGCATCAAAGGAAAACCCTTTCAGACAAAAAATCTGGAAACCTTACAGACAAAAATCCCGGAAACCCTTTCAGACAATCTCTAGGAAACCTTAAAGACAAACTCTAGGAAACCTTACAAACAAACTCTAGGAAACCTTTCAGAAAAAAATATAAAACCTTACTAACAAAAAACCTAAAAAACCTTTAAAACAAACACCTGGAAACCTTACAGAAAACGAGGAAACCTTACTAACAAAATTAAAAAAAAACCTTACAAAAAGCATGTGGGAAAATAACAACGATATTAGGAAACCTTCTGGGAGATTTGGAAGCTTTACAGCAATAATCTAGGAAATTCAGCAAAAATTTGGAAACTTACAGACAAACATATAGGAAAACCTTAAACAAACATCTAAAACCTTACAGACAAATATATAGGAAATCTTACCGACAAACATCTCGGAAACCTTACAGACAAATATCTAGGAAACTTTACTGTCAAACATTTAGGAGACGCTACTGACAGATATCTAGGAAACCTTACTGACAGATATCTAGGAAACCTTACAGACAAACATCTAGGAAACCTTACAGACAAACATCTCGGACCTTTCAAAAGCTTAGTAAAAACCCTTACAGACAAACATCTAGGAAATTTAACAGGCAAACATCTAGGGAACCTTACTGACAGATATCTAGGAAAACTTACAGACAAATATCTAGGAAACCTTACTTATAGATATCTAGGAAACCTTACAGACAAATATCTAGGAAACCTTACAGACAAACATCTAGGAAACCTTACTGACAGATATCTAGGAAAAACCCTTTTTTAAAAAAAATTAGGGGAAAACCCTTTCTGACAGATTTCTAGGGAAAATTACAGAAAAAACTAGGAAAATTTACTTTCAGATATCTAGGAAACCTTACAAAAAAAAATATTAGGAAACCTTTCAGCAAACCTTTTGGAAACCTTTTTCTGACAATTATTAGGGGGAACCTTTTTGACAGATGTTAGGGAAAACCTTTTGGGAAATATCTATGAAAACTTACAGCGAAAAACTAGGAAAACCCTTTCTAACAGTACTAGGAAAAATTTCTTAGAGAATCTAGGGGAAACCTTACTGACAGATACTAGGAAAACCCTTCAGAAAACATCTAGGAAAAACCTTAAGACAAACATTAGTAAACACTGAAAGATTCTACGAAAACCTTTCAGAAAAAAAATTAGCAAACCTTACAGACAAATTCTTGGAAACTTTACTCACAGGTTTTAGGAAACTTTAAAGACAAACATCTAGGAAAAAACCCTTTGAGACAAAAAATCTGGGGGAAACCTTATGACAGATACTAAAACTTTACTGACAAATATCAGCAAAAGTTAAGAAAACATCTAGGAAACCAATGACAAATATTAGGAAATCCTATGCAGATATTGGGGGAAAAACCCTTTCTGACGATATCAGGGAAAATTTTCAAAATCTATGAAAACCTTACAGACAAACACAGGAAAACCCTTCAGACAAAATTAGGAAATCCACGGAAACATCTTGGAAACCTTTCTGCAGATATCTAGGAAACCTTACAGACAAGCATTAGGAAAACCTTTCAGATAAACATCTCGGAAACCTTACAGACAAAAAATCTAGGAAAAACCCTTTAGAAAACATATAGGAAAAACCCTTTCAGAAAAAAATTTGGAACTTACTGACAGATGTCTAGGAAACCTTATGACAAAATTAGAAAACCCTTTAAAAAAACACTAGGAAACCTTTTAAACAAACATTAGGAAACCTTTAGACAAAATCTAGGAAACCTTAAGACAAAAATTAGGAAAACCTTCAGACAAACTTAGGAAAATTACAGACAAACATCAAGGAAAAACCTTTAAGACAAACATTAAAACCTTTCAGCAAGCTTAGGAAAACCTTTTCAGACAAACATTAGGAACCTTATAGCAAGCTCAAGGAAACCTTACAGCAAACATCTAGAAAAAACCTTTCAACAACATCAAGGAAACTTACAGACAAGCTAAGGAAACCTACAGACAAACATCTAGGAAACCTTACAACAACATCCCCGGAACCTTACAACAAACATCTAGGGAAACCCTTCAGACAAAATGTAGGAAACCCTTTCAGAAAAACAATAGGAAACCTTATAACAAACACCTAAAACCTTACAGACAAAACCTAGGAAAACCTTTCAGAAAAACATATAGGAAACCTTCTAACAAAAATCTAGAAACCCTTTCAGACAAACATGTAGGAAATGTAACGACAGATAACTAGAAAAAACCTTCGGGGGATATCTAGGAATTTTACAGATAATCATCTGGAAACCCTTACAGACAAAAAATCTAGGAAACCTTCAGACAAAAATTAGGAAACCCTTTCGACAAACATCTAGGAAAACCCTTTCAACAAAAAAATAGGAAAATTTACAGCAAACATCTCGGAAAACCTTTCGACAAATATCTAGGAACTTTACGTAAACATTTAGGAGACGTTACTGACAGATATCTAGGAAACCCTTTTGAAGATTCTAGGGAAAAATTAAGACAAACACTAGGAAACCTTTCGACAAAAATTTGGAAACCTTACAATAGCACTAGGGAAACCCTTTCAGACAAACATCTAGGAAAAATTTTTCAGGAAAATCTAAGGGGGCCTTTTTGACGATATTTAGGAAAAAATTACAGACAAATACTGGAAACCTTATTTTTGATTCTAGGAAATCTACGACAAAAATCTAGGAAAACCTTTCAGAAAAAAATCTAGGAAACCCTTACTTTCAGATATCTAGGAAAACCTTTAAAAAAAAAATATTAGGAAAACCCTTTCAGACAAACATCTAGGAAACCCTTTCGACATTATCTAGGAAATTACGACAGATATCTAGAAAACCTTGTGACAGATTCTTTTTAAACTTTTACAGACGAACATCTGGAAAAAACCTTTTTTAAAAGATTTAAGGAAAACTTTCTTAGAGTATCAGGGAAACCTTACTGAAGAATCTAGGAAACCTTACAGACAAACATCTAGGAAACCTTACAGCAAACTCTAGAAATCTTATGATAGATATCTAGAAAATTACAAAAAAAATTAGCAAACCTTTCAGACAAATTCTTGGAAAATTTACTCACAGGACTAGGAAACTTTAAAAACAAACATCTAGGAAACCTTTAAAACAAAACATCTGGAAACCTTTCTGACAGATATTAGGAAAAATTTTTGACAAAAAATCTAGCAAACGTTACAGACAAACTCTGGAAAACCTTTTCTGACAAATATCTAAAATCCTATCAGATATCAGGAAAAATTTAAAACACTATAAAACCCTTTGACAAAATCTGGAAACCTTGCAACAAAACTAGGAATCCTACAGGAAAACTTGGGGAAAACCCTTTTTGACAGATATCTAGGAAACCTTTCAGGAAAAAATCTAGGAAACCTTACAGACAAACATCTCGGAAACTTTAAACAACATCTAGGGAAAACCTTTCAGAAAAAATAGGGAAACCTTACAGACAAACATCTTGGAAAAATTACTGCGATGTCTAGGAAACCTTACGCAGATATCTAGGAAACCTTACAGCAAACATTAGGAAACCTTAAAAAGACAATCATATAAGAAAAGTTATGACAGATACTAGGGGAAACCCTTGAGCGAACATTAGGAATCTTATGACAGATACTAGGGAAACCATACAGACAGATTCAGGAAACCTTTAAATGACAGTATCTAGGGGAAACCCACAACAAACATCTTTTGGAAAAATTACAGAAAACATCAGGAACCTTACCGCAAAAAATTAGGAAACCTTACTGACAGATATCTAGAAACCTTTTAGACAAAAAATCTAGGAAACCTTATGGGCAGAATTAGGAAAGCTTACTGACAGATATTAGGAAATCTTTTAAAACAAACTTAGGAATCCTTACAGACAAAGATCAGGGAAACCTTACAGAAAACATTAGGAAATCTTAGAGGCAAGCCTAAAAAACCTTACTGACAGTATCAGGAAAAATTACAGATAAAAAATTGGAAACCTGAAAGCAAACATTAGGAATCTTACGACAAACATCTGGAACCCTTTTTGACAGTATCTAGAAAACCTTACGACAGATATTAGGAAACCTTACAAGTAAAAAACAGTAAAAAAAGTCAAACATTTTTTTACTTTTTTTGCAAAAATTTTTGCAACATTTTTTGGGAATAAAAATTTTTAGTTGAATTTTGTAAAAACTTTGAGGAAGTATTATTTGTCGGGGTTTAGAAACTTTTTTAAATTACCGCATCAGTGTTAGAAACTTTATTTTTACTAAATCGGTGTTAGAAGCTTTATTAATTACCAGCATTAGGGTTTTTGAAACTTTATTAATTCCAGCTCAGGGATTAGAAACCCTTATTAGTTGCTCGCATCAGGTGTTAGAAAATTTATTACTTGCTGTCATTAGGTCTTAGAAATCTTATTAGTTGCTAGCATCAGGTATTAGAAAATTTATTACTTGCTAGCACTTGGCGCTAGAAATCTTATTAGTTGCTAGCATATGGTGTTAGAAAATGTATTACTTTCTAGTATTAGGTGTTAGAAATCAATTGGTTCTAGCTTTATGTTTAGAAATCTTATTAACTGCGAGCATCAGGTGTTAGAACCTTTATTAATTTGTGATGTAGTTCAGCTGGGCTTGTGAAGTCTCTAGGGAGACCTAATTATATGGTCACCTTGCCTTGGCAAGTGGCTAAGTAGCCACGCCTTTTCGGCTTTAGTATCAGCTCCTTTTTTCGCACTGGCGTCAGATTTGGTGTCAGGTCTAACACTGGTGAACCCATTGTGGGGGGCTTTTAAAACCCCCAAAAAACCCCCGCAATGCTGGCAGGGCCCCCCCAACTTTCTTCGTTGCTTTGTCAATCCACACACACCTCCATCGACAAAAAATTTTCGCCTCGCTATTACCCGGTGTTGAAATGACTTTCCTCAGTGGTTTAATATGGGCCTTGCTTCACCCCTGGCTATACAGCCGTGTTGCCCTTCCTCGCCACTGTCGAAGTCTCCACGCCTCAGCCTGTTGTGAAGTTTAACGCCATAAAGCCATGTTGCCTCTCTTTCCCCAGTGGTGGTTACTGGACTTTGTCTTTTACCATAGATTGTTATCGGTGGCTGCCACCCAAGGGAGGAAGCTCCCTCTGCACTCCCATTGCTGTCTGAATCTCCATGCCATCCAGCCTGTCTACCTCACTCGCCGCTCACGCCCGGGGTTGCCTCTCCCCACCGTTAGGGGATAAGTGCTCCCCTCAAGCTACACTCACCTCCTCGTGTCCCCGTTCCCCCCAGTGACGGACTCCACAAAAAACTTTAAAAATTATAAAACCCGGCAAGTACGTGTTCTCTTCACACGTACTTGCCTTCCCCAAATCCCTCACAGATTTGGCCCCCACTCTGATTTACGAGCCTTCAATCTTCCATTTTCCCATTTTCCCAAACCCCCTTTCTGCCAACACCCGCCTTACTCCCCCCTTTTCTCCGCCCAAAGGCCACCCCGTCTACCCTTTTAAAAAAAATTCTTTTTCGCTTAACCCCAAAAACTCTAATTCTGATCATGCCACTATCTTCTTGGAAATTTTTGTACACATCACTGATGCACTTAGCATCCTTTAAAACCATCGGTTCAAATCCTTCTTGCAGACTTCTTATGAAAAAGTGCCCCCAAAAGAGACCAGACAAAAACTTTCAATGCGGCTTCACTATTTTTTGGATTCCTGACACTGCGCCAAATGCCGTGATCGCAAAATATAGACTATTTTCTCCCGACTGCCTTAACAGACAAAGAAGACTTTAAACAAAGAAATTTTGTATAAGAACAAATCCTGTTACGAATTTTCAGACCTGAAAAAACCCACCCTCTCAAAATACGCTGTTCAAATCCTTTTGACTCCTCTACACTCTCAATAAAGGAATCCTTTCCCGACCACCGCATTCCCAAAAATTTTTTCACTCCAAACTTTACCCCCCACACAAAATCTGAAATGCTACAAATTCGGCCACGACAAAAACTCATTATTTCCCCACAAAAAATGCTCCCGATGTTCAGCAATGGCCACTTCTGAATACTTTCAACCCCCCCTCCTTTAATGTTTTTAACTGCGGGGGGCACACACTGCAGTTGCAGATTCCTGCCCTTCAGAAAGCACATTTCTCCTCCCTCGATAGCCAACCTCCCCCCCCCCCAACCCCCTTCCTGCACCCCTCCCCCTTTCCCTCCCTCCTCCCCCACCCCCCCAATGCTTGGGCCTCCCCACGCACTTGGTTACCTCTTCTACTCTAACACATCAAAAACCCCCAAAAAAAGAAACAGCACTTTTTCTACACCCACACCACACTAAATACAAAAATAACGTCAACTCGCCACTGTGCCCATTCTGCGTGGTAAAACTCCAACTTAAATCGATACTCACATGTCCTTAACCTATCTTTTCTGCTAATAATCTTCCCTCTTTAATTATCCCCCTTCCTGCTTCTCTTTTAAGCCCCTAAACCCTTGCCCCCTCCTCCCTCTCCCACCCCCCACTTCCTAATCCACCAGCTCTCCTCCTCCCCTAAAACCCCTCTTTATTACTTCTACACCTCCCCCCAACACCCCTATGCTGCTGCTAGACCACCCCCCCCCCCTTCCTTACCCCCTTCCTCATCCCCCTTTAAAAACTTTCCACTTCTCATCCCTTACCATAGTTTCCCTTCCTCATCCCTACCAAAACTTCCCTTCCCGCATCCACCTTTGCCCCCTCCTCCCCGCAAAAACCCAAAAATTCATCCGGTCCAACTCCACCCCCCTCCAGACAAAATCCACTCAAACCAAAACCCGCCCCCAAATTCTAACAAAGACCAAAGAACTAAAAACAGTCCATTCTTCCTCCCCTCCGGAAAGGGTCCATAACACTACAAACAACTCCACTGATAGCACGAATATCACAGGCTTTAATCCGAACTCCTCCCCTGACATTAATTTTGCTATGACGAAACCATTAAATCATGTTTAAGGTGATTCAGTTCAATGTACGTTCTTACTTTACATTTAGACACCTACTGGCCGAGCTCCTTGAAGCAGAGAGGCCAGATATTGTTTTGCTAAACAGTACCTGCCTCAAAGCCCCTCAACGTACCCGCCATTATGGTTATACTGCACTACAGTCCCCCTATGATCCCCACAATGTGGTTGCCATCCTTGTCAAATCCAACATAAAACATGAATTTCTCCCAATCCCTTTTATACACCAACACTGTCTTGCGGTCAGAATACACACCCACCTTGGCCCCTTTATCTTTTTCACCACCTATGCTTGCCCAAACACTATTCTCAACATACACAATCATTCTTTAGTCTTCAACTACACCAACACACCAACATACCTACTAGCTAATATGAATGCCAAACACACCACCTTTCATCACACCAGTAACAACCAACTTGGTCACCAATTACTCAACTTCACAAACCACAAACACCTAGTTCACCTCGGCCCAGACTTCAACACCTTCTACAATCACACTGGCCAAGGCAAACCCGACATCATTCTGGCAAACCAAGCCAGCTCTCTCTTTCAGCACTACATATCACCTGGCCCTATTACAGGCTCTGATCACATTCTCGTCATCTTATACATCTCCTCCAACCCTATCCTCATCCCGGCCACACCTTCCTTCTCCTACAAGAACGCTGACTGGGATGCTTTCAAACAACACATAGATAATACTAACCTCACCTATGACTACAACAACAAACCCATCTCTGACATTGACACTCAACTTGCTATCATCCAAGACACCATTACACAAGCAGCCAACACTGCAATACCAAAGAAAACCCACACCACTCGTTATTCCTTCAAACCCTCAATCAGAACAAGAAGACTAATTATCTGCTACCACGACCACTTTCTCTACATGAGAATCAAATTCCAAGGCTGTTACTCTGACTCCTTCACACTAAATGCCGGAGTACCCCAGGGATCTGTCCTCTCCCCTACCCTCTACATTTTATACACTAACGACATTCCAACACCTGTATACCACAACTCCATCACACTAGCCTATGCAGACGACATTACACAACTTATCACTCATGCCAATATAGATACACTCACACACAAAACACAAAATGAGGTCGACAGGATAGGCATCTGGGAACAAAACTGGAGGATCAAAACCAATGCAGCTAAATCCAGCATTACGTATTTTAACTACAGGAAACGTGATCCTCCATTATCTGTCGAGCTCAGAACAGCTGACACCCACACTAACATCCCCATCACACAATCTGTCACTGTCCTTGGCGTTAATCTTGACTACCTTCTTCGTTTACATGGACACATTCACTCAAGGCATGCAATAGCTAGTAAGGCCCTTGCGGACCTCTACAAGTTGAAACATGCCACTAAATGCACCAAACTACACCTCTACAAATCCCTAATACGTCCTCTGATAACTTACTCTCCTCTAGCCCTCTCTCTTGCAGCAAAAACAAACTTACTTAAACTGCAGCATGTTCAGAACAAGGTGCTGTGCTGGGTTCTTGATGTCAGATGGGAGGACTTCGCCATAAGCGAGTGTCTCCATGCCCAATTAGACATCCCTGCGCTGAATCTGTACTGGAAGACGCTCAGTGACAGACAGATAGACAAACTTGAGACACGACATGACTACTGGACCTCTCTCCTTGACGAAGACATTCGCAGACCCACAAACCAACACAACCTTTTCTACTCCTTGCATGATCCTGCTCCTAACCCTATTTACAAATAACCTTGGATTCGCTGACAGGTACCTTCTCTGACAGGTACCATTCTCTGACAAACGTTCGCCTTAGCTATTGGGTTAAGACATGGCTCAGTTCTACACTCCTCTCTAGCGCTAAATGTTGCATGTCCCTTCCCACGATCGCCTTTGCTGCTGAGTTAAGCCCTGGCTCTATTTCTATGACTAAGAACACTCCTCTCCAGCACTATTCTTCGTCTGTCCCGTCTTCCCCGCTCATCCCATTTGGGATCTTACCTGAACTTTCGTTCATTCGTTCGTTCGTTCTGAGCAGGGGGACTTCGGGCGGAGCTGCTGCTGGGGTGTAGGGCTCGGGAGAAGGCTGCTGAAGTCTCTGGAGGAGACTGTTGGAGACATTGGGCAGAGTACTGGGTTCTAGCAGTACTTGTGCTGTGTAGGTCTTGGGACCTGTGGCTTAGTTCCTGTGGTGAACTGTCCTCTGAACTATATTGTAAGTTATATTCATTTTTGCCAAGTTGATTGTATTCCCTGTCTCACTGCTTATATATATCACCCCATTTATCTAAATACAATAATGTACTCCTGTTCCAAATATATTATGTACAAAGACTTAATAATAATCTGTGTTTGAGTAGAATAGTAATATTCACTGTACCCGATATTTACTCATTTATTCATTTATTTTTATTTCAAGTAGTGAGAGGGTGAATAGTGTGGTGAATAGAGTAATGAGAGGTGAAGGTGTAGTCACCAGTGACCTCACATTACCTACCGCTCGCCGCTAATCACTCGACTCAGACTCTCCTGCCTACTCCCTCCGATTACTCACGTATTCCCCGATTAATAATTACATTCCAGTACCCCCCTACATGACATGGTGTCTAAGCGGTGGTGATTCTTATTATTTTTATAGTAGGAATCAGTCCAATGTGCCTTTTTGACTGCTCGGTTATACTTATGTAATGCTACCATTTTTTTCCTTGTGTGTGTAAAGCTAAAGTAAATAGCTGTGTGATATTATAATCCTAGTGACCTTAACTGACCTTTTTTGACGGTGGATCTGAATAATTGTGTGGTTGTATTATTATATTTGGTGGAGTTGGTTGTTGGTTTGGGATAAATGGTGGAGAATATCAGTGTTTGGGTGAGACTTTTGGGGGAAGCAATTACTGGCCGAAATTGAATATTTACAGAGGAACGAGAAGTCACCCAGCCCGCCTTGGAAGACTCACCCACAACTGTCACCCATTGAAGAGTTGCCTATGATTGTTGTCCACCTGATGTGCCCAGTCACCCAGCTGATGTGCCCCAGTAGATGTATTGCTACCCTGGTCTGTCATCCATTGTAGTGGGTGTCTGTCTGCGTCACCCAGCCTCTGTGACCATCACCCGCGGACCGCCATTTCCGCAGTTGCCAGGGATGGGTGAATGCACCTGCTGTTGATGACCTGAAGTGACCTCACCTCACCTCACCTCGAGCAACTGACCACAGCCTGCCACGGCTGATGTTAGCTGCTTATGATGCTGGGACCGTGCTGAGATGCTGTCTACTATGCTGTGGCCGTGCTGTGATGCTGTCTGCTATGCTGGGACCGTGCTGTGATGCTGTCTATGCTGTGGCCGTGCTGTGATGCTGAGATGCTGAGATGCTGGGGCAGTGCTCTGATGCTGTCTGCGTTGTTGAGGCCGTGCTGTGATACTGTGACGCTGTGGCCGTGCTGTGGTGCTGTGATGCTGAGATGCTGTGACCGTGCTGCGATGCTGTGACCGTGCTGCGATGCTGCAGCCGTGCTAGTGATGTTGCGGTCTACTAAGGCGAGGCCTTCTAATGCTGTGTTGTTGAGGCCGTGCTGTGATACTGCGACGTTGTGGCTGTGCTGTGGTGCTGTGATGCTGAGATGCTGGGACCGTGCTGCGATGCGGCAGCCGTACTGTGATGCTGCAACGCTGCCTAACTCAAGAGGAGATGATGGCAGTGATGCTGCAGTGGTGTATGGGGGATTCTGGCTGGTGTGCCAGGATAAGAGTCTGCTATGAAGGAGCTGCCATCCTCAGAGATGTGGAAGGGCGCGAGCCGCGGAGCTGGACTCCAGCTGCTGGGACCAGCCTGCTATCAAGGGCGGTATGGAGGTGTATCCTGCCTTGCTGGTCAACCTGTACGACCGGTGTGCGGGATGTCCTGCCAGCCATGAGAGACAGTTAAGAGTGTGAGATGTCCCCAGCCTACTTTGACTTGCCAGAAGTGTTAGTGTTACCTGTGTGAAATAAGGTGACCTTGAATACGGTTCAGCGATTATGGCCACCTTGTTTTATGAGGCCAGTGAATCCTAGTAGTGGCATAGGATAATGGAGGGTCTTAGCTGTGATGCCTGCCCTGTCTCGATTTTCAGATGTTTTAGTGTGCATGTGAAGTGTGCTGAAAATACGACCTTGGTGGTCGTGAAGTGGTCCAGTTGCAGTTACTTAAAGAATGCAACCTGTTGGAGCAGTTTTCCACACCAAAGAAGCCTAGAGAGGTTTGACCCAATGGATAACGTGCGAGGGTGACTAGCATTGGCTAGTGCATTTCTAGTAGAAGTAGGGAAGGCACTGGAGCCAGATATTTAGGTTTAAGGAGAAATGACGGGTAAGGAGGCTTTGCACCAGAGAGCAAATGTTATGCTGGTCAACTGCGAGGTGTACTGATTATGCTGCCTTGTGGGGGTTGAGGAGGTTGAGGGGAATATATGTAGTTGAATAATTGTGTATTATGTTATGTATAATTTTGTCCTTGTATTGTAATGGAATTAAGGGGTTAGGATTAAAATAGTCTAATAACTCAGGACAAATTGTCCTAGTTCTCAGATATTTTAAACTGGGGGGAGAAAGGGGGATGTGATGTAGTTCAGCTGGGCTTGTGAGGTCTCTAGGGAGACCTAATTATATGGTCACCTTGCCTTGGCAAGTGGCTAAGTAGCCACGCCTTTTCGGCTTAAGTATCAGCTCCTTTGTTCGTCACTGGCGTCAGATCTCGGCGTCAGGTCGTAACACGTGGTGCACACCCCACTGTGGAGGGGCTTGGACCACCATATAAGCCCAAGCAAGAGCCTGAGCAGGGGGACTTCGAGCGGAGCTGCTGCTGGGCTGCAGGGCTCGGGAGAAGGCTGCTGAAGTCTCTGGAGGAGACTGTTGGAGACATTGGGCAGAGTACTGGGTTCGAGCAGTACTTGTGCTGTGTAGGTCTTGGGACCTGTGGCTTAGTTCCTGTGGTGAACTGTCCTCTGAACTATATTGTAAGTTATATTCATTTTTGCCAACTTGATTGTATTCCCTGTCTCACTGCTTATATATATCACCCCATTTATCTAAATACAATAATGTACTCCTGTTCCCAAATATATTATGTAAAAAGACTTAATAATAATCTGTGTTTGAGTAGAATAGTAATATTCACTGTACCCGATATTTACTCATTTATTCATTTATTTTTATTTCAAGTAGTGAGAGGGTGAGTAGTGTGGTGAATAGAGTAATGAGAGGTGAAGGTGTAGTCACCAGTGACCTCACATTACCTACCGCTCGCCGCTAATCACTCGACTCAGACTCTCCTGCCTACTCCCTCCGATTACTCACATATTCCCCGATTAATAATTACATTCCAATACCCCCCTACATGACAAATTACCAGCATCAGGTGTTAGAAACTTTATTAGTTTCTAGCATCAGGTGTTAGAATATTTATTACTTGCTAGCATTAAATGTTAGTGATCTTATTAGTTCTTAGCATCAGGTGTTAGAAATCTTGTTAGTTGCTAGTATCAGGTATTAGAAATCTTATTAGTTGCTAGCATCCGGTGTTTGAAATCTTATTAGTTGCAAGCATCAGGTGTTAGAAATCTTATTAGCTGCTAGCATCAGGTGTTAGAAATTTTATTAGTTGCTAGTATCGCTTTTAGAAACCTTATTAGTTGATAGCATCACGTGTTAGAAAATATATTAGTTGCTAGCATCAGGTGTAAAAACCTTATTAGCTGCTAACATCAGATGTTAGAAACCTTATAAGTTGCTAACATCAGATGTTAGAAATCTTATTAGTTTCTAGCATCAGGTGTTAGAAACCTTATAAATTGCTAGCATCAGGTGTTAGAAATCTTATTAATTGCTAGCATCATGTGTTAGAAACCTTATTTAGTTGCTAGCATCAGGTGTTAGAAATCTTATTAATTTCTAGCATCAAGCGTTAGAGATCTTATTAGTTACTAGCATCAAGTGTTAGAAATCTTATTAGTTGCTAGCATCAGGTACAGATGGCTATACTGTCCTCTGCTCATAGAGGTGTGATGAATGGTTTGAAAAACCGACAAGTTGAAGATTGAGACACTTTTGCAACATATGGGAATCTTTATTCAGGAAACGTTTCGCCACATAGTGGCTTCATCAGTCCAATACAAAGTAGAAAGGCGTAAGGAGAGGAGGAGTTTGAGGTAATCAGTCCCTCAGCCTCGAGTCGATGTGTTCAGTCCATCTTGTAGAATGTACAGCATAGGGCCGTAGATGTGGCTTATATACTGTAGTGAGGTGAGGCAAAGCAGGAGGAGGTGGGGTCATAGTGGTATCATCCACTAGTCGAAGTAGGTCCAACCTTTGGACGAAGACCTACTTCGACTAGTGGATGGTACCACTATGACCCCGCCTCCTCCTGCTTTGCCTCACCTCACTACAGTATATAAGCCACGTCTACGGCCCTATGCTGTACATTCTACAAGATTGATGGACTGAACACATCAACTCCAGGCTGAGGGACTGATTACCTCAAACTCCTCCTCTCCTTACGCCTTTCTACTTTGTATTGGACTGATGAAGCCACTGTGTGGCGAAACGTTTCCTGAATAAAGATTCCCATATGTTGCATAAGTGTCTCAATCTTCTGCTCATATAGGACATGACTTTTCTCCCTCAGGATAATAAAAAACGTTTATTCTCAGACACTACACGTGGCGGGTACAGACGTGCGGGTAAGTCGCTTACACCTGTTGTCCGCTTAACCAGGCAGTAAATATGTACCTGGGATCCATTTGGCTGATTGTTATAGGTGGGATATCGGGGAGTTGTGGATGTACCTCAGCTAGTGTCTGCCTTTAAATCATCTAAAATACAGTAAATAGTCATCGCCTGTAAAAACTGACAAGGGTATATACACGTGAAGGCATATATTACCTTGGGAGCTGTTTTTAATTCCCCTTAAGTATGAAGGAAGGGCACTGTGAAGTCTTGGTTCCTTCACATTTATTGAGTTTTTTCCTTGGTGTTCTCACTGCACCATGCTTTTCATTGGGGGTATTTGTCACCGGCCTCCTTCCCTGTCTAACATTATTGTAGAGTGGGGAGTAGTGTTTTTCCTTAATATTAGTGTCTGGTGCTTCCGTCTTATGATAACCATTAAGACTATGATGGCTCTAATTAGTTCATTACAAGTCTTCCGTTTATCGTTAAATTGTATTATATATATTTCTGTTTATACACCTTCAATGCACTTAAGTCTCTCCAGCATTAAAAAATTCTCCAGAAACTTGCCCGTTTTCAGTGGTAATGAAAAAGAAAATGTAATTTCCCTTAAATTTTTTGGTAAACTCTTGTATTCTGCTTATCATAGTAATTATTTAACAGTCAGTCTCCTCGGCTTCCAATGTTTTCTGGGAATTAACCAGTAACTCTACTTGGACATTTATACAGGCTCGGTTAGCTTTCACACTGAGTGTGCGAGGTTCGATCCCCGGCATGGGTAGAAAAGTTGGGCATGTTTCCTTACACCTACTGTTCCTGTTTAGTCGAACGGTATGGGTCACATCCTGGGGGACAAGATTGAAGGACTCCAATGGAAATAAGAGAGTCCTCGATGACGCACTGACTTTACTGGGTTATCCTGGGTAGATAACTCTCTACCCCGGGGATAAAAACAAGAAGAAAATCTTAACTTATCTCTTAGGAGTGGGAAAATAGTATAAGTTAAATTTATGTTTTGGATAACTTTCTAATGGTGGGGGACACAGAAGGAAGGAGGGGGAGGCAGATTTCGAGCAGATTTCCTAAGATTCTGGATAAATGAACAAAAATTTGAAAATATCAATTTGGAGAAAGAAAAACTTTATCAGTGAAAATGTATTTGTAATGTACTGAGCAATTACGAATGTCCATGTAAGTTTTACTTGATATATGGAATACGGTGGAATATATGGCACTGATTCATTAAACTTGTATGGTGGGTGTACAAATGTGGAGAGTGAACGGTGGTGAGAAGGTCGCCCATCCGCCCACAAGGAACAGTTCGCTCTGTTACAATGTATGAACACAAGAAATTTCTATGTTCCTTCCGATTCCTAAAATCAATCAGTATATATGTTAGATCAGCCCCTTGACAGAATCAATTGGAAGTGGAAATATACTTCGATATTTAATACACTGAGTTAGTCACAGTGGCACTGCACAAGAGACGGTGCCAAGTGCTGAGCCTTATTTAATGGTTAGCTAGTTAGAGCCTTTCGACTACTCAAAGAACCAATAAGTATGCATGTCACCTGTTCACCACCAGGCAAGTATACTTTAATCCCTAAAATAAGAAATAATATATCCTCTCAGCTACCATGAGATACGTACACCTCTAGATGTATATATCATGTGTTACTTATTGGTTGCTTAATGAAGTTTAAAGTTTACCAACTAAACAAAGGGTCATTAAAGTTGTATGTAACCTGCTTATAACAAATCAAGTATACTATAATTCCAAATATAACCAATGGGGGAATTACAGTAAACTGTAGGAGAATGTAGAGGGAGCTGCTTATCCTACAACTTGTACATAAACTGTTGCTCTCGGAGTCCACACTATATATTTATCAGATTATTTACAAAGTGCTACTAGGTTTGTTGGTTAATGGGGTTTAAAGTTTTTTGCCGACACTTTGATCACTAAGGCTGCACAGTAACCTATTCAGCACCAGACAAGAACACGTTAATCTTTGAATTAACTTTAAACCTTAAATTAAAGCGCTTACTATTTTAGCTTGCGTGTTAATACCTGGTGTTATATTTTCGTATTCGTAAAATGTTAATGTTATAGTAATTCAGTAATAGTTTGTTAATTACGACACTTCTCCATTACTTTCCCTCTCCTAAGTTCGGATATTCCTGCATTTTTCCAGTCACCGCATTCATACTTTTTATTTCTCCACAATTCGGTTAACAGCTACCACCTTGAAAAACTAAATTAATATTGACCAAATAATGAATAAATTATTATTGCGTGTCAAGGATTAATTTGTAAATATTTAAATAAATGAGTCATTCAATTATGATCCAAAAAACATTTTAACTTACATATTGGTGTCTGGTTTGTTGGTTGGTACCTAGTTTGTTGGTTGGTACCTGGTTTGTTGGTTGGTACCTGGTTGGTTGGTACCTGGTTTGTTGGTACCTGGTTTGTTGGTTTTGACCTAGTTTGTTGGTTGGTACCTGGTTGGTTGGTACCTGGTTTGTTGGTACCTGGTTGGTTGGTACCTGGTTTGTTGGTACCTGGTTTGTTGGTTGGTACCTGGTTTGTTGGTACCTGGTTTGCTGGTTGGTACCTGGTTTGTTGGTTGGTACCTGGTTTGTTGGTTGGTACCTGGTTTGTTGGTACTTGGTTTGTTGGTTGGTACATGGTTTGTTGGTTGGTACCTAGTTTGTTGGTACCTGGTTTGTTGATGGGACCTGGTTTGTTGGTACCTGGTTTGTTGGTTGGTACCTGGTTTGTTGGTTGGTACCTGGTTGGTTGGTACCTGGTTTGTTGGTTGGTACCTGGTTTGTTGGTACCTGGTTTGTTGGTTTTGACCTAGTTTGTTGGTTGGTACCTGGTTGGTTGGTACCTGGTTTGTTGGTACCTGGTTGGTTGGTACCTGGTTTGTTGGTACCTGGTTTGTTGGTTGGTACCTGGTTTGTTGGTACCTGGTTTGCTGGTTGGTACCTGGTTTGTTGGTTGGTACCTGGTTTGTTGGTTGGTACCTGATTTGTTGGTTGGTACCTGGTTGGTTGGTTGGTACCTGATTTGTTGGTTGGTACCTGGTTTGTTGGTTGGTACCTGGTTGGTTGGTACCTGGTTTGTTGGTTGGTACCTGGTTTATTGGTTGGTACCTGGTTTGTTGGTTGGTACCTGGTTTGTTGGTTGGTACCTGGTTTGTTGGTTGGTGCCTGGTTTGTTGGTTGGTACCTGGTTGGTTGGTACCTGGTTGATTGGTTGGTTCCTGGCTGGTTCGTTGGTTCCTGGTTAGTTGGTTGGTTCCCGGTCGGTGGGTTGGTTCCTGGCTGGTTTGCTGGTTCCTGGTTGGTTGGTTAGTTCCAGGTTGGTTGGTACCTGGTTGAATGATCGATTCCTGGTTGGTTTGTTCCTGGCTGGTTGTTGGTTGGTACCTGGTTGGTTGGTTGGTACATGGTTTGTTGTTTGGTTCCTGGCTGGTTTTTTGGTACCTGGTTGGTTGGTTGATTCCTGGCAGGTTGGTTGGCAGCTGGTTGGTTGGTACATGGTTAGTTGGTTGGTACCTGGTTGGTTGGTTGGTTCCTGGTTGATTGGTTCCTGGATCGTTGGTTGAATCCTGGTTGGTTGGTTGGTTGCTGGTTGGTTGGTTGGTTGCTGGTTGGTTGGTTGGTATCTATTTGGTTAGTTGGTACCTGGCTAATTGGTTGATTCCTGGTTGGCTGCTTGGTTCCTGCCTGGTTGGTTGGCTACTAGTTGGATGGTCCCTGGTTGGTTGATTGGTTCCAGGTTGGTTCTTGACTGGTTGGTTGGTTCCTGGTTGGGTGCTGCTTGGTTAGTTGGTTCCTAGTTGGTTGGTTGGTCCCTGGATGGTTGGTTGGTTCCTGGTTGGTTGATTCCTGGCTGGTGGGTTGGTTCCTATTTGGTTGGTTGGTTCCTGGCTGGTGGGTTGGTTCCTGGTTGGTTGATTGGTTTCTGGTTGGTGGGTTGGTTCCTGGTTGGTGGGTTGGTTCCTGGTTGGTTGGTTGGTTAGTTCCTGGCTGATTGATTGTTTCTTGGTTATTTGGTTGGTTCCTGGCTGGTTGGTTGGTTCTTCGTTGGCTGGTTGGTTGGTTCTGGTTCGTTGGTTGACTCCTGGCTGGTTGGTTGGTTCCTGGTTGGCTGGTTGGTTCTTGTTATTGGGTTGGTTGGATGGTTCCCGGTTGGTGGGGTGGTTCCTGGTTGATGGGTTGGTTCCTGTTTGGTTTGTTAGTTCCTGGTTTGTAGGTTGGTTCCTGGTTGGTTGGTTGGTTCCTGGTTGGTTGGTTAGTTCCTGGCTTGTGGGTTGGTTCCTGGTTGGTGGGTTAGTTCCTGGTTGGTTGGTTAGTTCCTGGTTGGTTGGTTGGTTCCAGTTTGGTTGGTTCCTGGTTTGTTGGTTAGTTGGTTCCTTGTGGGTTGATAGGTTCCTGGTAGGATTGTTGGTTGGTTCCTGGTTGGTTTATGACTGGTTGGTTGGTTCCTGGTTGGTTGGTTGGTTCCTGCTTGGATGGTTGGTTCTTGGTTGGTTGGTTGGTTCCTGGTTGGTTGGTTAGTTCCTGCTTGGTTGGTTGGTTCTTGCTTGGTTGGTTCTTGGTTGGTTTCTGACTGATTTGTTGGTTCCTGTTTGGAGGGTTGGTTTCCTGGTTGGTGGGTTGGTTCCTGGTTGGTGGGTTGGTTCCTGGTTGGTGGGTTGGTTCCTGGTTGGTTGGTTGGTTCCTGCTTGGTTGGTTGGTTCCTGGTTGGTTGGTTGGTTCCTGGTTGGTTGGTTGGTTCCTGCTTGTATGGTTGGTTCTTGGTTATTGGTTGGTTCATGGCTGGTTGGTTGGTTCCTGGTTGGTTGGTTGGTTCCTGGTTGGTTGGTTTGTTTCTGCTTGGTTGGTTGGTTCTTGCTTGGTTGGTTGGTTCCTGGTTGGTGGGTTCCTGCTTGGTTGGTTGGTTCCTGGTTGGTGGGTTCCTGCTTTGTTGGTTGGTTGTTGGTTGGTTCTTGGTTGGTTGGTTGGTTCCTGGTTTTTTCTGACTGGTATATTGGTTCCTGTTTGGAGGATTGGTTTACTGGTTGGTGGATTTTTCCTGGTTGGTGGGTTGGTTCCTGGTTGGTGGGTTGGTTCCTGGTTGGTTGGTTGGTTGGTTCCTGCTTGGTTGGTTAGTTCTTGCTTGGTTGGTTCCTGGTTGGTGGGTTCCTGCTTGGTTGGTTGGTTCTTGGTTGGTTCTTGGTTGGTTGGTTGGTTCCTGGTTGGTTTCTGACTGGTTGGTTGGTTCCTGGTTGGTGGGTTAGTTCCTGGTTGATTGGTTGGTTTTTGGTTGGGTTGGTTCTTGGCTGGTTGGTTGTAACGTAGTTTAAGAGTACAAGATTTATTTATTATATTACTGTTATAATATAATAAATATTATAACATTAATATAATAATATGTCATAAGAATATTATTATAACTACTTAAATCCTATAATATATATTAGAAGATTTAATTAAGTAGTTGCAATGTTTACTAAGAGCATCTGGCAGACAGTAAATTAATTTTTAGCAGCTAGGTTACCAAATTTTGATGTCCAGACGATGTTTACATTTCATAAAGTGAGTATTTTCATAGGTAGTGGTTGTAACATTATATTATTTAAGTAAGAGCTACTCTAGGAAGATCACAGAAGGTTGGAAGAGTACATTAGTGAGATTTAATGGGTTTTAATGAGATATGAACTTTGTCAGAGGAAGAGTTAATGTTGTTTTCTTGATCGATTTTTGAGAATTTTATCTGTTTTGGAGAGTATATTTGGGAAGGTTTCTCCGACACTCAGGGTTGGAGATATATTTAGGATTTATTTAAGGCTGGGTATAAACTTCAGCAACATACACAGCAAGAGGCATTCTTGAGCTTCCCTAGCGTTCGGGATTCGGCCCAAAGGTGTGGCTCCAAAAGGATCTTGTAGTGCTTGCTGTCTTTGCACCTCCTGACATTGTCTACTGCTATGCAGTTGTCACACCCCTTCAACCCCAGTGTGGGCTGGGTTTGTGGTAACCCGAGGTGTCTAGCTTCTCCCTCCGAGCCCCGTGGGGGCTGGGAATGGGGTTAGGACTGAGGACAGCTGGTCCCATGGCCGACATTGATCTGAGACACTCCCAAGACAGGAAGCAAAGGCCGCGCCACCTCATGGAAGAGGCCCGGACCGGGCGATTATACCAGCGAATCTATAACAACGACAGCTGCATTGTCTCAGTGCAGCTGTAGTAATCTAAGTGGAGGTGTAGCTCACCTTGCCCTGGTACCATTATGTAGGCCTGGGATGAGATGTGCGGATTTTTTTTTTTTGTATTTTCAGAGATGGTAAAGGGGCTTTATGCATCTGAAAAAGACTTGGAAGATTCTTGAAATTGTTATTGCAAGAGTGTTATGTTGATTCATGCCTTTAGTGACCATAAATATATAACAATGGTTTTTTGACTGTTAAGTCTTAAAATAATGTAAAATTACAAACTATTAAGATTATACTAAAACCTACGGGTATGGATTATACAAACATCTGCTGGCTGGGAATATACTAAACATGTACGGGTATGAATTATACTAAACTACGGGTGTGGATTATACTAAACAACTACGGGTGTGGATTATACTAAACAACTACGGATGCGGATTATACTAAACAACTACGGATGTGGGTTATTCTAAACAACTACGGATGTGGGTTATTCTAAACAACTACGGATGCGGATTATACTAAACAACTACGGATGTGGGTTATTCTAAACAACTACGGATGCGGATTATACTAAACAACTACGGGTGTGGGTTATTCTAAACAACTACGGGTGTGGGTTATTCTAAACAACTACGGATGTGGGTTATTCTAAACAACTACGGATGCGGATTATACTAAACAACTACGGGTGTGGGTTATTCTAAACAACTACGGGTGTGGATTATACTAAACAACTACGGGTGTGGATTATTCTAAACAACTACGGGTGTGGATTATACTAAACAACTACGGGTGTGGATTATTCTAAACAACTACGGATGCGGATTATACTAAACATCTACGGGTGTGGATTATACTAAGCATCTACGAATGTTTATTATACTAAACATTTACGGGTATATACCTGGAGAGGGTTTCGAGGTCAGCGCCCCTGGGTCCGGTCTGTGACCAGGCCTCGCGGTGGATACAGGTTATAGATGTTGTTCCAATATGAATCTATGCTGGATGACTGGGAGTCTGTAGTGAGTGACTAACCTGTACCTTCAATAAACAAATCATGTTTATTGTAGCTAGGGATGTGGAGTTATGCATGTGTTGGGGAAAAGGCCACAGGCTCTTCTTACGTACAATGTTCAGAGGTCAGTAACCATGTTATTGACATGTATGGAGAGCCCAGGTAGTAACCAGGAAGTTCACCGTTCAGTTAACAGGTTTGCCACAACACTTAATACCAAGCAACCATATGACCTGTCTTTGTAATACTCACTTGTGCTTTATAGTAATCAGTTTACATTAATGTTTTTCACTGATTTCATCATTGCTTAGTTAATCTTAAGTTAATTTTAAGCCAGCCCGTAATGCTATGCATAGTATAAGTGGCTTTGGCATGCTGCTCTTATCTGTATTTTTTTTTTGTACCTCTGTAAGTGTGCTCAAATTATAAATAAATAAATAAATAAATGGTTCTACAGAACAAGCATTGTTGTGCCTAATTAAAAATGGGCATTAGCTTCAAGATGTTTGGAACATAATTTTATTTTTCTCCTTGTGATTTTCACTTAGTTTAGTGATCTTGTTTTTTCAGGCTGCCTTTTCAGAAACGCAACTCACCCACGAGAAATTATTTTGGTAGTTTTGATAAGTACCTGGTCCAAATGTACATAGATGAGCTGTGTTAACCCTTTCAATGTCGGAAAACTTAAGGAATTACGCTCTTGCAAAGTTATCGGTCTTTTCGATATTTACGCACCAGCGAATTCGCCCACTTTGAGCCCTATTTTCGGCCAGTTCCATTGTTCCAGTTGACCACTCAGTTATTTTGCTAGTATTCCATTTATTTCATCGATTGAATACAAGAAACCGTCCATTTACCTATTTCAATTACCCAATAAAGAGATCAGAAATCGGTAATTTGGCCAATTTCACACAAAAATAAAAATAAAATCTAATTTAAAAACAGGGTCCAGAATAAATAACTTAGACACCCCTGACACTAGAAAAAAGCATTTCCTCTGATCATTAGTTACTTCTCAAAGCCTCTCCTATATAAGCTTGCTTTCCATTTTGAATTTTAATTCACACAAGAAATAGAAGATTTACTGTTATACTTCATTGTAATAATTATATAACGTCAGCGCATTCGTGAACGCATGTTAGACCTGTCATTGGACACGTATTGGACAAGTTACTTAATTTGTCTACTCTGGAATATCGGTAAAAATCAAATATTTCCACTATTTTCAGTCCTCAAACTAATGAAAATCACCTTATTTTTGTAAAATATTAGTTTTCTCGGGTTGTTGGTCTCATTCTATCAAATGAAACCAAGACATAGGTCTCATGACACTCCCAAGACAGGAACCAAGGCCGGGTCACCATCTGGAGAAGACCCGGACCGGGAAGTACCGGCGAATCAGGAAGAACACTCCCAGAATACAACAATAAAAAACATCCGGAAATCGCTGTTTTAAACACGAGCATAAACCTCTTAAACATCCACGAGTCACGCTTGATAGCCAGAGCTTGCACACTTGGCTTATTCGGCAACGATCGCTTTCTCAATCAGGCTGAGCGTATATTTTGAGTAATTGCGATAATCGGTCGGACTACATAACAATAAACTACCTTACCTATTCCGGTAGGTTCTTCTCAAATCCATCCTCATGTCAGAATTCCTCACCTGACCCTTCACGTCACTATGCTCAATGTATATACTCACGTACTCTCTGCTCATATACATCTGTTTGTAACTTGATAAAGCCCACAGTGTGGGCGAAACGTAGTCAATAAAGGATCGTATTATGTGTCTAATTTTCCTTAGTATACTGTTACTATAAGATTAATGAAGCTGTAATTGAACTGTCTGTATGACCCTAACCACTCAAGGGAGGTTCCTTGATGCTGGTGAGGGGCTCTAGATCTAGGGAAATGGATCTGTGCTCCAGTTCCCTGAATTGAGCCTGAATGCCTTCCATCCCCCCACAGGAGTTATATAATCCCTACTGGTTTAGCGCACTCCATAATAATAATAATAATAATAATAATAATAATAACAACAACAATAATAATAATAATAATAATAATAATAATAATAATAATAATAATAATAATAATAATAATAATAATAATAATAATAATGACTAGTGGGTTTAGCTCTTCTTTTTTATTAAAATAATAATAATAATGTAATTAAACTGTAATTAACGTACCATGAGAGTTGCGTCAACACTAGATACTTCAGGAGTTGGTTTTCAGAAGGTCCGGCTTTGTACAGACCAGTAAGACTGCTGCAGTGTTGTTCCTCCATTCTTATGTTCATATGTTGAACATGTACTCACTTTTACTGCAAGACTTCACTCCAGCCAGGTCACGTCTTCTCTGTTACTTCAGAAGTTTACTCTACCTGATCATGTCTCCTGTGTTACTTCTGGAGCTCACCCTGCATGGCCATGTACTTTTACTGTTGCACCAGGAGATCCCACTGTTTGAACTTCTCATTGAGGTTAATCTACTTGATCATAACATAAGCGAGGAACAGCAGCAGGCCTACTGGCCCATACTCGGCAGGTCCTTCTCAAAACCATCCATTCCTATCCTAATTGCCTAACCTTTTCCCCAAGCCATCCAAGAATTTGCTTCAGTGATTCAGATATTAATCAAACCCAGCCCTTCCCAGTCATACAATTGTCTAATCTCTTAAAGCTACCCAATGTGTTAGCTTCTAAAATTCTACTTAGGAGATTGTTCCACTCATCGACAACTCTGTTTGAAAACCAGTACTTTCCTCTGTCATTTCTAAATCTAAATATATTTAATTCAATCCATTATTTGTATTCTTACTTGATTCGTTATCCTCAGTACTTTAATTATATCGTTTTTGTTTATGGCTGTCTTCCATTTATAAAGTTCAATGATATCTTCCCTCATTCTACTTCTCTCAAGAGAGTAAAGGCTCAAGGATCTCAGTCTATCTTCGTATCAGATGTTCCTGATACAGTGGACTAATTTTGTCATCCTTTTCTGTATATTCTCCAATGCATTTATATTTATTGTGCAGTATGAAGACCAAAACTGAGCAGCATAATCTAAGTGAGGCCTTACTAGTGACGTACAGAGTTGTAAAATAACTTTTGGACTCCTGTTACTTGATACAAATCCAAGTAATCTGTTAATCTTATTGCTCACACTTCGACATTTTTGTTTTGGCTTCAGATTTCTGCTTTCCATAATTCTCAAGTCTTTTTCATCTAGTTTATAACCATGAGGGTTATTTGCATTCCCACGGATTAGGACTTTACACTTGACTATACTGAACTGCATCTGCCACTTTGCAGACCATAACATTAATTTGTCGAAATCCTCCTACACGTCATTAGCTTCCTCCTCAGAATCCACTATTCGGCCTATTTGTGTCATCAGCGAATTTACCCATGTCACTCGTTATTCTTTCGTCAGGGTCGTTAATATAAATTATGAACAATAATGAGCCCATTACTGTTCTTTATGGAACGCCACTTGTGCTCGCCACTTTGCTTCCTATTGGTCAGCCATGACTTGATCCATGTTAGAACTTTACCTCCCATATCATGACTGTCACTTTTTGTGATGCACTCTATTAAAGTCCTCACTGAAATCCAAATGAAGAACATTATATTCTTTATCGTTGTCCACTGCCTTAAATGCTTTATTAAAGAATGTCAGTAAATTTGTTAGGCAGGAACGATTTTTTTTGACAGTGTTGAGACTCATTAATCAAATTATACTTATTAAGGTGACTTCTTATAATATCTGCTATAATTCATTCTAATAATTAGCTTACTATAGATCTCAGAATTATTGGATGGTAATTTGATGGAATTGACTTATCTCCTGATTTAAATATAGGAATTACACGAGTCTTCTTCCACAATACCAGTTTGGACAGATGCATTAAAGAGATTCGTTTGCGGTTCATTAAGCTCCCAGTTGCACTCTGTAAATACTCCTGAAATCAGTTCTTCGGAACCCAGGGACTTATTTTTTGTAGTTTATGTTATTGTTGGATTATCATATTCCTCGTGACTGTAATATTCCTTAATTTTATTTCCTCGGGGCCTGAACAATTACTAATTGCTGGGATATCATCCATCTCATCTTGTGTGAAAGCTAACAAGAAATGACTGTCAAAAAGGGAGGACATTTCCTGCTCATTATCAGTAAGCTCTCTAGACCTAGTTTTCATGGGCCTATTTTTTCCCTGATCTTTGTCCTATACACTTAAAAGAACGCTTCCTAATCCCCCTTCTTTACTTATCTTTTAATTTGAACATATTGGTCAAGATGGTTAACCTCTTCTCTTCTCATGCTCTTAATAGAAACATTAGTCTCCTAGTCATTTGTAATCATTCTTACTTGACCTAATTACTCTCTGGGGAATATATATACTATTGCCCACTTATCCTCCTTCTCACTGAAGGAGGTCTAGGTGCAATAATAAAAGAATTCCTTACTGCTTCTTTTCTTAAGGTATCAATAATCACAAGTAAAAATTCAAAAGGCCTTTTAAATGTCATATTATTCTTAGAAACATATCAATAATAAAATATTAGCTCTTCTCTCGCATCTTATGAGTGCGAAATTATTTACATAGAACTATACACATGACCTTAAGGTAATTTCACCATTCACACTAATGAGTTTCAACATAACTCACAGGGTTCTTCAGAGCGCCTGGTGTTTAACAAAGTAATTCACAAACGGGAAGTGAGATACACGTATGTCCACTTAGAGCACCTTTAACGCATTTATCAAAGAACTGAAGCTCTGTTACAACAGAGAGTTCCCCAGATGTACCATGGCTGTAGTGGAGAAGGGGGGACCTACCTAGAGGTAGGTCACGTGACATACTCTAAGGTAGCTTGGGTTAACCAGAGACTGGTAATGTACATTAATTTACATGATTCCAAGTGATAACTTTACATGTGACCCCCAGATAATATTATATAGTCGGATTTGCTTATTTTAGCTACTAATAAGCAAGTTCACCATATGATATTAAGTGATATCGGCTCAAAGTAATGTGGAAGGTTACCAGGCGTAACAATAGTTTGATTGCACTGTACATTATTAAGAAAAAAGTAATTTTCACATATTCTGTCATTATTGTAAGTATCATCTTCGTCAACAGAATCATTAGACAGATATCCCCGGTCAAGACTAGACAAGTGTTACTTAAGTCCATTATAATCTTCAGGACAAAAACAAGGGACTTTTACCGTATTATCCTTATTCTCGTACTCCCAGATATTGTTAAAAATAATAGGTTTTTCACCACTTGCTCCAAGTTCTTCGGTGATCTCTAGATTATTAAAGAGGGTTTCCTTATTTGATAAAATCAGGTATAGCAGATTATTATCTCTGGTAGATTCTGTTAAAAACTGCTTCATAAAGCAGTCCTGAACTACTTCCAGGAAATCACTGGACTCCAAATTTCCAGACAAAGTAGTCCAGTAAATTTGACTGAAGTTAAAATCCCCCACTACTCTACCCCCTTCCTGTTATTTGTATTAACATGGAACAACTTAAATCCTTGAATGTGGCACTCAGCAATCATGTCCCAACTCAGTTTTATTCCTAGCACTTCGACTCTTAGTTTAAAATATGTTAAGATTTTTTTCTGCACCTTTTTCTTATTCAGCTATGCCTTTCCACAATTTCTATTATCATCTTTCCCCAATGTTACTTGATGACTGTTATTCCTAAAATTCGTGATATAAAAGGCTAAATCAATATTTCTACAATCTATTTTTTCCTTCCAAAACCCTTACATCTAACTATTCCTAGTTTAAAGCCCTAACAACACCCTTCACTGAACTAGCCAGAGAACCCACACCAGCCCTAGGCAAAATGCCAAGTATTACAGTGAGCTCTCTCTTCTTCCTAATTATGTCTATTGATGTTCTGTACCTGCTGACCAAATCCTCACTTCTATGCCTGACAACATCATTGCTTCTAGCAATGTGGCAGATAATAGGATTCATCCCATTACCATTCATAATGTGGTCAAGACGATTCACAATATTCTCCATCCCAGTACCAGGAAAGCAAACCCCTCTGTCTCCTGCTCCTATTCTTCAAGCAAAAAGCCCTATCCAACAACCTAATCTGACTGTCCCCAACAAGGGCAGTGTTCCCTAGTTGATCAATTTTGGCTTCTGATTAGCTTTTTATGGTCAGGGAAAATTATGTGGAGAAGGTCTTGATTAGAAAATGATTTGCCCATTAATCTGCTACATGATATTAGTTACATTAACACCAGAGGTTGCTATGTCGTACTACTTAGTATTAGTGGCAGCTTCTTGGCGCTAGTTATTTCAGTTCAGTACTAGGTGTATTCTGTTCTCGCAGCAAGGCTTCCCTGTTCATTTCTTGTTCAGTCAGACTGTTGCTATCAGTGGCCTGCTTGCCCACATATCCATTACAGTCTGGTTGATCTGTCATATTACAGGTATAGTGATTCAATTCCCTCTTGAAGATTTCTACCTTTGTTCCGATAGTATTTAAGATATCTGCTGGTAGCAGGTCGAAGAGTCTTGGACCCCAGACGTAGACATAGTGTTCTCTTGTGTCAGAGGCCTTGCGCAGAGATAATTACTGACCTCGGCACGTAATATCGTTAATTTGTCTTTCAGAAAAAAATCTAAGTTTGGATCTGTCACACTAATGTTTGCTTCAATATGCTTCTCTCTACATAATTACCTGATTTGAGCTTAAGTTTGTAATTGTCAGAATCTAAATTATGCTGACGGAAGACAGCACTGCTCGTGTTGCCCATTCTAATATGCATTTTTTTGTGTGGGGGTGGCGGAAGTTAATACATAAAGCGGTATTCATGGCTCAATTGGCGGTGGCTTCAGTTCACACACTTAGAGAGTGGCACTCGTACGAGTGGAAACGTTGAGCAAGTTTCCTTATATCTGTTGTTCCTGTTCACTTAGCAGTATGTAGATGCCTGGGTGTTAGCCTGGTGGTCTGGGACTAATCATTAGGGAATTAGGAAAAAAGCTAGTCTTATGATACACTTTATTGGGTGCTTAATTTTATCTTGTTTCCCCTCACATGTTTCAGGACATTGCTTGCACGGAAGCAATGACTTATTTTGTCGTTAGTATTATCGTATATGTATGTTTCATGAATGCCCATTCAATGGCACAGTTTTCTCTTCATTAGAAGTGGGAATCTTTCATCATTTAAATATATAACTTGCGTCTCACACACACACAATAAGCTTTCAGTAACTTGGACTTTCCAGTTTGTAGTAATGTATGTACTCAGTACGTGACTCTTATGTACACTGTTGTCTCAATATTCCATCTACCCGGTTGATTCTTGATATGAAAGGATCCATATCAGTGCTCAGACAAGACGAAAAGTATGGGTAATTCTCTTTACACTTGCTGCCTCTGTTCACTTACCAGAAAACAGATACCTGCAAACTAGTCAATGGTTGTGGCCACACCCTAGAGGGTGGCGCATTTTAGATAGGGCTTGGCTTTGAAATAAGCAGTGGTAGGATATGTAAATTTTACTGTGTAAAATATAATTCTAAAGATGTCTTCAATGTGTCGTTTCCCTCCTCCCTGGCATTAAGAAAATTTTAAGCTATCCCTCTGGAATATCTTTGATAAATATCATTTTCTGTGTTGCAGGCCATGTGTCAACAACCCCGAGCGTGGAGAACATGGATCAGCTGGGAGTGGAGGGCTCACTCAGCAGGAAGAGGTCGGTGGTCTCCCGCTCGCCCAGTCCCTCGCCCTCAAGCCGGTCCAGGTCGAGGGACAGGCCATCGTCCTCGGCCACACACGCCACGGGGCAGCTGGCCGCACATGCCTTCAACCTCATGGTCACCCTACCCCAAAATATGTAAGACCTTTCGTATTTTTAATATATATGTATATATATGTCGTGCCGAATATGTTGAGAAATGGCATTACCAGTTAAGTTTAAAGAGTTTGTACTTAACTTAGAAAGACAACTCATCGCCTGCACAGCCGCCCCTGCAGACGAGGTCTTGAGAAGCTGTTGAAGTCATCTCTCAACGGTCTGTAAAGATTATAATTTGTAAGATTATAAATTACCCCTAGGGGGTGTTATGTCAGCATATTTCATTCACTGATGGCTGACAAACTTACTTGTGTGGACTCAAAAGTCCGCCCCTTACTGCCGACTATAGGTTGATTACAAACTCCTTGCGACTCAAGAACTGTGCAGTCCCCCGTACTACAAGAAATTCGTAACCTACCTTGCTCTTGTAGCGTGAACTATGGTGTTCTTCACACCTTTGACAGGTATCGGTGACTTGATAGAAGCTGAAGTGTCCTTGGATGTCCACGTCTTCCATAGTCTAGGAAAACGCACACGGTACACTATGTTCCACAAGATTTGTCTTTATTGTTCACAATCTTATCACTAAAGAAGCTGATCACACTTCTCTTAAGTGTTTATTGTGTTTATGAGATACTTTGTTCACACTAACACACAGATCAGTGTTCTTTGTTGGTTATCCTGGCGTCAGTGTCACTCTCAGTAGAGTCAAAAGTAATCTGAAGACGCCACAGCGCCCCATGCCGTCACTCCCCTAGCACAAAGAAAAAGCTGACCTAGTACTTTTGCTTCCTTGCCACTTCCTCGATGAAGCAAAGCAGAATGTTTGATTCTTGCTGTCTTAAGCATAGACAACAATGTCCACTGTCTTTACTATGGTAACAAAGTGGGAGCAGGATTTTCCTTAATTGTCCTGCTAATGTAAGAGATGTACTGTCTCTTATTAAAATACACTCTGCAACACTCTGCAAGGAGCAGCGGTCACTTGACCACGTCGCATACTCGTACGGCATCTGTGATCAATTACTCACTGTAGCAGTAAACAAGACGCTTGCCCCTTCTGAGAGGGCTGGGCCCCTCAGGGCTGAAAGGGGCTGAAGGGGCTGAAGGGGGCTGATACCCCCCTCCTGGAGAAAATTTCTCCACAGAATATGTAAAACTGGTCAATTAGCAAGAACTCATTTAAAATTAAGCCCTTTCTAAAATTTTCTCTTATACCTTTAAAGATATATTTTTTTCATTAATGTTGATGTAAAAATTTATAATTTTGCACCAAAAGGAACTTAGAAAACTTACCTAACCTTATTATAACAAGCACAATTTATTTTAGCTTAACCCAACTAAATATATTTTAGATTTGTTTACAATAATTTAATACTAAACAAACACAGTGAAATATATTTTTTTCGTTAGGTTCAGAATGATTTTGGCGAAATTATTGCATACACAAATTTTCACTTGTCTTATATGGCAAGATGACCGTTGCTATTTAAGCCAAGATCGCAAGTTCTGCCTATTCGGCACGACATATATATAAATATATATATATATATATATTATATATATATATATATATATATATATTATATATATATATATATATATATATATATAATATATGATGGGGTCCACCTCTGGTGTAAATTGTGGGACCCATAGCCTCGGAGAAGTGGATAAAAAGGCTTCAAGGAAGAATATTTGGATTTCTTCCTGAAGCCGTTTGAATATTCCACTTCCCCTACCACCCCATCTTTTAAACTATTTTTTTTTACCAATAGGAATATTTTATTACATAATATGGTACAGACGATTTAAGAGATACATTGTTGATATAAAGGTGGCATATACGGTACATGTTTGTTACGTGTGTATCACCGATTATAAGGCGAAAATCTCATCCAGCTCCTCAGAGCTGGGGCGTGTGCCCAAAATGCAGCATGCATTACCCCTTTGAACAGCCGCACTGAGCCGCTGGAACAGAAAACTAGCTGCCCTGGGATCCCTAGTTACCCTGATGAGTCTTTTTCCCAGCTCCTTAAGGAAATTAGATGCACTCTTTCCCCATGAGCCAAGGGTCTCTGAGCCTATGGGAACAAACATATAATGATGGGCAAGTTCTCCATATTTTCTAGACTTTTGGGACTCCCTAAAGCTGGCAGCTGCCCCTCCTTCCTCCCTGGTGTATTGGAGATAGGTATCAGCCAAGGTAGATGCACATGTATAGTCCCACACCACCTGCTTCCCATCTGTCCAGGCTTGAAGGGTGATACCATCTGGACGCTTCTGGCTGCCGTCAGATCTGCATAGTTGCGGTGGCTCCCTTACTGCTGGGCATCCAGCTGTTGTGAGGCTCCTCTTGATAATGTTATTAACCTCCTCATGTCTTGCAATTTTTCCCTCGGATTTACGGCACACAAGACCATGGTACCCGAAAACGGTCTGCTGCTTCACTGCCACAAATACACCTGTGTTCGGCGAGAATAGGGCGGCAAGTCGAAGGGCAACACCGATGCGGATGGTCTGTGGGTCGAGGCGTGTGCCAAGGCTGGAGTTGGGAACAGCCAACAGAAAGTCCCCAGCATGAGGGGCTCTCACTGCCAGCAGGCGGGCTCTATCCTTCCCTGACACACTCTGAAGCATCGTTGAGGCTATATTTTTCACTATTGGACCATCCCAGTGCGATTGTTTGTAGTTGTTGGGGGAGCAGGTCTGGTTTCTGAGCCCGTTAGATTTTCCCAGATCATTGCTCCGTCAATGAATTTTTGGTCCTGGGCTCCAATCTTGTCCCTAAGATGTTCAGGGAGAATCGCTGCTACAAGCTCTCTGGATGCAATACACGAGGACAGAAAAGCAGGTAACGCAATCTGTGATGACTTGCGGACACCAATGCCTCCTAGTCTGACTGGAAGTGTAGCTTGGTTCCACTGCCCTTCTTCTAGAGTAAGGTTAAGTACTTTCGTAAAAATCTGCCTCAGAATACTGTCATATTCGTGCAGTATAGGGTTATCATATGAAGGTGCACATCTTAGGAAATATGTCAACCTGGGCAGACTCAAGCACTTTGTGAGAAGGTACAAGGCATCGTGGGTGTCCAGATTGCCTATTCGTTGTTCCATTCTCCATAACTCTTCCAATTTCTTCCTGAGAATTGTGTCAATGGCATTGCTTCCCAGAGGTGCTCCTAGCAAGACACTATTTGTGGGGGCAATGACTGCTGCTCCTGGTAGTTTTGATCTCACTGCATTTATCACTTGTTGACTGACTGAGATGATTTCACATTTGGATGGATTCAGGATGAGACCCATTTCCTGTCCCCGTGTCATTACCTGTGTAAGGTCATGTAGGAGGGACTCTTTTGTACCTGCTAGTGTGCCATCATCTAGGAACCAGATGTTTAGCTCGCTGGTCAGTCTGACTGTGATTTCCCTAACTGCAATACAGAAGAGAAATGGTGCAAGAGGATCTCCTTGTTGGACACCCTCCGATGATGTGATTTCATGCTCTCCAAAGAGAAGCATTGATTCCTTGCTATACCCAGCTGAAACAAAAGGGAAGAGACCAGGGAAATGTTCTTGTATTGCTGCTAATACCACGTCTCTTTTCAGGAGATTGAACGCATTCTTGAAATCTAATTTAACCACTGCATTGTCCTCAGGCAGGTTGTTGATATATGCCCTTGTTGCATATATATATATATATATATAATATATATATTATATATATAATATATATATATATATATATATATATATATATATATATATATATATATATATATTTATTTATTTATTTATATATACATATATATATATATATATATATATATATATATATGTATTATATATACATATATATATTATATATATATATATATATATAATATATATATATATATATATTTATTTATTTATATATACATATATATATATATATATATATATATATATATATATATATATATATATATATATATGTATTATATTAATATATAATATATATATATTATAATATATATATATATATATATATATATATATATATATATATATAATTATATATATATATATATATATATATATATATATATATATATATATATATATATATATATATTATAATATATATATATATAATTATTGTAACTACGAATGAGTGGTATTGATCAAATAACAACACTGCGCTAGCCAAGGGTTCGAACCCATGTTGTACTGGCCTGCCTCATGGTAAGCGAGAACCACATGATGCTTTCACAGGACCACCCAACCCTACAAGAATGGCGCAGCCAGCTCACAGTTCGCTGTTGGGCCGCCATCCGAGGGCATACGGAGGTGTCAGAGCTTTTTAGCTTATTTCATTCTCATCCCTGTTTGGTGTACTAACCTCACGAGCAGCATTTATATATTATTGTAACCATGGACGAGTGGTGAGGAAAATTGCATTTGTCTGTATGTAACTCATAATGTACATAACAGTAAATAACAAAGATAATTATTATTTATCAGAGTTACATAGACAAGTAGGAATTTGGGACACCTAGATCACAAAAAATGTCCCCTTCGATTTATTTATTTATTTATTTAGTAATTTAAGCATACATACAGAGGTACAAAAAACACAGGTAAGAGCAGCATGCCAAAGCCACTTATATGCATAGCATTACGGGCTGGCTTAAAATTAACTTAAGATTAACTAAGCAATGATGAAATCAGTGATAAAACATTATTGTAAACAGATAACTATAAAGCACAAATGAGTATTACAAAGACAGGTCATATGGTTGCATGCATTGCTGTACATTCAGTCGAATGGAGTATTCTGTTAGGTGGTGTATTTAAAAAATAATAAAGTTAGATTGGGTCCTAGGTTTAACATTTGTGTGATATAATTGTGAGTAACATATAGGATATACAATTATAAGGTTCAGTTATTCAGTATTTATTTGGTTTTTTGAGTGAGTAAGTAGCTACACTGAGAGTAAAAGGTAGATGGGATACAAGGAGAATAGAAGCATCAGGGAAGAGAGAGGTGAAGGTTTATAAACTAAAAGAGAGGCAGTTAGGGTAAGATATAAACAGCTATTGGAGGATAGATGGGCTAATGAGAGCATAGGCAATGGGGTCGAAGAGGTATGGGGTAGGTTTAAAATGTAGTGTTAGAGTGTTCAGCAGAAGTTGTGGTTACAGGAAAGTGGGTGCAGGAGGGAAGAGGAGCGATTGGTGGAATGATGATGTGAAGAGAGTAGTAAGGGAGAAAAAGTTAGCATATGAGAAGTTTTTACAAAGTAGAAGTAATGCAAGGAGGGAAGAGTATATTGAGAAAAAGAGAGAGTTAAGAGAGTGGTGAAGCAATGTAAAAAGAGAGCAAATGAGAGAGTGGGTGAGATGTTATCAACAAATTTTGTTGAAAATATGAAAAAGTTTTGGAGTGGAATTAACAAGTTAAGAAAGCCTAGAGAACAAATGGATTTGTCAGTTAAAAATAGGAGAGGAGAGTTATTAAATGGAGAGTTAGAGGTATTGGGAAGATGGAGGGAATATTTTGAGGAATTGTTAAATGTTGATGAAGATAGGGAAGCTGTGATTTCGTGTATAGGGCAAGGAGGAACAACATCTTGTAGGAGTGAGGAAGAGCCAGTTGTGAGTGTGGGGGAAGTTCGTGAGGCAGTAGGTAAAATGAAAGGGGGTAAGGCACCGGATTGATGGGATAAAGATCGAAATGTTAAAAGCAGGTGGGGATATATTTTTGGGAAAGTGGTTGGTGCAATTATTTAATAAATGTAGGAAAAGAGGGAAAGGGTTTCCAGGGATTGGCAGAGAGCATGCATAGTTCCTTTGTATAAAGGAAAAAGGGGGAAAAAAGGGAGAGTGAAAAAATTTAAATAGGGGTATAAGTCTGTGAGTATACCTAGCAAAGTGAAATGGTAGATTTTATTATTGAAAAAAATTAAAAAGTAAGACGGAGAATAGGATAGCAGATGAACAAGGAGGCTTTAGGAAAGGTGGGGGTGTGTGGACCCGGTGTTTACAGTGAAACATATAAGTGAACAGTATCTAGATAAGGCTAAAGAGGTCTTTGTGGGCATTTATGGATTTGGGAAAAAGGGGTATGACAGGGTGGATAGGGGGGCAATGTGGCAGATGTTGCAGGTGTATGGTGTAGGAGGTAGGTTACTGAAAGCAGTGAAGAGTTTTACGAGGATAGTGAGGCTCAAGTTAGAGTATGTAGGAAAGAGGGAAATTATTTCCCCGTAAAAGTAAGCCTTAGACAAGGATGTGTGATGTCACCGTGGTTGTTTAATATATTTATAGATGGGGTTGTAAGAGAAGTAAAAGCGAGGGTCTTGGCAAGAGGCGTGGAGTTAAAAGATAAAGAATCACACATAAAGTGGGAGTTGTCACAGTTGCTCTTTGCTGATGACACTGTGCTCTTGGGAGATTCTTAAGAGAAGTTGCAGAGATTGGTGGATGAATTTGGTAGGGTTGGCAAAAGAAGAAAATTGAAAGTGAATACAGGAAAGAGTAAGGTTATGAGGATAACAAAAAGATTAGGTGATGAAAGATTGGATATCAGATTGGAGGGAGAGAGTATGGAGGAGGTGAATGTATTCAGATATTTGGGAGTGGACGTATCAGCGGATGGGTCTATGAAAGATGAGGTGAATCATAGAATTGATGAGGGAAAAGGGTGAGTGGTTGCACTTAGGAGTCTGTGGAGACAAAGAACTTTGTCCTTGGAGGCAAGAGGGGAATGTATGAGAGTATAGTTTTACCAACGCTTTTTATATGGGTGTGAAGCATGGGTGATGAATGTTGCAGCGAGGAGAAGGCTGGAGGCAGTGGAAATGTCATGTCTGAGAGCAATGTGTGGTGTGAATATAATGCAGAGAATTCGTAGTTTGGAAGTTAGGAGGAGGTGCGGGATTACAAAAGCTGTTGTCGAGAGGGCTGAGGAAGGGTTGTTGAGGTGGTTCGGACATGTGGAGAGAATGGAGCGAAACAGAATAACTTCAAGAGTGTATCAGTCTGTAGTGGAAGGAAGGCGGGGTAGGGGTCGGCCTAGGAAAGGTTGGAGGGAGGGGGTAAAGGAGGTTTTGTGTGCGAGGGGCTTGGACTTCCAGCAGGCATGCGTGAGCGTGTTTGATAGGAGTGAATGGAGACAAATGATTTTTAATACTTGACGTGCTGTTGGAGTGTGAGCAAAGTAACATTTATGAAGGGGTTCAGGGAAACCGGCAGGCCGGACTTGAGTCCTGGAGATGGGAAGTACAGTGCCTGCACTCTGAAGGAGGGGTGTTAATGTTGCAGTTTAAAAACTGTAGTGTAAAGCACCTTTCTGGCAAGACAGTGATGGAGTGAATGATGGTGAAAGTTTTTCTTTTTCGGGCCACCCTGCCTTGGTGGGAATCGGCCAGTGTGATAATAAAAAAAATAATAAAAAATAAGTGATCTTTGGGAAGAGACTTGAATTTATAAACAGGTAGTGTTTCTTTTATATTTACAGGTAATGAATTCCAGATTTTAGGGCCTTTTATGTGCATTGAGTTTTTGCATAGCGTGAGATGGACACGAGGAACATCAAAGAGTGATCTGTGCCTTGTGTTATGGTCATGTGTTCTGTTGAGGTTGGCAAGGAGATGTTTGAGGGGAGGGTTAATATCAGAGTTAAGTGTTCTATGTATGTAATAGGTGCAATAGTAAGTATGGATTGTTTTGTATGGTGAGTAGGTTGAGTGTTTTGAATATTGGTGGAGTGTGGTTGTCTGTAGTGAGAATTTGTTATCATTCTAACTGCAGCCTTTTGTTGGGTAAATTAGTGGTCTGAGATGGTTAATTGTTGTTGAGCCCCATGCACAAATTCCATAAGTAGATAGGGGTAAAATAAGAGAGTGATAAAGGGCCAGGAGGGCTGACTGTGAACATAGTACCGTATCCTCGATATTATGCCTACAGTCTTGGAAATTTTCTTTGAAATTTGTTTTTATATGTGTATGAAATTTGAGTTAAATTTCGAGGGG
>NC_069411.1:50661617-50681617 GCF_026875155.1 Cherax quadricarinatus
GTGTAGTGGAGGGTCTATGAAAGTGAGAGAAATAGAATTGGGAGGGAAAAGGGGAGCGTGATTGGGAGTCTGTGGAGACAAAGAACTTTGTCCTTGGAGGCAAAGAGGGGAATGTATAGCTTTACCAACGCTCTTATATGGGTGTGAAGCATGGGTGATAAATGTTGCAGCGAGGAGAAGGCTGGAGGCAGTGGAGATGTCATGTTTGAGGGCAATGTGTGGTGTGAATATAATGCAGAGAATTCGTAGTGTGGAAGTTAGGAGGATGTGCGGGATTGCCAAAACTGTTGTCCAGAGGGCTGAGGAAGGGTTGTTGAGGTTGTTATCGTGTGTGTTTATGAGACAGAAAGAAAAAGATACCAGCCCTCCTACCATCATGTAAAACAAATACAAGTTTCTGTCTCACGCTCATTTGGTAGGACAGTAGTACTTTCCTGGGTGGTTGCTGTCTACCAAACTACTACATATATATATATATTATATATATATATATATATATATATATATATATTATATATATATATAATATATATATATATATATATATATATATATAGATATATATATATATTATATATATATATATATAATATATATATGTAGTAGTTTGGTAGACAGCAACCACCCAGGGAAGTGCTACTGTCCTACCAAATGAGCGTGAGACAGAAACTTGTATTTGTTTTACATGATGGTAGGAGGGCTGGTATCTTTTTCTTTCTGTCTCATAAACACACACGATAACAGGTACATGTTGCTACTTTTACTTGCAATTAGGTCACACTACACATTAATGTACATGCTTATGTATACACACTCATCTAAGTTTTCTTTGATTTTATCTTAATTGTTCTTGTTCTTGAAAGTGGATATCCTGACTCTAAGTGAAACAAAGCTGTAAGAGGTAGGAGAGTTTCAGAGGGGTGAAATAAATGGGATTAGGTCAGGAGTTTCTAATGAAGTTAGAGCTAAAGAAGGAGTAGCAATAATGTTGAAGCATAAGTTATGGCAGGAAAAGAGGGAATATAAATGTAAAAATTCAAGGATTATGTAGAGTAAAATAAGGGATGGATGTGAAAAATGGGTTATAGTAAGTGTTTATGCACGTAAAGAGAGAAGTGCAGAAGAGAGAGATTTTGGGAAAATGTTGAGTGAGTGCTTGGGGAGTTTTGAACCAAATAAGAGACCACTTGTGGTTGGGGACCTAAATGCTAAAGTGGGTAAAAATGTTGTGGAGAGCGTTGTGGGTAAATCTGGGGTGTTAGGAGTAAATGAAAATGGGGAGCCTTTAATTGAGCTATGTGTAGAAAGAGGTTTGGTAAAAAGTAATACATATTTTATGAAAATGAGGATAAATAAGTATACAAGATATGATATAACACGTAATGAAAGTAGTTTGTTAGATTATGTTTTGATGGATAAAAGGTTCATGGGGTAGGCTTCAGGATGTGCATGTTTACAGAGGGGCAAGAGAAATGTCGAATCATTATTTAGTTGTAGCTACAGTTAGAGTAAGAGGTAGATGGGACAAAAGGAAAATCACAGCAGCAAGTAAGAGAGAGGTGAACGTTTATAAAATAAGGGAGGAGGAAGTTAGGGTGAGATATAAGCAACTATTGGCAGAAAGGTGGCGTACGAGTATGGGTAGTGGGATGAAGGTAAGCGGGATAGTTTTAAAAATGTAGTGTGTTAGAATGCGGGGCAGATTTGTTGCTATAGGAGAGTGGGTGCAGGAGGAAGAGTGATTCATGGAATGATGAGTTAAAGGGTGCGATAAGAGAGAAAAAGGTCTCTTATGAGAGGTTTTTAAAAAGTAGAAGTGATATAAGAAGGGCTGAGTATATAGAAAATAAAAGAAAGGTGAATAGTGTAGTGCAAAGAGAGAGCAAACGATAAAGTGAGTGAAGCACTGTCAACAAATTTTGCTGAGAATAAGAACAAAATTTGGAGTTAGATAAACACGTTAAGAAAGCCTAGGGAACGAATGGATTTGTCAATTAAAAACAGAGTAGGGGTGTTAGTAGATGGGGAGTTGGAGGTATCGGGTAGGTGGCGGGAATATTTTGAGGAGCTTTTAAATGTCGATGAAGAAAGGGAGGCGGTAATTTAATGCACTGGCCAGGGAGGTATAACATCTTTTAGGGGTGAAAAAGAGCAGGATGCGAGTGTGTGGGAGGTGCATGAGACATTGCGTAGAATGAAAGAAGGCAAAGCAGCTGTAGCTGATGAGATCATGACAGAAATGTTAAAAGCAGGGGGGGTTATAGTGTTGGAGTGGTTGGTATTTTTGTTCAATAAATATATGAAAGAGGAGAAGGTACTTAGAGATTGGCAGAGAGCGTGTATAGTTCCATTATATAAAGGGAAGGAGTACAAAAGAGATCGTAAAATTTATAGGGAATAAGTTTACTGAGTATACCAGGTTTAGTGTATGGTAGGGTTATAATTGAAAGAATTAGAGGTAAGACACAGAGTAGGATTGCAGATGAACAAGGAAACTTTAGAATGGATAAGAGATGTATAGATCACGTGTTTGCATTGAAGCATATATGTGAACAGTATTTAGATAATGGTAGGGAAGTTTTCCTTGCATTTATGGATTTAGAAAAGGCATTCAATAGAGTGGATAGGGGAGTAATGTGGCAGATGTTGCAAGTGTATGGAATAGGTAGTAAGTTACTGAATTCTGTAAAGAGTTTTTATGAGGATAGTGAGGCTCAGGTTAAGGTGTGTAGGAGAGAGGGAGAATACTTCTCAGCAAAATTAGGTCTTAGACAGGGATGTGTAATGTCACCATGGTTGTTTCATATATTTATAGATGGGGTTGTAAAATAAGTAAATGCTAGGATGTTAGGGAGAGGGGTGGGATAAAATTATGGGGAATCAAATACAAAATGGGAGCTGACACAGTAACTTTTTGTGATGATACTGAGCTTTTGGGAGACTGTAAAAAATACTTGCAAAGGTTAGTGGACGAGTTTTGAGGTAGCAAACGGCTTAGATAAATAAAAATTGAATATCATACTGGAGGGAGGGAGTATGTAAGAAGTGACTGTGTTCAGATATTTTAGAGTTGACTATTCAACAGGTGGATTTATGTAGGATGAGGTTACCTATAGAACTGAGGTACCAGTGGAGACAAAAAACGTTATCCATGGAGGCAAAGAAAGGAATGCACAAGAGTATAGTGGTACCAACACTCTTAAATGGGTGTGAATCATGAGCTGTAAATGCTGCAGCAAGGAAGAGGTTGGAGGCAGTGGAGATGTGGTGTATAAGGGCAATGTGTAGTGTAAATATTATATAGAGAATACGTAATGTGGAAATTAGGAGGAACTGATGAGTTATTAAAAATACTAGCTAAAGGGCTGAAGAGGGGTTGTTGAGGTGGTTTGGTAAGTTAGAGAGAATGGAACAAAGTAGAATGACTTGGAGAGCGTATAAATCTGTAGGGGAAGGAAGGAGGGGTAGGGGTCGTCCTAGAAAAGATTGGAGGGAGGGGGTACCTGGGGTATACATGGAGAGGGTTTCGGGGGTCAAAGCTCCTGCAGCCCGGTCTGAGCTCAGGCCTCGTGGTGGATCAGGGTCGGATCAACCAGGATGTTACTGCTGGCCGCACACAAACTGAGGTACTAACCACAGCCCGGATGGTCAGGTACTGACTTTAGGTGCCTGTCCAGCGCCTTCTTGAAGACAGTCAGGGGTCTATTGATAATACCCCATAAGTATGCTGGGAGGCAACTGAACAGCCTTGGGCTCTTGACAATTTTTGTGTTGTCTGTCTGTGTACTCGTGGCGCCCTTGCTTTTCATTGAGGGAATGTTGCATCTCCTGTCGAGTCTTTTGCTTTCAAAAGGAGTGATTTTCGTGTGCAAGTTTGGTACCAGTTCCTCTAGGATTTTCTAAGTGTATATTATCATGTATCTTTCTCGCCTGAGTTCCAGGGAATACAAATCAAGGTACTTCAACCGTTCCCAGCAATTTAAGGGCCTTATCGTACTTATGTGTTCCGTGAAAGTTCATTGTATACTCTTCAGGTCAGCAATTTCGCATGCTTTGAAGGGAGCAGTTAGTGTACAGCAGTATTCCAGTCTAAAGAGAACAAACGATTTGAAGAGTCATCATGGACTTGGCGTACCTAGTTCTGAAGGTTCTCATTATCCATCCTATCATTTTTCTAGCAGATGCGGTAGATACATTGTTGTGGTCTTTAAAGGTAAGATCCTCTGACATTATCCCAGGTTATTCACGTTACTTTCTTGCTCAATTGTATGGTTAGAATTTTTTGTATACCCTGATACAGTTTTAATTTCCCCAAGTTTTCCATATCTGAGTAGTTAAAATTTCTCTTCATTGAACTTCATATTATTTTGAGTGGCCCATTTGAAAATCTGGTTGATGTGCGCTTGGAGTCTTGCGGTGTCTTCGATGGAGGTCACTGTCATGGCAATTCGGGTGTCATCTGCAAAGGAAGACAAGGAGCTATGGCTTAAATCTCTATGTCAGATATGAGGATGAAGAACAGGATGGAGCTAGTATTGTGCCTTGTGGAACAGAGCTTTTTACTGTAGCTGCCTCAGACTTTACCCTGTTTACTATTACTGTTTGTGTCAGGAAGCTATAGATCCATCTACCAACATTTCCTGCTATTCCTTTATCCCGCATATTGTGCACTATTACACCATGGTCGCACTTGTCGAAGGCTATCACAAAGTCTGTGTATACTACATTTACATTTTGTCTATCCTCTCTAGCATCCAGCACCTTGTCATAGTGGTCCAGTAGCTGGGACAGGCAGGAGCTACCTGCTTTAAGCCCATGTTGCCCTGGGTTGTGTAACTGATGGGCATCTAGGTGGTTGGTGATCTGCTTCTTAGAACCCTTTCAGAGATTTTTGTACTAAATGTTAGTGCTCTTGGTCTGTAGTTCTTTGCAATTGCTTTACTGCCACCTTTGTGGAGTGGGGTTATGTCTGTTGTTTTTAGTGAGTGTGGGATGACCCCTGTGTCCATGCTCTCTCTCCAGAGAATGCTGAAGGCGCGTGACAGGGACTTCTTGCAGTTCATGATAAACGCGGAGTTCCATGAGTCCGGGCCTGGGGCAGAGTGCATGGGCATGTCATTTATTGCCTTTTCAAAGTCTTGTGGTATTAGGATAACATCAGAGATTTTTGAAATGGTCAAATTTTGGGTCTCAGTCATAAAGAATTAATTTAGATTGTTGACCCTTGGTTAACGGCTTACTGAAAACTGAGTCATATTGGGACTTTAGTATATCACTCATTTCTTTGCTATTATCTGTGTATGCCCTATCTCGCCTAAGCAGGGGCCTAATACTGGATGTTGTTTTACCCTTTGATTTGGCATAAGAGAAGAAACATTTTGTTGTTGTTTTTCAGTTTCCTTTATGGCCTTTAGTTCTTCCTGAGATTCTTGTCTCCTCTAAGATCGAAAACTGAGACACTTATGCAACATATGGGAATCTTTATTCAGGAAACGTTTCGCCACACAGTGGCTTCATCAGTCCAATACAAAACAGAAGGTGTAAGGAGAGGAGGAGTTTGAGGTAATCAGTCCCTCAGCCTGAAGTCGATGTGTTCAGTCCATCAATCTTGTAGAATGTACAGCATAGGGCCGTTGACGTGGCTTATATACTGTAGTCAGGTAAGGCGGAGCAGGAGGAGGCGGAGTCATAGTGGAACCATCCACTAGTCGTCCGAAGGACGGACAAGTGTTGAAGAATTCTTTGTAACAAGATCCCATGATGCTGTCAGACACCGCAAAGTGTCAAGTACCTATGTTATGTTTATGGTTTGTATTAAATTTATAAGGCAAAATATATAAAAAAAAGAGAAAATTACGCTGCCTTAGAAACCTGCAAAAATTCCAGGAGAGACAGAAAGGAGACAGAAGAATGGGAAGATTGCACATCTGTCTGCTGTAAGAATTCCTTTAATAAATTACTGTGTAGAATGATGATACACAAACATTAATAAAAGATCAAAGTAATGAGGAGGGAACTGTAATGGGTAAAAGATTTGATGAGCGAAAGAAAGAAGAAAGTCAAAGTAAGAAAATATTTATATTGACAAATCCATCTAGCGGGATCCCACAAGAATCAGTCCTTATAACCATTCTTTTCTTGATGTATATGTTCAATCCCTGGGTAGCACTATTATTGTTCATACCAATGGTTGTAGGTAACACAAACGTACTGAAAATAAAATAAACTGGTGGTATTCCCCCCCATCCCCCCAAAAAAAACTGTACGACGATCTAGAGTTTAGATCGTCCTGTTGTCTATATTCTGGACTGTCTGAAGGAATAACCAATAAACAACTCACATAATAACGAAAAACATCTTGGAGTAAACATCTTACTCAACTAATCTCCAGAAGGTTGAATGAAGATAAATACGGTGTCTTAAGTTAGACTTATAATGTAAGAACGACATTCAGAAATCGAAAAAAGAAATTATTCAGAACGTTATTACTAGCGTATATTAGTACAGCCCTCGAATACGCAGCACCCACGTGGAGCTCACACCACTTAAAAGAACAAAGAAATTCGAAAATGTTTAAAGGTTCAAACCGGATTAGAAAACTGATAGCCACAAATAAAGTGAAATAACTAGACTTTATGATGGTCTAAGAATAAAGAAAAGAGGGGAGATATAGTCGAGTAATGATATACAGAAGACTCCAAGGAACAAACAAAGTGTACAAAAATAATGTGTTTAACTAGTTTAACGAGGCGACACACATGATAATTAATTCACAAAGGATATAAAAAAAATTTAAGCTTTATTGTATTAACAGAGAGAAATGGACTGGAGAGTGACACAGTGGAAGCTACAGCCATCCAACACTTTTATACCAGATGTGATTGACTCACAGAAAATAGACCAACAAAACTTAAGTGAATAAGTGAACACAGGAGCTGAAGTTCCACTCTCTCTAAGTTACTTAGGTAATTACAATTATACATATACGTACACACACACCAGCAATGAGGCAGGATCAGAAGCTGTGATTCGACCCCAGCAACCACAAATAGGTGAGTACACACACACACATACACACACACACACATACACACACACACACACACACACACACACACACACACACACACACCACACATACACACCCCACACACACACCACACACACCACACACACACACACACACACACACACACACACACACACACACACACACACACACACACACACACACACACACACACACACACACACACACTCACACACACATATACACAAACACACACACACACAAACACACACACACACACACACAACACACAACACACACACACACACACACACACACAAACACACACACGCACACACGCATGTACAACAGGCCTAGTGTCTAATCGACATGTGCCTAGGACAAAATGGTAACTAACACACACATACACACACACACACACACACACACACACACACACACAACACACACACACGCACACACCCCACACGCACACACCTCACACACCACACAACCCACACCCCACACACCCCACACATACACACCCCACACACACACACCCCACACACACACACACTCCACACACACACCCCACTCCCATTCCCACACACACCCCACACACACACCCCCACCCACACACCCCACACACACACCACACCCCCCCACACCCACACACACCCCACACACACCCCACACACACCCCACACACACCCCACACACACCCCACACACACCCCACACACACCCCACACCCCCACACACACCACACACACACACCACACACACACACACACACACACACACACCACACACACACACACACCACACACACACTCACACACACATATACACAAACACACGCACACGCACACACACACGCACACGCGACACACGCAACACACACACACACACACAAGCGCGCGCACGCGCGCGCGCATGTACAACAGGCCTGGTGTCTAGTCGACATGTGCCTGGGACAAAATGGTAACTAACACACACACGCATACACGTGCAGAGTTGGGACTAGGCCCTCGAGTACTTTCCAGGTATATATTATCATGTATCTCACTCTGCTCTAGTGAGTACACATTCAAGATTTTAATGCGTTCCCAGTAATTTAAATGCTTTACTGGCTCTATGTGGGCCGTAAACGATCTCTGCATTTGTTCCAGCTCTGATATTTCTCTTCCGCTGAACGGGGCCGTCAACACACAGATACTCACACACACATACAACAGGCCTAGTGTCTAATCGACATGTGCCTAGGACAAAATTGTAACTAACACACACACACACACACACACACACACACACACACACACACACACATACACACACACACACACACACACACACATACACACGGGTGAAGGATCTCCAAAATAGGGATTTAAGGCCTACGTACGATGACTCCGTAATCAGCAGCTGGCAACCTGTCACCGCACCATTGAGCGCAAGTTTATTCGCTTATTTGTGGTTTGCATGTTGACGGCCCTGGCTGGCCTTGCATACTGTTTGATACTGGTCACTCACTCCTGCAAGCTATTACCAGAATTAGAATAGAAATAGCATAGACATAGTGAATATAGTGTTGACGAGTGTGAGAAGGTAGGTGGGACAAGCTTTTAAGGGCAACATTGTAAGATGGTGCGAGGGTCTGTCAAGTCCCAGGAGGGTTGTGTCAGGTCACAAGAAGTTGCGGCCAGTCATTACACTGCACAAAACACCCACACACACACACACACACTCACACACACACACACACACACACATGCACACACGCACACAGGCAGTGTTACTACCGGTAGTTATTAGCAGTAAGAATACTTAGGAAGCTAGGAAGTCCTCTCTCAATGTGAATAAAGAAAATGATAATAACCAGCAACAATTAATACGTAAATCCAGAAAGGGCAATAAGTGGAGAGAGTAGCATAATTGGGAAAGATAAATGAGACTAAATTTGTGCCTACACGACGGATCTTTCAACCACACCACCTACCCCCCCTAACCCTCCCTCCCTCACACACAAGCACACACACACAAGGGTAGACACTCACACACTCACACACACACACACACACACACACACACACACACACACACACACACACACACACACACACACACACACACACACACACACACACACACACACACACATACACACACACATACACACACACATACACATACACATACACACACACACATACATAAACACATACACACACACACACACAAACACACACACACACACACACACACACACACACACACACATATACACACACACACCACACACACACACACACCACACACACCACACACACACACCACACACACCACACACACACACACACACCACACACACCACACACACACACACCACACACACGCACACCACACACACACACCACACACACACACACCACATGCACACACACCACACACACACACACACCACACACACACACACACCAAACATACACACCCCACCCACACACCACACACTCTAGGTGGACAAAGACTACAGACCTCACTCAGGGAGAAAGACCTTGGGGTGACCATAACACCGAGCACATCACCGGAGGCACACATCAACCAAATAACCGCTGCAGCATACGGGCGCCTGGCAAACCTGAGAATAGCGTTCCGATACCTTAATAAGGAATCGTTCAAGACACTGTACACTGTGTATGTTAGGCCCATACTGGAGTATGCAGCACCAGTCTGGAACCCACACCTGGTCAAGCACGTCAAGAAGTTAGAGAAAGTACAAAGGTTTGCAACAAGGCTAGTCCCAGAGCTCAAGGGAATGTCGTACGAGGAAAGGTTAAGGGAAATCGGACTGACGACATTGGAGGACAGAAGGGTCAGGGGAGACATGATAACGACATACAAGATACTGCGGGGAATAGACAAGGTGGACAGTGATAGGATGTTCCAGAGAGGGGACACAGGGACAAGGGGTCACAACTGGAAGCTGAAGACTCAGACGAGTCACAGGGACGTTAGGAAGTATTTCTTCAGTTGTCAGCAAGTGGAATAGCCTAGCAAGTGAAGTAGTGGAGGCAGGAACCATACATAGTTTTAAGAAGAGGTATGACAAAGCTCAGGAAGCAGAGAGAGAGAGGATCCAGTAGCGATCAGTGAAGAGGCGGGGCCAGGAGCTGAGTCTCGACCCCTGCAACCACAATTAGGTGAGTACAATTAGGTGAGTAGACACACACACACACACACACACACACACACACAACACGTAGTGTAGTGGGTCATAAGTGCCAGGCTCCGGGAATCTTAGTGCTTTTAGGGCGTGTTTTAGCAGCTAGAAGCAACCAGTGTTAGTGAGAACGTCAGTGAACAACCCTACAAGTGATAACCAATGTATTAGCAAAAATAAATAAAGTAAAGGTGAGAGAAAGCCTGTAATTATACAACAAAATTTCAAAGTGCCAGTTCGTTGAGGCCTAGTTGGCACTTGTTGCCACACTGTTACAAATATACAAAGTACAAAGCGAGTGACTAAAGAGAAAAGATCAAATAGAATTAAGAGAGGTTGGCTAACGAGAAACTGATGTAGCACACAGCCAACGTGAACAAGCTAGCCAGAGAGGGGATATATATATATATACATACATATACATAAATATATATAAGCAGAGGTGGTGGCAGCAGTAGGCCTGAGGAAGTAGGCCACCATAACAGGTTGGGTGTCATCACAAATAAGAAGTGTACTTACCAAAAGTGAAGTGTAAATTATAAAAGTAGCAGTATACAAGTGATAAGTGTGGTAAATGAGGACTCAAAAGGGCAACGAGAAAAGAATAGCTGAAGAAGTCAGAGGTGGAAGGGCGAGGTGCACGAGTCATCGTACAGCGAGCATCGTACATCAGGCATCTGGATGGACGTCCCCTCTGAGGAGTAACGTACAAATCACCTGTTTGTGGTTGGCGGGAAGTTTTGAGTGGTAGAGCCGGCCCTACGGTCACTGGTAGCTATCACAAACCATGCTCCAGAGCGATTATCATACACACAACACCTAGCAGTAGTAGGAAGATAAAATTTGTAGGAGCAAGGAATAGGCAGGAGGATTAAGTCATGGCTAATGGGACTACAGCCCTGGCAACAGTTACGAGAGATAATGTTTTAGGACACAAAGACAGTACAATCTGAGAAGCAAGTATTGGGTACACATGTAGTAAAAGGTAGTACATAACTGGGTGAAAGAAAGACTCGTTAACACACGCTAGTATTATAATTATTAGAATTACTCTGTGTTAATGGTATCTTATTAGTATTACGGATACACAGAGGTGAATTGTATTTCTGGGACATATAAACAACTGACGTGCTCACACACACATGCACGCACACACATACACACTCGGGGCCAGGAGCTGAGTCTCGACCCCTGAAACCACAACTAGGTGAGTACACACACCCACTCATTCACACAGCTGATCCTTGGAATTTGACCGTGTCCCCTCACCCCCCACACACCTTTCCCTCCCCCACAGACCTTTCCCCTCCCCCACTCTTGCCTTCACTCCCTACTCCCTCCTATCTTTCTCTCTCCCCCTCCCTCGCGTTTCTCTCTCTCATAGCCTTTTTCCCTCCCCTTCCCCCTACTCTTTCTTTCTCTCTCTCCCTCTCTCTCCCTCTCTCTCTCTCTCTCTCTCTCTCTCTCTCTCTCTCTCTCTCTCTCTCTCTCTCTCTCTCTCTCTCTCTCTCTCTCTCTCTCTCTCTCTCTCTAGGCTTCTCTCTCCATCTCCCTTTTTCTATATTTCTACCCCTCCCTCGCATTTCTCTCTCTCATAGCCTTTTCCCTCACCCTCCTTTCTCTGTCTCTGTCTGTCTGTCTCTCTCTCTCTCTCTCTCTCTCTCTCTCTCTCTCTCTCTCTCTCTCTCTCTCTCTCTCTCTCCCTCTCTTTCTCCCTCTCTCTACCCTTTCTCTCCCCCCTCACATTTCTCTCTCTCTTTCTCTCTCTCCCTCTCTCTCTCTCTCTCTCTCTCTCTCTCTCTCTCTCTCTCTCTCTCTCTCTCTCTCTCTCTCTCTCTCTCTCTCTCTCTCTATAGGCTTCTCTCTCCATCTCCCTTTTTCTATATTTCTACCCCTCCCTCGCATTTCTCTCTCTCATAGCCTTTTTCCTCACCCTCCTTTCTCTGTCTCTGTCTCTCTCTCTCTCTCTCTCTCTCTCTCTCTCTCTCTCTCTCTCTCTCTCTCTCTCTCTCTCTCTCTCTCTCTCTCTCTCTCTCTCTCTCTCTCTCCCTCTCTTTCTCCCTCTCTCTACCCTTTCTCTCCCCCCTCACATTTCTCTCTCTCACCCTTGGTCTTATCCCTCACCCCCATACTCTCTCCTCTCTCTCTATCTTTCTACCCTTTCCCTCTCCTCTCTCTCTCCCTCTTTCTACCCTTTCTCTCTCCCCCTCGCACCCTCTCCCTCCTCTAGCCTTCTGTCTGTGGTAAAAAAAAAAAAAAAAAAAAAAAAAAAAAAAAAAAAAAAAAAAATGGGTGGCCCTAGAGGACGGAAAACCAGAGATCTGGTAGACGAACCAGGGAGGAAAGACTGGGAGTTAGAGCTCCAAAAAAGGGAGGAAGAGTGGGGAAGGAAGATAGTAGAGCTTGATAAGAAAATGGAGGAGCAGATAGCTGAGGAGTGCAGGAAGAGGGAAGTATAGGTCTTAGCAGCAGAAGCTAGGATACAATGCTTAGAAGAGAAACTGCAAAGCCTGAAACAGATTAGAGAGACAAATGACAATTCAGATGTGACATCAGGCGCAGACAAGGGGACGGTAAGCAACAACGGAGACATGCCGTACGCGAAGGCCTTATCAGACCCACGTGGGGCCAGGGAAAAGACGAGGAGTACACTAAGATCAAATGACAGGTCCGAAGACAATGAAGGTTTGCTATATGCAGAGATTCTAACAGCCAACTGCAGTAGCAAGGGACAGCTGGTCATGAAAGACAGTTCACTGAGAATAGAAGTTCCAGATATGACAGGGACTGAAGGCAAGAACATGTCAATGGAAGGAAATAAAATGTCTCAGAGGAAGCAGATGGAGACTCAGTGGGAGGAGGAAAGGGCGAGGTCAGTTTTTGTGTACGGGCTCCAAGAAGCCAAGGGGGACAACTTGGAAGAAATAAAACAGGAGGAGAAAAAAATGATTGAAGTCATCATGAAAACAATAGGTGAGGGCGATATGACCCAGGTGACAAATTTTCAGAGAATTGGGTGGTTTGCGAGTGGAAGGATACGGCCTGTCAAAGTAATTTTCAAGGAAGAATCAGCTTGAACCAGGATTCTGCAAGAGAAAGCAAGACTGAGGGACAAACAGGGGTACCAGAGAGTATACCTCGACCGCGACAGAACACAAGACGAAAGGACTACACTGAAAGAGAGGGTACAGAGACGCAAGGAGGAACGAGAGGCAATGACGAAGATGAGCAGGACCCAGACACAGGAGGAAGGGCAAACACACCCCACAGAATCTCCCACCAAAAGACTCCAACCACGACATTCCCAACGCAACTGAGCAACCTATACTACAACCCACTCACTGTTCCCTCTGCCACCAACCCCCATATCACAAACCTCACCCCAACAGCTGTCCCTTATGGGCATTCTGACCCCACCCCCATCATCACAACCCCCACCTACACCACAGCCCCATATAGGCCCCCACCAAGGCTCTCGCTTCCCCAACCCCAATATTCTTGCATGACCACAATGATAGAAAAGAAACTGAAAGTTTGGTACACAAACGCGGATGGAATAACGAATAAACATGAGGAGTGGAACGAAAGAATCAGTGAAAAATCCCCAGACATCATAGCAGTCACAGAAACAAAACTCGCTGAGGCAATAACAGACACAATCTTCCCAATGGGATATCAGATCCTGAGGAAAGATAGAAGGAGTAGAGGGGGAGGAGGGGTTGCACTGCTCATAAAACACCGATGGGGATTTGAGGAAATGGAAGGCATGGACATGATTGGAGAAAGAGACTACATTGTAGGTACAATTCAGTCCGGAGAACATAAAGTAGTCATTGGAGTGATGTATAACCCACCACAGAACTGCAGGAGGCCAAGAGAGGAGTACGAAGAAAACAACAGGGTGATGGTGGACACACTGGCTGAGGTGGCAAGAAGAGCTCACTCGAGCAGAGCAAAGTTACTGGTAATGGGCGATTTCAACCACAGGGAAATCGACTGGGAAAACCTGGAGCCACATGGGGGTCTCGAAACATGGAGAGCCAAGATGATGGATGTGGTACTTGAAAACCTCATGCATCAACATGTCAGGGACACAACCAGAGAGAGAGGGGAGGATGAGCCAGCAAGACTGGATCTTGTGTCCACCCTGAGCAGTTCAGACATTGAGGACATCACTTACGAGAGGCCCATTGGAGCTAGCGATCATGTGGTTCTGAGTTTTGATTATATAGTAGAGTTACAAGTGGAGAAAGTAACAGGAACTGAAGGGGTCAGGCCAAACTATAAAAGGGGGGACTACACAGGTATGAGAAACTTCCTGCAGGAGGTTCAGTGGGACAGAGAAATGGTAGGAAAATCAGTAAACGAGATGATGGAATATGTGGCAACTAAGTGCAAGGAGGCAGAGGAAAGTTTTGTTCCCAAGGGAAACAGAAATAATAGGAAGACCAAAACGAATCCTTGGTTTACCCAAAGGTGTAGAGAGGCAAAAACTAAGTGCAACAGAGAATGGAAAAGGTACAGGAGGCATAGGACCCAGGAAAACAAGGAGATTAGTAGAAGAGCCAGAAACGAGTATGCACAGATAAGGAGGGAGACCCAGCGACAGTATGAAAAGGACATAGCATCGAAAGTCAAATCTGACCCGAAACTGCTGTATAGCCACATTAGGAGGAAGACAACAGTCAAGGACCAGGTGATAAGGCTGAGGAAAGAAGGTGGAGAACTCACAAGAAACGATCAAGAGGTATGTGAGGAGCTCAACACGAGATTTAAGGAAGTATTTACAGTAGAGACAGGAAGGACTCTGGGGGGACAGACCAGATGGGGACACCAGCAAGGAATACACCAACAAGTGTTGGACGACATACATACAGATGAGGAGGAGGTGAAGAAACTGCTAAGGGACATCGATACCTCAAAGGCAATGGGACCGGACAACATCTCCCCGTGGATCCTTAGAGAGGGAGCAGATATGTTGTGCATGCCACTTACCACAATCTTCAACACATCCCTGGAAACTGGGCAACTACCTGAGGTATGGAAAACGGCAAATGTAGTTCCCATTTTTAAAAAAGGAGACAGAAAAGAGGCACTAAACTATAGACCTGTGTCATTGACGTGTATAGTATGCAAAATTATGGAGAAGATTATCAGGAGGAGAGTGGTGGAGCACCTGGAACGGAACAAGAGTATAAATGCCAACCAGCACGGATTCATGGAAGGCAAATCCTGTGTCACAAACCTTCTGGAGTTTTATGATAAAATAACAAAAGTAAGACACGAGAGAGAGGGGTGGGTTGATTGCATCTTCTTGGACTGCAAGAAGGCCTTTGACACAGTTCCTCACAAGAGATTAGTGCAGAAGCTAGAGCATCAAGCGCATATAACAGGAAGGGCACTGCAATGGATCAGAGAATACCTGACAGGGAGACAACAACGAGTCATGGTACGTAATGATGTATCACAGTGGGCACCTGTGACGAGCGGGGTCCCACAGGGGTCGGTCCTAGGACCAGTGCTATTTTTGGTATATGTGAACGACATGATGGAAGGGTTAGACTCAGAAGTGTCCCTGTTTGCAGATGATGTGAAGTTAATGAGGAGAATTAAATCTGATGAGGACCAGGTAGGACTTCAAAGAGACCTGGACAGACTGGACACCTGGTCCAGCAAATGGCTTCTCGAATTTAATCCTGCCAAATGCAAAGTCATGAAGATAGGGGAAGGGCACAGAAGACCACAGACCGAGTATAGGCTAGGTGGCCAAAGACTGCAAACCTCACTCAAGGAGAAAGATCTTGGGGTGAGTATAACACCGAGCATGTCTCCGGAAGCACACATCAGCCAGATAACTGCTGCAGCATATGGGCGCCTGGCAAACCTGAGAACAGCATTCCGATACCTTAGTAAGGAATCATTCAAGACACTGTACACCGTGTATGTCAGGCCCATACTGGAGTATGCAGCACTTGTTTGGAACCCGCACTTGATAAAGCACGTCAAGAAACTAGAGAAAGTACAAAGGTTTGTGACAAGGTTAGCTCCAGAGCTAAGGGGAATGTCCTATGAAGAAAGATTAAGGTAAATCGGCCTGACGACACTGGAGGACAGGAGGGTCAGGGGAGACATGATAACGACATATAAAATACTGCATGGAATAGACAAGGTGGACAAAGACAGGATGTTCCAGGGAGGGGACACAGAAACAAGAGGCCACAATTGGAAGCTGAAGACACAAATGAGTCAGAGAGATATTAGGAAGTATTTCTTCAGTCATAGAGTTGTAAGGCAGTGGAATAGCCTAGAAAATGATGTAGTGGAGGCAGGAACCATACACAGTTTTAAGACGAGGTTTGATAAAGCTCATGGAGCGGGGAGAGAGAGGGCCCAGTAGCAACCGGTGAAGAGGCGGGGCCAGGAGCTAAGACTCGACCCCTGCAACCACAAATAGGTGAGTACAAATAGGTGAGTACACACACACACACACACACACCCACACTCACCCTCCACCACTTGACACAAACACTTGACACAAACACGTACCCCCCCTTCCCTAACCACCCCTCCCCATTCCCTAACCACCTCACCTTAGCCACCTACCCCTCCCCCAAACCACCTAACCCCTCCCAAAACCGTCTAACCCCCCCAACTACCTCCGTCCCTCCAATAACCATCCTCCCCCTCCCCCATAACCATCCATCCCCTCTCTCCCTCAAACCATCTAACCCCCTCCCCGAACTATCTCTACCCCTCCAATAACCATCCTCCCCCTCCTCCACAACCATCCATCCCCTCTCCTCCTAACCATCTATTCCCCTCCCCCTAACCACCCGTCCCCCCTTCTGTGGAGCAACGGGGGAACTTAGAACCAGGATGAGGACAAGGGGCTCCAAGGACGAATCTGGGAGGGAGGAATGAGAGGTAGAGCTCAAGAAAAGGGAGGAAGACTGGGGAAGGAGGCTAGATGAGCTGGAAAGGAAGATGGAAGAGAGGTTAGCAGCAGAATGCAGAAGGTGGAAGCAACAGGCCACAGCAGCAGAAATCAAGATAGAGAGATTAGAAGAGGAGCTGAGACATCTGAAACAGCACAGAGACAAAGATATTACAGAAGTAGCATCGGCAATGGCTACATCAAACACAGACAACAGGTCTGAAGGAAGCATGGAAACTAAACTGTATGCAGAGGTCCTGTCAAACCCACATAGGGCCAAAACAAAGGCAGAATGAGAGGTTGGAAGACATTGTGGGGGCCAGGAACAGGTGAGCAGGAAGGACAAACCAAGAAGCATAGGGGCCATAACTAGGGAAGGAACTGAAGGAAGGAACACTCCACGGGAAGAAACCAAAACACATCAGAGGATGCAATGGGAGTCACAGTGGGAGGTGGAAAGGGAGAGATCCGTGTTTGTCTATGGGCTAGACGAAGCTAAAGGGGAAACTTATGATGAAAAAAAGCAGGAGGAGAAAAAAGCGATTGAAGATATCATGAAGGTGATAGGCGAGGGGGACATGACCCAGGTGGCAAATTTTCGGAGAATTGGGTGATTCACAAAGAAAAAGAATCGGCCTCTCAAAGTAATTCTCAAGGCAGAATCAACCCGAACCATGATCCTGCAGGAGAAAGCACGGCTGAGAGGCAAGCAGGAGTTCCGGAGTGTGTACCTCGATCGAGACAGAACACTGGACGAAAAGAAGACGATGAAAGAGAGAGTTCAAAAACGAAAGGAGAAATGGGACGAAATGAAAAAGGAGAGCAGAATAACCCAGGATCAAATGGAAGGACAAGCACACCCCCCAGAAACACCTGCAGAAGGACTCCAGCCACGACACCCCCAAGGCAACTGAACAATCCAAACCAACCATCACACACCGATCCCTCTGTTTCCCTCCCCCGCACCACAGTTACAGTATTAGAACAGAAGTTGAAGGTTTGGTACACAAATGCAGATGGATTAACGAATAAACATGAGGAATGACAAGAAAGAATCAATGAGAAGTCCCCAGACATCATAGCAGTTACAGAAACAAAACTCACAGAGACAATAACAGATGCAATCTTCCCACCAGGATATCAGATCATGAGGAAAGATAGAAGGAGCAGGGGGAGAGGTGGGGTTGCTCTGCTCGTAAAAAACAGATGGAAATTCGAGAAAATGGAAGGCATAGATGAGACGGGAGAAAGAGACTACATAGCAGGTACACTTCAGTCTGGGGAACACAAAGTGGTCATTGCAGTGATGTATAATCCACCACAGAACTGCAGGAGGCCAAGAGAGGAATATGAAAAGAGCAACAGAGCAATGGTGGATACACTTGCTTAGGTGGCAAGAAGAGCTCATTCCAGCAGAGCAAAGTTGCTGGTTATGGGGGATTTCAACCACAGGGAGATCGACTGGGAAAACCTGGAGCCACATGGGGGTCCCGAAACATGGAGAGCCAGGATGTTGGACGTGGTGCTGGAAAACCTCATGCACCAACATGTTAAGGACACTACCAGAGTGAGAGGGGAGGATGAACCAGCAAGATTGGACCTTGTGTTCACCCTGGGCAGCTCAGACATTGAGGACATCAAGTATGAGAGTGCCCTAGGAGCTAGCAACCACGTGGTTCTGTGCTTTGAATACATAGTAGAGCTGCAAGTGGAGAGAATAACAAAAGTTGAATGGGAAAAGCCTGACTATAAAAGAGAGGACTACACAGGGTTGAAGAACTTCCTGCAGGAGGTCCAGTGGGACAGAGAACTGGCAGGAAAGCCAGTAAATGAAATGATGGAATATGTAACAACAAAATGCAAGGAGGCAGTGGAAAAGTTTATTCCCAAGGGCAACAGTAACAATGGGAAGACCAGAACGAGCCCCTGGTTTACCCGACGGTGTAAGGAGGCAAAAACAAAGTGCAATAGAGAATGGAAAAAGTACAGAAGGCAGAGAACACACGAAAATAGGGAGATCAGTCGCAGAGCCAGGAATGAGTATGCACAGATAAGGAGGGAGGCCCAGCGACAGTATGAAAATGACATAGCATCGAGAATCAAGACTAACCCGAAACTGTTGCATAGCCACATCAGGAGGAAGACAACAGTCAAAGACCAGGTGATCAGATTAAGGACAGAAGGTGGAGAACTCACAAGAAATGATCAGGAGGTATGTGAGGAGCTGAACAGGAGATTTAAGGAAGTTTTTACAGTAGAGACAGGAAGGGCTGTGAGAAGACAGCACAGAAGGGAACATCAAGAGGGAATATACCAACAAGTGATGGATGACATACGAACAACTGAGGAGGAGGTGAAGAAGCTCTTAAGTGACCTTGACACCTCAAAGGCGATGGGACCGGACAAAATCTCCCCATGGGTCCTTAGAGAAGGAGCAGAGATGCTGTGCGTGCCTCTAACCACAATCTTCAACACATCCCTTGAAACTGGGCAACTACCTGAGAAATGGAAGACAGCTAATGTAGTCCCCATATTTAAGAAAGGGAACAGAAACGAGGCACTAAACTACAGACCTGTGTCTCTGACATGTATTGTGTGCAAAGTCATGGAGAAGATTATCAGGAGGAGAGTGGTCGAACACCTGGAAAGGAACAAGATTATAAATGAAAACCAGCATGGGTTCATGGAAGGCAAATCCTGTATAACAAACCTTCTGGAGTTTTATGACAAGGTAACAGAAGTAAGACACGAGAGAGAGGGGTGGGTAGATTGCGTTTTCCTAGACTGCAGGAAGGCCTTTGACACAGTTCCCAACAAGAGATTAGTGCAGAAGCTGGA
>NC_069411.1:50686617-50811617 GCF_026875155.1 Cherax quadricarinatus
CGGGCACATCTCCTGAGGTGCACATCAACCAAATAACTGCTGCAGCATACGGGCACCTAGAAAACCTAAGAACCGCATTCCGACATTTCAATAAGGAATCATTCAGGACCCTGTACACCGTGTTCGTTAGGCCTATATTGGAGTATGCAGCAGCAGTTTGGAACCCGCACCTAGCCAGACACGTAGGAAACTAGAGAAAGAGCAAAAGGTTTGCAGCAAGACTAGTCCCGGAGCTAAGGGGCATGTCCTACGAGGAGAGCTTATGAGAACTCAGTCTGACGACACTTGAGGACAGGAGAAATAGGGGGGATATGATAACGACATATAAAATTCTGAGAGGAATTGATAAGGTGGACAGAAACAGGATGTTCCAGAGATGGGACACAGCAACAAGGGGTCACAATTGGATGTTGAAGACTCAGATGAATCACAGGGACGTTAGGAAGTATCTCTTCAGTCACAGAGTTGTTAGGAAGTGGAGTAGTCTGGGAAGTGATGTAGTGGAGGCAGGATCCATACATAGTTTTAAGAAGAGGTATGATAAAACTCATGGAGCAGGAAGAGTGACCCAGCAGCGACCAGCGAAGAGGCGGGGCCAGGTTCTATGAATCGACCCCTGCACTCACAACTAGGTGAGTACACACACACACACACACACACACACACACACACACACACACACACACGCACGCACACACGCGAACTGATGCACATCAACACACAAACAAGTCTCATTTCTATAATGTCCCAATAAATTAATAAAGCCAGTTAAATCCTATATAACATTGTTAAAATAATATTAAATCCTATTATCCTATATTATATCGACTGGGAGGTATAGGGGTGCGCAAAGCAACGCATGTTGCTTTACCTGCTTTTCTGTCTTCGTGTTTGGCTTCCAGTGCATTAGTCAAGAAGATTGTTCCCGAACACTTGAGAGACGTGGTAGGAGCTCAAGACCCCAGGTTTACTGAAGCAGCGATTCGGTGGGACACACTTACAGATTCCTCCAGTAGACCAGGTCCTCCCAAAGAACACAAACAGTCCCACTGGGACAAACCGATCATGGAAAAAATCTCCAACACAATGCTCTCCAATGCCTCAGGAAAGGACAAAGCTCGTCTCCTGGCAGTGAAGGCACCACACTCAGGAGATTTCCTGTTAGCTGTTCCCAATTCCTCCTTGGGCACTCGACTAGACCCACAGGCCATTCGGATTGGTGTTGCTCTTCGCCTAGCCGCCCCCATCCTCACCGAACATAGGTGTATTTGCGGCAGGGCGACAGCTGATCAATTCGGACTTCATGGTCTCGTGTGTCGCACAGCAGAAGGGAAGTATGCCAGGCATGAGGAAGTCAATGACATCATAAAGAGAAGCCTCGCCACAGCCCGTTGCCCAGCTCAACGGGAACCCCAAGTGCAGAGGTCTGACGGAAGTCAAAAGCGTCCTGATGGAGCCACTATGCTACCTTGGAAGGATGGAAAGGAGATTGCCTGGGACGAAACGTGTGCCGCCACATTGGCAGACACCTACTTGCCATACTCCGTAGTTGAAGGGGGTGGAGCTGCCAGCCACAGGAAGACCCAGAAGATCCGCAAATATGAAGACCTTCCCCCTTGCTATAACTTCATCCCAATAGGGTCGGAGACCATTGGAGCATGGGGCAAGTGTGCTCTAAAGTTCCTAATAGAGCTGGGTGAAAAGCTCATCATAGAAACCAAGGACCACAGGGCGACCAGCTTCCTCTTTCAGAGACTCAGTGTTGCAATCCAGAGAGGAAATGCCTGCAGCATTCTGGGCACGCGGCCCACCGCCGGGGAGCTGGACGAAGTATTCGAGATGTAGCTCTGAGTCACCTATGTTGTTTTACTTTCTATCGTATTTTTGTGAATGTTTTGTCAATGTATTTTGTCTTTAAATAAAATATACATAAAATATAGGGGGTGGTAGGAGAAAATTCTCAAACAGCTTCAGGGGAGAACCTTGAGTTTTCCCTGAAGCAAGTTTATTCTTTTCTCTGAGGATGAGGGTCCCTATAACAGTTCTAGAGGTGGTACCTCCCTATATATATATATATATATATATATATATATTATATATATATATATATATATATATATATATATATTATATATATATATATATATATATATATATATATATATATATATATATATATATATATATATATATATATATATATATATATATATATATACTATATCCATATATATATCTTCGCTTAAATAGCAACGTTCATCTTGCCGTATAGGACAAGTGAAAATTTGTGTATGCAATAATTTCGCCAAAATCATTCTGAACCTAACGAAAAAAATATATTTGATCGTGTTTGTTTAGTATTAAATTATTGTAAACGTATTTAAAATATATTTAGTTGGGTTAGGCTAAAATAAATTGCTCTTGTTATAATAAGGTTAGGTAAGTTTTCTAAGATTCTTTTGGTGCAAAATTAAAAAATTTTGCATTAACATTAATGAAAAAAATATATCTTTAAACGTATAAGAGAAAATTCCAGAAAGGACTTAATTTTAAATAAGTTCTTGCTAATTGACCAGCTTTACATATTCGGCACGACATATATATATATATATATATATATATATATATATATATATATATATATATATATATATATATATATATATATATATATATATATATATATATATATATATATATATATATATATATATATATATATATATGTTATTATTATTATTATCACACTGGCCGATTCCCACCAAGGCAGGGTGGCCCGAAAAAGAAAAACTTTCACCATCATTCACTCCATCACTGTCTTGCCAGAAGGGTGCTTTACACTACAGTTTTTAAACTGCAACATTAAACACCCCTCCTGTATATATATATATATATATATATATATATATATATATATATATATATATATATATATATATATATATATATATATATAATACATATATTCACAATATCATTAACATTTTCTGCAAGTCTCTAATACTCTGAGTTTAATTAAACTATTGCTAGTGACAAGGTAATTCTAATTGAATTTTACAATGAATTACAAAGTATTTCTCTATCAGATATAATATTATTAATAATATATTTATGAGGAAGTGCTGAGCTTCATTTAATTAAGAGATCAAAAAGAGCCGAGGGTCAGGGAGTTAAACTGCAGATATATTATATTCTCCCTTAGTATTTAACTTTGTTACTCATGTAAATTTATACTCACTTCCAAGAAGTGTCTTCTAATTTCGTATAAACTTTGATCATATTTTCCCCTCATAAAATGTAAGCTAAAAACAGTTAAATCTGAGAAAACTTTTAAAGAAGACTGCTCTCTCTCACAGCTTGTGTGATCTTCCTGCAGAAAGTGGTAATGTACTTTCTCAGTTTAAAACTTTTACTAAGACTTAGGTTAAACTCCCTTAAATGAGTGAGTGTATTGCAGCAACTAAAGTTAAAAGCCTCCGGTATCAAGGGAGCACAGATCAAAGATTTCAACGAACATTATCAAGGCTGGTGGTTGCAACAGTGGGAGGTGGATGGATCCACCTTCAAGTATTTTAGATGCAACATTGAGGAAGTGGATGGCTGGGTGGATGGCTCCACTTGTAGAACCATGATGCACCTTCCAGAGATGTGGTGGCAGCAGTGGGTAAATGGGTTGGTTGGTGAGTGGGTCAGAACCACGGTAAGAACCATCCATCGTCCAGGGTTCTGATTACAGCAGCGAGGTGGGTGGAGGCCATGTAAAGAACCGTCCCCACGAAGAGCCCTATCCGTGAAGAACCATCCCCATGAGGAACCATGCCCATGAAGAACAATCCCCATGAAGAACCATCCCATGAAGAACCATCCCATGAAGAACCATCCTCATGAAGAACTATCCACATGAAGAACCATCCCCATGAAGAACCACGCCCATGAAGAACCATCCCCATGAAGAACCATCCCCATGAAGAAAACCCCCCATTAAGAACCATCCCGATGAAGAACGATCCCCATGAAGAACCATCCCATTGACGACGGGGCCCCGTCGATCAATCAGTACCCAGGTTCCAGCCAATGAGAAGATGGTTTTGGAAATCGCAGAGGTGATGTGGGTACCACTCGCCTGTCTGCCCTTGTCATTTCCATTCTAGAGCTGGTTGAAGTACGGTCTGCTCTCTAGTGGCTTCTATTTTGCCTTGCTTACTGTGGAGTGCACTAATACCTATTGTTGTATATAGTGTACATACTTTTGTTCTATATTAGTGAAGGATAATATAAGTCAAAAGTTTTTCTGCTGTGTTTATTTTGCTCCCTTTACACCCAGGATAACAGGCCATTTGGACTCCTGGGTTGTAATAGCTGTACACACACACATACCGAAATAGTTAGAATCATATGCAAAAATTATTGGAAGGCCACAACAATACCTGGACAAACTGAAGTGGCTACTGGAACAATAATATAAGCCGCTTACACGTGACGTCACAACGTGAGCGTCCAGCATGATGGTGGTCAAGTCTGCGGCAGTGACACTGTGCTTACGTCGCACGAGATGAAACAAAATATTACATGAAGAAAAATACTCCACATTTCTACTAATAATACAGTAATATGTATAAATATAACGTTTATGCAAGTAGAGTGAAGCAGTGACGCATTAAATTTTATTTATAGTATGTCACATTATATAATATATTACAAAATACTTTGTGTTGCAGAGCGGTTAATTTAACAATGTGTCCGTAGCTCATCCTGCGTGTAGAAACTCATTATTACAGAACACAATGAGCGTGTCTGACCCACTTGACATTATTACTAAAATTGAGATATTATAGTCATTTCATACACTATAATTCCATTTCATAGGTAAACTTGTACTCAGTGCACAATGATAATACAATTTAAAATAAATCATCATTACAACTAGAAACATTGGTCACGTATTATGCTACAATCTCATCAAATTTACTCTTCCCATTATAGTTTTTCTGGATGTTTTTTTCTAAATGGTTGGATGTACGGACACTACAAAGCTAAAGTATATGTCTCCGTCTATATCCTTTGCATTTCAAGTAAGTGATATCTTCATACAAAATGAGGCGTCATAGACACTGTTAACCTAGACTTAATTTAGATCTGACAAAATCTTTTGATCTGTTGATGTTGTAAATGTCTCCATAAGCAAGTTTTACTTGACACATGTCATTATGATGGACAATGGATCTCTAAGTTTCTGTCTCTTCTATTCTGTTTAAACTCTTTCGGCAGTTCGTTTCCAACAATAGTGTTTGAAGTGTTTTTAGACAACCCATAAATATGTTTGACATTCTCTAAATTTAATGCAAGTTTAGTAAGTGATCGACCTTACCATGCTCCTCGAGTCCTATATGAGAGAGAGAATGCCCAAAAGTTCAACTTTAATCCGTTTGTCAATAATTTATGCACATGAAATCACTTATTTGTACTCACCTATTTGTGAGTGGGGTCGATTCATAGCTCCTGGCCCCACTTCTTCGCTGCCCTTTATTAGGTTCACTATGTGTTCCAAGAGCTTTATCGTACCTCTTCTTAATGCTATGTATGGATCCTGTCTCCATTATATTTAAAGTGTTAGGGCTCAGTGAACAAGTCGGGAAGTGAGATACAAGCTGCCTAACCCAGAAAAGGGAGGCGAGGGCTACAATTTATATAAATAATTTTTGAAAGTAAAATCAGTGCCAGACGAGGGGAAAGGAGGCCTAGAGCCGGGGTAGGCAGTGTTGCCACAAGCCAACACTACTGAAAATTCAAAAATAATAAGTGTGACCCAAGCCAAAGAGTTAAGTGCAAGGACAGATGAGGTAGTGCATAAAGTGAGGGGAAAGAAAAGGAAAAACAACCAGCAATTATTCTTGGTTTATTGATGTTTTTCTGGAAACAACAGTGTCCATAATAAAAAATGAAAGCATCCAACTGGTCAGTAAAGTTCACAACTTGATAGTGTAGTGCAAGACTATTGTGCACTAGATAATAACAAGTGTATTAGATAACAGCATATTAGAAATAACAAGTGTATTAGATAATAACAGCGTATTAGACAATAACATGCGTACGACACTGAGTCGTAACCCCGGTCTCATTCGGCCAGGCATCGGTGCGAGTCATCATAAGTGATAAGGTGTGACCCCAAGGCAGACTGTAAAGTGCAAATCTAGTGCTGTGAATAGAGCACTGTAAATAACATTAAAACAAATATAGGGAAGAAATTGAAGTGGAACCAGGAGTCAGGAGTGCACTAACGAGTTTAACGCTGCCAGCCGTATGTACTCGCCTAAGTGTGGTGTTGGGGATTCGGGTGTAAGGTCCGGGTCCCGCCAACTGTAATGTGAGGTCCTCTCTCAGTGTGAGGAAGGAATTGGATAATAACCAGCAGTAATTGGTATTTAAATCCAGAAAGTGCAATAAGTGGAGAAGGTAGCATTACTAGGAAACAGAGCTGGGACTACAAATTTGAGTGTGGTGTAGGGCTTATTAGGCCACAATAACAGCAACATATTCCCCAACTCACCCACCCACTACCAGGCCCAATATCCCTTCCCACTCTCCACCTCATCATCACTCTGCCCCACCCTTTCCCACTCTCCACCTCTCAATCACTCTGCTCCATCCCTCTAATCCTCTCTCCTCCTCCCCTCCCTCTAAAGATCTCTCTCCCCCTCACAACTCTCCCACCCCCACACACACGAACGCACACACATATGCACACAAGTACACACATACACACACCACCATCAAACACACACACACCCACACATCAAACACACACACACACAACACACACACACACACACACACACACACACACACACACACACACACACACACACACACACACACACACAAATGTGTGTGTGTGTCATGTCATCCAACAAGTGTTGGATGACATATGAACAACCGAGGAGGAGGTGCAGAAGCTGCTAAGTGACCTTGATACCTCAAAGGCGATGGGACCGGACAACATCTCCCCGTGGGTCCTGAGAGAAGGAGCAGAGATGCTGTGCATGCCCCTAACCACAATCTTCAACACATCCCTTGAAACTGGGCAACTACCTGAGAAATGGAAGACAGCAAATGTTGTCCCCATATTTAAGAAAGGAAACAGAAACGAGGCACTAAACTACAGACCTGTGTCTCAGACATGTATAGTATGCAAAGGCATGGAGAAGATTATCAGGAGGAGAGTGGTGGAACACCTGGAACGGAACAAGATTATAAATGAAAACCAGCATGGGTTCATGGAAGGCAAATCCTGTGTCACAAACCTGGAGTTTTATGACAAGGTAACAGAAGTAAGACACGAGAGAGAGGGGTGGGTTGATTGCATTTTCCTGGACTGCAAAAAGGCCTTTGACACAGTTCCTCACAAGAGATTAGTGCAGAAGCTGGAGGATAAGGCGCATATAACAGGGAGGGCACTGCAATGGAACAGGGAATACCTGACAGGGAGGCAACAACGAGTCATGGTATGTGAAGAGGTATCACAGTGAGCGCCTGTGACGAGCGGGGTCCCACAGGGGTCAGTTCAATTACCAGTGCTATTTTTGATATATGCGAACGACATGATGGAAGGAATAGGCTCTGAAGTGTCTCTATTCGCAGATGATGTGAAGCTGATAAGAAGAATTAAATCGGATGATGATGAGGCAGGTCTGCAAAGAGACCTGGACAGGCTGGACACGTGGCCCAGAAACTGGCTACTCGAATTCAACCCTGCCAAATGCAAAGTCATGAAGATTGGGGAGAGGCAAAGAAGACCGCAGACAGAGTATAGGCTAGGTGGACAAAGACTATAGACCTCACTCAGGGAGAAAGATCTTGGGGAGACCATAACACCTAGCACATCACCGGATGCACACATCAACTAAATAACTGCTGCAGCATACGGGCACCTGGCAAACCTGAGAATAGCGTTCCGATACCTTAATAAGAAATCGTTCAAGACACTGTACACTGTGTATGTTAGGCCCATACTGGAGTATGCAGCACCAGTCTGGAAACCACACCTAGTCAAGCATGTCAAGAAGTTAGAGAAAGTACAAAGGTTTGCAACAGGGCTAGTTCCAGAGCTCAGGGGAATGTTGTACGAGGAATGGTTGAGGGAAATCGGACTGACAACACTGGAGGACAGAAGGGTCAGGGGAGACATGATAACAACATACAAGATACTGTGGGGAATACACAAGGTGGACAGAGACAGGATGTTCCAGAGAGGGGACACAGAAACAAGGGGTCACAATTGGAAGCTGATGTGGAGAAATTTTCTCCAGGAGGGGGGTATCAGCCCCCTTCAGCCCTTTCAGCCCCTTCAGCCCCTTTCAGCCCTGAGGGGCCAAGCCCTCTCAGAAGGGGCGAGCGTCTTGTTTACTGCTACAGTGAGTAATTGATCACAGATGCTATGCCACGTAGTCAAGTGACCTCTGCTCCTTGCAGCGGTGTTGCAAAGTGTATTTTTATAAGAGACAGTACATTCTTAGTTTAGCAGGACAATTAAGGAAAATCCTGCTCCCACTTTGTTACCATAGTAAAGATAGTGTACATTGTTGTCTATGCTTAAGACAGCAAGAAACAAACATTCTGCTTTGCTTCATCGAGGAGGTGACAAGGATGCAAGGTACTAGGTCAGCGTTTTTTTGTGTGTATTAGGGCAGTGATGGCTTGGGGCGGTATGGCATCGCCAGACTATCTTTGACTCTAGGGAGAGTGACACTGATGCCAGGATAACTAGCAAAGAACACTGATCTGTGCATTAGTGTGAACAAAGTGTCTCAAACACAATAAACATAAGAGAAGTGTGATCAGCTTCTCTTTTGATACATTGTGAACAATAAAGACAAATCTTGTGGAACATAGTGTACCAGTGTGCGTTTCCTAGACAATGGAAGACGTGGACTTCCAAGGACACTTCAGCTTCTATCAAGTCACCGATACCTGTCGAAGGTGTTGAGAACACCATAGCTCACGCTACAAGAGCAAGGTATGTTACGAATTTCTTGTAGATCGGGGGACTGCACAGTTCTTGAGTCGCAAAGAGTTTGTAATCAACCTATAGTCGGCAGTAAGGTGTGGACTTTTGAGTCCAAACAAGTAGGTATATCGTCAGCCATCATCGAATGAAATATGCTGACATAACACCCCCCCAGGGGTAATTTATATACTTACAAATTATATCTCTTGACAGCCCATGTTGAGATGGTTTCGACAGCTTTCAAGACCTCGTCTGCAGGGGCGGCTGTGTAGACGATTTGCTGTCATTTATCAGCTAAGTGTTCATTATATTTATATTTATAAATTATACATAGCTGGTAAGGCCAATATCTTCAACAGCTGAAGACTCAGACGAGTCACAGGGACGTTAGGAAGTATTTCTTCAGTCATAGAGTCGTCAGGAAGTGAAATAGCCTAGCAAGTGACGTAGTGAAGGCAGGAACCATACATAGTTTTAAGAAGAGGCATGACAAAGCTCAGGAAGCAGAGAGGGAGAGGACCTAGTAGCGATCAGTGAAGAGGCGGGGCCAGGAGCTGAGTCTCGACCCCTGCAACCACAATTAGGTGAGTACACACACACACACACACACACACACACGAAGCGATGTAGTGAAGGTAGGATCCATACATAGCTTTAAGCAGAGGTATGATAAAGCTCACGGTTCAGGGAGAGTGACCTAGTAGCGACCATCACACTTTCTCCCAAACAATCACTCTTTCCCCCTCCTTCTCTCTCCCCTCCCTCTTATACTCTCATCTCCCATCCAATCACTTTCTCCACCTCTCTCTATTTCTCTCTCTCTCTCTCTCTCTCTCTCTCTCTCTCTCTCTCTCTCTCTCTCTCTCTCTCTCTCTCTCTCTCTCTCTTTTTTTTTTTTTTTTTTTTACACAGGGTTTGACAAGGTTAAGGATCCCTAGCTTTATTGACAAGCTATTTACAGGTTAAGGATTCCTAACTTTATTGGCAAGCTAAGAGCTGTTACCTACATCAGCTCATTTGAAAGCATTTTTATTGTTAAAAGACATACAAGTAGGATGAAGTTGGAGCCATCTGTGGGCCAGCATTTTCATTTGATCAACTGACTTTATCTCGTTGACATCATTATGCTGTACGAATGTGTTCCATACTCGAGTCATCCTGGGTATGTATGATCTCAGATGGAGTGATGTTCTGGAGAAGGGTACAGCCAGAGTGAAGTTGCTGCTTTCCGCCCGTCTTGTGGTGTAAAAGCTTGTTTCACGCTGTCCTCGAAGTGGATCCAAGTGTGGTATTTTGACAATATTGGCCCTGTACATAACAGTAAGGCCACCCACATTCCTCCTATTTTGAAGGTTCTGCTGAAATGACATGACAGTTCTCTCTCTCTCTCTTCTCTCTCTCTCTCTCTCTCTCTCTCTCTCTCTCTCTCTCTCTCTCTCTCTCTCCTCTCTCTCTCTCTCTCTCTCTCTACTCTCTCTCTCTCTCTCTCTCTCTCCCACTCTCTCTCCCACACTCTCATTCTCCCACCTCCCTCTTACACTCCCATTCTATCACTTTCTCTCTCTCCCTCTCTCTCTCCCTCCTCTCTCTCTCTACTTTCTCTCTCTCTCTCTCTCTCTCTCTCTCTCTCTCTCTCTCTCTCTCTCTCTCCTCTCTCTCTCTCTCTCTCTCTCTCTCTCTCTCCTCTCTCTCTCTTTCTCTCCCTCTCCCTTCATCCTCACAATCCATCCATCTTCTTTCTCCTCCCCTGTCTTTTTCTCCCCCCCTCTCTCTCCCCTATCCTTTCCCACTCTCCCTTTCTCCTCTCTCCATACCCCCTTGCACCCCCTAATGAGTCCTGGTCACAGGCCGGGCCGCGGGGGCATTGACCCCCGGAACTCTCTCCAGGTAATCTCTCCTTGCCACTGTCCCCTACCTCCAACTTCATATGATTCTTCCCTACCCTACCTCCCTCCCCCTCACCCACTCTACAACAAACACCCCTCTCCCCCAAACACCCACTCTGAAAATAAACAAACTTCGTTATGTGGTAAAATGAGTTACCCAAGAACAAGGCCGAGAACCAGGGGTCTAGTGGACAAATCCTGGAGGGAAGACTGGGAGGCAGAGCTCAAAAAAAGGAAGACTGGGGAAGGAAGCTAGAAGAGCTTGGCAAGAAAATGTAGGAGGGGATAGCTGCAGAAAGCAGGAAGTGGAAGCAACAAGCCATAGCAGCAGAAGCTAAGATGCAGTGCTTAGAAGAAGAACTGAAAAACCTGAAGCAGCTTAAAGAGAAAAATGACAGTACAGACATTTCATCAGGAACTTCTACATCAGGCACAGACAAGGGGACTGGAGGGAGCAAAGAAGCTTTAATATATGCTAATGCAGCATCAGACCCATGTGGGGCCAAGACAAAGACGAGGAGCACACTAGGAGCAAATAAGAGGTCTGAAGATAATGAAGGAGCTATGATATATGCAAAGACTCTAACAGACACCTGCAGGGGCCAGGAACAGCTGAGCAGGGAAGACAGACCACTGAGCATAGGGGACTCAGCCAGGGAAGGGATTGAAGGAAGGAATGCTCCAATGGAAGGAATTTAAACACCTCAGAGGATACAATGGGAGACTCAGTGGGAGGACGAAAGGAAAGGGAGAGAACAGTTTTTGTTAACAGGCTCCAGGAAGTTGAAGGGTAAATCTATGATGCAAGAAAACAGGAGGAGAAAAAAGTGATTGAAGGTATCATGAAAGCAATAGGTGAGGGCGACATGACCCAGGTGACAAATTTTTGGAGAACTGGGTAGTTTGCATAGGGGAGGGAAATGGCCTAGGAAAGGGTGAGACTGAAAGAGAGAGTACAAAGATGAAAGGAGGAATGAGAGGAAATGACAGAAGAACCTAGACCCAGGTGGAAGGGCTAACACTCCCTTGAGAAACACCCGCACACTGATTCCTCTGTCCCCACCCCCACACCACAAACCCCACCCCTACAGCAACTCCCTACAGGCACTCTGCCCCCCATCCCACTGCAACCCCCCATAGCCCTCTGCCAGGGCTCTCACCCCCCAACCCCAATATTCTCCCAGTACCACAGTTTCAGAAAAGAAGTTTAAGGTTTGGTACATGAACACAGATGGAATAACGAATAAATATGAGGAGTGGCATGAAAGAATCAATGAGAAATCCCCAGACATCATAGCTGTCACAGAAACAAAACTCACTGAGACAATAGCAGATGCAGTTTTCCCACCAGGATATCAGACCCTTAGGAAAGATAGAAGGAGCAGAGGAGGAGGAGGGGTTGCACTGCTCATAAAAAAATGATGGAGATTTGAGGAAATGGAAGGCATGGACGAGAGTGGAGAAAGGGATTACTTAGTACGTACACTTCTTTCTGGGGAACATAAGGTAGTCATTGCAGTGATGTATAATCCACCACAGAACTGCAGGAGGCCAAGAGAGGAATATGAAGAGAGCAACAGAGTAATGGTGGACACACTGGCTGAGGTGGAAAGAAGAACTCACTCGAGCAGAGCAAAGTTACTGGTTATGGGTGATTTCATCCACGAGGAGATCGATTGGGAAAACCTGGAACCATACAGGGGTCCCGAAACATGGAGAGCCAAGATAATGGATGTGGTACTGGAAAACCTCATGCATCAACATGTTAAGGACACTACCAGAGAGACAGGGAAGGATGAACCTGCAAAACTGGATCGCATGTTCACCCTGAGCAGTTCAGACATTGAGGACAACACATATGAAAGGCCCCATGGAGCTAGTGATCATGTGGTTCTGTGTTTTGAACACATAGTAGAGTTACAAGTGAAGAGGGTAACATGAGTTGAATGGGAAAAGCCAAACTATAAAAGGGGTGATTTCACAGGTATGAGGAACTTCCTGCAAGACGTTCAGTGGGACAGAGAATTAATAGAAAATTCAGTAAACGAAATGATGGAATACGTAGCAACAAAATGCACGGAGGCAGAGGAAATGTTTGTTCCCAAGGGCAACAGAAATAATGGGAAGAGTCGAACGAGTCCCTAGTATCCTCGAGGGTGTAGGGAAGCAAAAACTAAGTGCACCAGAGAATGGAAAAGGTACAGAAGGCAAAGGACCCAGGAAAATAAGGAGATTAGCCGAAGAGCCTTCTGGAGTTTTATGACAAAGGAACAGAAGTAAGACACGAGAGAGAGGGGTGGGTTGATTGCATTTTCCTGGACTGCAGGAAGGCCTTCGACACAATTCCTCACAAGACATTAGTGCAGAAGCTGGAGGATCAGAGGCATATTACAGGAAGGGCACTACAATGGATCAGAGAATACCTGACAGGGAGGCAACAACGTGTCGTGGTACATGATGAGGTATCACAGTGGGCGCCTGTGCCAAGCGGGGTCCCACAGGGGTCAGTCCTAGAACCTGTGCTATTCGCAGATGTGAAGTTAATGAGGAGAATTAAATCAGATGAGGATCAGGCAGGGCTACAAAGAGACCTGGACAGACAGGCTTCACACCTGGTCCAGAAACTGGCTTCTCGAATTCAACCCCACCAGTTGCGAAGCCATGAAGATTGGGGAAGTGCAAAGAAGACCCCAGACATAGTATAGGCTAGGTGGACAAAGACTGCGAACCTCACTCAAGGAGAAAAATCTTGGGGTGAGCATAATAACGAGCATGTCTCTGGAAGCACACATCAACCAGATAACTGCTGCAGCATATGGGCGCCTGGCAAACCTGTGAATAGCGTTCCGATACCTTAGTAGGGAATCATTCAAGACACTGTACACTGTGTACGTCAGGCCCATATTGGACTATGCAGCACCAATTTGGAACTGGTTAAGCACGTCAAGAAATTAGAGAAAGTTCGAAGGTTTGGAACAAAGTTAGTTCCAGAGCTAAGGGAAATGTCCTACGAAGTAAGGTTGAGGGAAATCGGCCTGATGATACTGGAGGACAGTAGGGTTAGGGGAGACATGATAACGACATACAAAATACTGCATGGAATAAATAAGTGAACAGAGACAGGATGTTCCAGAGGACACAGAAACAAGGGGTCACAATTGGAAGTTGAAGACTCAGACTAGTCAAAGGGATGTTAGGAAGTATTTTTTCAGTCACAGAGTTGTCAGGAAGTGGAATAGTCTAGCAAGTGATGTAGTGGAGGCAGGAACCATACATAGCTTTAAGACAAGGTATCATAAAGCTCAAGGAGCAGAGAGAGAGAGAGAGGACCTAGTAGCGATCAGTGAAGAGGCGGGGGCAGGAGCTGAGTCTCGACCCCTGCAACCACAGTTAGGTGAGTACAATTGTGTGAGTACATCACTCTTCACAGTGTTTTACTCCCTGACAACTCTTTGATTGAAGAAATACTACTTTCTAACATCCCAGTGATTCAACTATGTTTTCAACTTTTAGTTGTTACCCCTTGTTGCTGAGTTTCATCTCTGAAATATTCTGCTCCTATCCACTTCGTCAATTCCTCTCTGTATTTTATATGTTGTTATCACGTCCCCCTATCCCTCCTGTCCTTCAGTGTCGTCAGGTTGATTTCCCGTATTCTCTTCTCGTAGGACATACCCCTTAGCTCCGGGACTAGTCTTGCTACAAACCTTTTGCACTTTCTCCAATTTCTTAACGTATTGATCAGGTGTGGTTGCACACTGGTGCTGCATACTCCATACATAGACCTGATGTAGACAGTGTAGTGTCTTGAATGACTCCTTACTCAGGTGTTGAAATGCTATTCTTAGGTTTGCCAGGTGTCCATATGTTGCAGCAGTTATTTGGTTGATGTGCGCCTCAGGGGATGTGCTAGGTAGGAGGCTCTTGCCATATTTCTGCATGTGTTTGAAAGTAGCATGTTAGGTTGCTACACTCAGACCTAAGGCTATCTATAACAACAAAGACGGGGAATCAGATAAACTAGCTGTAGTTTCATCTATGTAAGCTAAGTAACTGCTGTACCCGAAAATAATGACTTGTTTTAATAATCCCAATGTAATATGTATTACATAACACTTTTATAAGTTTTGGGTTTAAAACTCTTTATCATACACCATGGCTAAGGAAGGGAAAAAATGAGTGTTTGACTGTCAAAAATGTCGGCTACAGTTGCTCGAGTCACGTGACTGCAAAACTCTCTCACAGGTTTTGAGAAATGCTTCACCCAATATTGCACTCTTGAGAAGAAAAAAAAACGATCTTACAAGGTAATCTTCAATGACAGCAAGTAACTTAGAACATCGCCACGTACAAATTTGTAAAAAGTTATCACAGTGTCACCACGTACATCGTTACCACGTACGTTGATCCGTACGTTAGCAAGTACGGTATCATATAAAACGATATCATGCACTTTATCAAGCATAACGTTATTGTGCATAATACTACGAACAACTTTACGACTTGTACGTTATCACGCACAACGTTACCCGATATAACATTAGCCCGTAAAGTGCTTTGACGTTCAACATTTCCATATATAACAATCCCTCGTACAACGTTACCAGGTACAACGTCAATACGTACAATGTAATCATGTTCAACATTTCCACATACAACATTTCCACACACAAAGTACCAGCAGTAAAAACAACAACAAGAGTTACTGAGACTGTCAACTGGAAGACCGGAAGCCAGAAATATCCATAAATTCCCTGGTTAATTAAAATCCTCACTTTAAAACAGCCGGATGCTAATTTCTGGTTACAGCGTCCAGACAGCTACTGAAAAGTGAACCTTCCAGAAGTGACGTTAACTACGCGTTAGCAAGCTCTCAAAAGTGACCATAAATGACTTTTAGCAAGGTTGCAAAAGTGATCTTAATTGAGCGTTAACAAGCTTCTAGAAGTGACCTTAACCCAGCGTTATCAGGTTTCCAGAAGTGACCTAAACTGAGCGTTATGAAGCTTCTAGAAATGACCTTAACCTAGCTATAGCAAGATTTTATAAGTGACCTTAAGTGAAGGTGAGTAAACCTCTAGAAATGACTGCAAGTAAACGTGAGTAAAGACACAGAATAACCTTATGTGAACGTGTTCAAAATTCCAGAAAAACACAAGAAATAAGTAAGTGACCTTGATAAATTCTGCTTAAGTGACCTTGATGAAGATTCCTTCAAGATTCGTTTGAAGGTCGTTGCTGGTCCAACTTGCCAGACGCTTCTACAAGTCTTAACATAAAATATATATTGTTTATCACCTCTATCACACACTCAGGCCTACCATTAATAAGGCTTTGCCAGCAACATTATAGATGCTATTGGCCCATTGGAGAGAGAAAAAAGTGTCAGCAATAACTGAAACCTCAGGCGTGGGTCATCGATCATTTACATTACGGTGTGGACCACAAACTATTTACGCAAAAAGATTGATAAACGGACAGAATTAAACGCTTAATATATTTCTCAGGGTACGTTGTTGCTAGATGTATAATAAAAATAGTTTTCGTAACTTATTTGTAATTCAAAGTATGTTTTAGCTCAACGTAATGTAACCTAACTTAAATAAGGAAGACTGTAAACTGAAGGGAGGATGAGAGGCCAAGAGGTGAAGGAAGGATGAGAGGCCAGGAGGTGAAGGGAGGACGAGAGGCTAGGAGACGAAGAGAGGATGAGAGGCCAGGAAATGAAGGGAGGGTGAGAGGCCAGGAAGTGAAGGTAGGATGAAAGGCCAGGAGATAAAGGGAGGGTGAGAGGCCAGGAAGTGAATGTAGGATGAGAGGCCAGGGGATGAAACGATGATGAGAGGCCAGGAGGTGAAAGGAGGATGAGAGGCCAGGAGTTGAAGAGAGGATGAAAGGCCAGAAGGTGAGGGGAGGATGAGATACCAAGAGGTGAGGGGAAGATGAGAGGCCAGGAGGTGAGGTGAAGATGAGGAAAAGATGAGAGGCCAGGAGGTGACTGGTAGATGAGAGGCCAGAAGGTGAGGGGAAGATAAGAGGCCAGGAGGTGAAGAGAGGATGAGAGGCCACGAGACGAGGGGAGGATGAGAAGCCAAGAGGTGAAGGAAGGATGAGAGGCCAGGAGGTGAAGAGAGGATGAGAGGCCACGAGATGAGGGGAGGATGAGAGGCCAAGAGGTGAAGGAAGGATGAGAGGCCAGGAAATGAAAGGAGGATGAGATGCCAGGAGACGAAGGGAGGATGAAAGGCCAGGAGATGAAGGAAGAATGAAAGGCCAGAGAGTGAGGGGAGGATGAGAGGCCAGGACGTGGGGAAGGATGAGAGGCCAGTAGGTGAAGGGAGGATGAGAGGCCAGGAGATGAAGGAAGGATGAAAGGCCAGGGGGTGAGGGGAGGATGAGAGGCCAGGAGGTGGGGGAGGATGAGAGGCCAGTAGGTGAAGGGAAGATGAGAGACCAGGGGGTGAGGGGAGGATGGGAGGCCAGGAGGTGAAGGATGAGAGGCCAGGGGGTGAGGGGAGGATGAGAGGCCAGGAGTGTGGGGGAGGATGAGAGGCCAGTAGGTGAAGGAAGGATGAGAGGCCAGGGGGTGAGGGGAAGATGAGAGGACAGGTGGTGAAGGGAGGATGAGAGGCCATGGGATGAGGGGAAGGATGAGAGGCCAGGAAGTGAAGGAAGGATGAGAGGCCAGGTGGTGAAAAGAGGATGAGAGGCCAGGGGGTGAGGGGAGGATGAGAATCTAGGGGGTGAGGGGAGGATGAGAGGCCAGGAAGTGAATGATGATGAAAGTTTTTCTTTTTCGGGCCACCCTGCCTTGTTGGGAGACTGCCGATGTGTTAATAATAATAATAAAATATAAACCATACCACGGGCGGGGATAGAACCCGCGATCAGAGAGTCTCAAAACTCCAGACCGTCGCGTTAGCCACTAGACCAGCTAGCCACAATAAGATTCGTCCAACTAGGTATATTTCTACACCATAGGAAGGTTAGCATAGGCACCACTGTGACCACAAATGCAAGTTTTTACAGACGAATCTCCAGCTAGAGTGGCCGTGACGAACTCTAGCTCAAGTTCCCTCAAAGCCGTTAACATGACTCACGAAATCGTAATGATACCTAGTTGGACGAATCTTGTTGTGGCTAGCTGGTCCAGTGGCTAACGCGACGGTCTGGAGTTTTGAGACTCTCTGATCGCGGGTTCTATCCCCGCCCGTGGTATGGTTTGTTTGCAATCGTGTCATTACGATTTCGTGAGGTTTGCAATCGTGTCATTACGATTTCGTGAGGTTTGCAATCGTGTCATTACGATTTCGTGAGTCATGTTAATAATAAAATATGTGAGTGTTCTAGAATGTGAATAATTCCGACTAAGATGAAAATAAAACGTCCGTACAATGTTACGAAATTTTAATGGGGAAATAAAAAGAGACAATACCGTGAGACAAACTCAACACAGATAACCAATACACAAGAGACTGAAACTCATTACGACGTTTCGGTCTGACTTAGACCATTAACTAGTTACATGGAGTAACAAGGTAGTGAAGACACCGGTCACAGGGCGGAGCTACCTCTAATGTCTTATTGCCATTTTTATCACTCTTCCACTACTTTTTTTCTACTACTACTACTACTACTACTACTACCACCACCACCACCACTACAACTACCACCACTACCACAACAACCACCACCATACTACTACCATATTGATACCTCTCAAATCCAACCCCTCCCACTCATGTACTTATCTAACCTAAATTTGAAACTACCCAAAGTCCCAGCCTCAATAACCCAACTAGGTAGACTGTTCCACTCATCAACTACCCTATTTCCAGAAAGGACATAGGAAAGTATTGGTTTGGAAATAGGGTAGTTGATGAGTGGAACAGTCTACCTAGTTGGGTTATTGAGGCTGGGACTTTGGGTAGTTTCAAATTTAGGTTGGATAAGTACATGAGTGGGAGGGGTTGGATTTGAGTGGAACTTGCACATCAGAGCTTATTTCTTGGGTGGCATTGAAAATTGGGTTGGGCAAATGTTTTGTTAGTGAGATGAATTGTAAAGGACCTGCCTAGTATGGGCCAACAGGCCTCCTGCAGTGTTCCTCCTTTCTTATATTCTTATGTTTCCCACTTCACGTTATACTACTGCAGTCTCCGCCTCCCTCATGTACATTCCAGTACTGTGTAACTAGTTAATGCTCCAGGTCAGACTGCAACGTCCTTATAAATTTCAATCTTGTATGACTGAGATATTTGTATACTGAGAAAATATTTTAAACCCAGGAACCGTTGATGAAGCCCCTGGTGGGTGCTCACTCACCAGGATCGGTTGATGAAGCCCCTGGTGGGTGCTCACTCACCAGGATCGGTTGATGAAGCCCCTGGTGGGTGCTCACTCACCAGGATCGGTTGATGAAGCCCCTGGTGGGTGCTCACTCACCAGGATCGGTTGATGAAGCCCCTGGTGGGTGCTCACTCACCAGGATCGGTTGATGAAGCCCCTGGTGGGTGCTCACTCACCAGGATCGGTTGGTGAAGCCCCTGGTTGGTGCTCACTCACCAGGAACGGTTGATGAAGCCCCTGGTGGGCGCTCACTCACCAGGAACGGTTGATGAAGCCCCTGGTGTGTGCTCACTCACCAGGAACGGTTGATGAAGCCCCTGGTGGGCGCTCACTCACCAGGAACGGTTGATGAAGCCCCTGGTGGGCGCTCACTCACCAGGAACGGTTGATGAAGCCCCTGGTGGGTGTTCACTCACCAGGAACGGTTGATGAAGCCCCTGGTGGGCGCTCACTCACCAGGAACGGTTGATGAAGCCCCTGGTGGGTGCTCACTCACCAGGAACGGTTGATTAAGTCCTGGTGGGTGCTCACTCACATGGAACGGTTGATTAAGTCCTGGTGGGCGCTCACTCACCAGGAACGGTTGATGAAGCCCTGGTGGGCGCTCATTCACCAGGATCGGTTGATGAAGCCCCTGGTGGGTGCTCACTCACCAGGAACGGTTGATTAAGTCCTGGTGGGTGGTCACTCACCAGGAACGGTTGATTAAGTCCTGGTGGGTGCTCACTCACATGGAACGGTTGATTAAGTCCTGGTGGGCGCTCACTCACCAGGAACGGTTGATGAAGCCCTGGTGGGCGCTCATTCACCAGGATCGGTTGATGAAGCCCCTGGTGGGTGCTCACTCACCAGGAACGGTTGATTAAGTCCTGGTGGGCGCTCACTCACCAGGAACGGTTGATGAAGCCCTGGTGGGCGCTCACTCACCAGGATCGGTTGATGAAGCCCCTGGTGGGTGCTCACTCACCAGGAACGGTTGATTAAGTCCTGGTGGGCGCTCACTCACCAGGAACGGTTGATGAAGCCCTGGTGGGCGCTCACTCACCAGGAACGGTTGATGAAGTCCCTGGTGGGTGCTCACTCACCAGGAACGGTTGATTAAGTCCTGGTGGGCGCTCACTCACCAGGAACGGTTGATGAAGTCCCTGGTGGGTGCTCACTCACCAGGAACGGTTGATGAAGCCCTGGTGGGCGCTCACTCACCAGGAACGGTTGATGAAGCCCTGGTGGGCGCTCACTCACCAGGAACGGATGATGAAGCCCTGGTGGGCGCTCACTCACCAGGAACGGATGATGAAGTCCTGGTGGGCGCTCACTCACCAGGAACGGATGATGAAGCCCTGGTGGGCACTCACTCACCAGGAACGGATGATGAAGCCCTGGTGGGCACTCACTCACCAGGAACGGATGATGAAGCCCTGGTGGGCGCTCACTCACCAGGAACGTTTGATCAAGCCCTGGTGGGCACTCACCAGGAACGGTTGATGAAGCCCTGGTGGGTGCTCACTCACCAGGAACGGTTGATGAAGCCCTGGTGGGCGCTCACTCACCAGGAACGGTTGATGAAGCCCTGGTGGGCGCTCACTCACCAGGAACGGCTGATGAAGCCCTGGTGGGTGCTCACTCACCAGGAACGGATGATGAAGCCCTGGTGGGTGCTCACTCACCAGGAACGGCTGATGAAGCCCTGGTGGGCGCTCACTCACCAGGAACGGGTGATGAAGTCCTGGTGGGTGCTCACTCACCAGGAACGGCTGATGAAGCCCTGGTGGGTGCTCACTCACCAGGAACGGATGATGAAGCCCTGGTGGGCACTCACTCACCAGGAACGGCTGATGAAGCCCTGGTGGGTGCTCACTCACCAGGAACGGTTGATGAAGCCCTGGTGGGCGCTCACCCAGCAGGGACGGTTGATGAAGCCCCTGGTGGGCGCTCACCCAGCAGGGACGGTTGATGAAGCCCCTGGTGGGCGCTCACTCACCAGGAACGGCTGATGAAGCCCTGGTGGGCGCTCACCCTGCAGGGACGGTTGATGAAGCCCCTGGTGGGCGCTCAACCACCAGGAACGGCTGATGAAGCCCTGGTGGGCGCTCACTCACCAGGAACGGATGATGAAGCCCTGGTGGGCACTCACTCACCAGGAACGGTTGATGAAGCCCTGGTGGGCACTCACTTACCAGGAACGGTTGACGAAGCCCTGGTGGGCACTCACTCACCAGGAACGGATGATGAAGCCCTGGTGGGCGCTCACTCACCAGGAACGGATGATGAAGCCCTGGTGGGCGCTCACTCACCAGGAACAGATGATGAAGTCCTGGTGGGCGCTCACTCACCAGGAACGGCTGATGAAGCCCTGGTGGGCGCTCACTCACCAGGAACGGCTGATGAAGCCCTGGTGGGCGCTCACTCACCAGGAACGGCTGATGAAGCCCTGGTGGGCGCTCACTCACCAGGAACGGCTGATGAAGCCCTGGTGGGCGCTCACTCACCAGGAACGGCTGATGAAGCCCTGGTGGGCGCTCACCCAGCAGGGACGGTTGATGAAGCCCCTGGTGGGCGCTCACCCAGAAGGGACGGTTGATGAAGCCCCTGGTGGGCGCTCACTCACCAGGAACGGATGAAGCCCCTGGTGGGTGCTCACCCACCAGGGACGGTTGATGCAACTGGTTGGCGCTCACTCACCAGGAATGGTTGGTGAAACCAATGGTGGGCGCTCACCTACCAGGGACTTTATCAACCGCCCATGGTTGGCACCCACGGGGGCACTGGAAGAGTCTCTTATGGTCGAAGCATCTCTCTGTTAACATTACATAACGTTACATAACGGTACACATAACGTTACATAACGCTACGTATAATGTTACATAACGGTACACATAACGTTACATAACGCTACGTATAATGTTACATAACGTTACACATGTGTCTTATTTGATATAATGTTATTCTTAAATACATATTATACACATCATTTTGGGTGCGCACATTAACCACCTGATGCGCAGTGCTGACCAGATTTTGCGCAAATGTAGTTCTGCCTCAACACAAAGCCTTTCATGGCGCCCTTTATGGCAACTTTCATGGCGCCCTTTATGGCAACTTTCATGGTGCCATTTACAGCGTCTGCTAGTATGCACTTCAAGAGATCTTATGAAATCTTTGTATAATATAGTTTATGGGATTTTATAATATATTTTTACGATGACGTTTTTACGTTTTATGACACCGTTTACGCACTTGATGGTGCTTTTAAACGATATCTTTAATATCTTTCTGTACCCAAATTTGATATCTTTCATACTTTCCATGATATATTTTCTGCCTTTTATGATAACTTTCACCAGAGGTGATGTATGGAGAGTTACGCTGCTAGAACGACACAAAGTTTGACCCTTGAGTTATACTCTAACGTTAATACGCAAGGACGGGAGTCACTGCCACGTACATGCAAAGACGGGAGTCACTGCCACGTACATGCAAGGATGGGAGTCACTGCCACGTACATGCAAGGATTGGAGTCACTGCCACGTACATGCAAGGATGGGAGTCACTGTCACGTACATGCAAGGATGGGAGTCACTGCCACGTACATGCAAGGATTGAGTCACTGCCACGTACATGCAAGGATGGGAGTCACTGTCACGTACATGCAAGGATGGGAGTCACTGCCACGTACATGCAAGGATTGGAGTCACTGCCACGTACATGCAAAGATGGGAGTCACTGCCACGTACATGCAAGGACTGGAGTTACTGCCACGTACATGCAAGGATGGGAGTCACTGCCACGTACATGCAAGGATGGGAGTCACTGCCACGTACATGCAAGGATGGGAGTCACTGCCACGTACATGCAAGGACGGGAGTCACTGTCACGTACATGCAAGGACGGGAGTCACTGCCACGTATATGCAAGGACGGGAGTCACTGCCACGTACATGCAAGGACGGGAGTCACTGCCACGTACATGCAAGGATGGGAGTCACTGCCACGTACATGCAAGGATTGGAGTCACTGCCACGTACATGCAAGGATGGGAGTCACTGTCACGTACATGCAAGGATGGGAGTCACTGCCACGTACATGCAAGGATTGGAGTCACTGCCACGTACATGCAAGGATGGGAGTCACTGTCACGTACATGCAAGGATGGGAGTCACTGCCACGTACATGCAAGGACGGGAGTCACTGCCACGTACATGCAAGGATGGGAGTCACTGCCACGTACATGCAAGGATTGGAGTCACTGCCACGTACATGCAAGGATGGGAGTCACTGTCACGTACATGCAAGGATGGGAGTCACTGCCACGTACATGCAAGGATTGGAGTCACTGCCACGTACATGCAAGGATGGGTGTCACTGTCACGTACATGCAAGGATGGGAGTCACTGCCACGTACATGCAAGGATTGGAGTCACTGCCACGTACATGCAAAGATGGGAGTCACTGCCACGTACATGCAAGGACTGGAGTTACTGCCACGTACATGCAAGGATGGGAGTCACTGCCACGTACATGCAAGGATGGGAGTCACTGCCACGTACATGCAAGGATTGGAGTCACTGCCATGTACATGCAAGGATTGGAGTCACTGCCACGTACATGCAAGGATGGGAGTCACTGCCACGTACATGCAAGGATGGGAAGTCACTGCCACGTACATGCAAAGATGGGAGTCACTGCCACGTACATGCAAGGATGGGAGTCACTGCCACGTACATGCAAGGATGGGAGTCACTGCCACGTACATGCAAAGATGGGAGTCACTGCCACGTACATGCAAGGATTGGAGTCACTGCCACGTACATGCAAGGATGGGAGTCACTGCCACGTACATGCAAGGATGGGAGTCACTGCCACGTACATGCAAGGATGGGAGTCACTGCCACGTACATGCAAGGATGGGAGTCACTGCCACGTACATGCAAGGATTGGAGTCACTGCCACGTACATGCAAGGATGGAAGTCACTGCCACGTACATGCAAGGATGGGAGTCACTGCCACGTACATACAAGGATGGGAGTCACTGCCACCTACATACAAGGATGGGAGTCAGTGCTACGTACAAAAAAGGATGGGAGTCACTGCCACGTACATACAAGGATGGAAGTCTCTGCCACGTACATGCAAGGATGGGAGTCACTGCTACGAATATACAAGGATGGGAGTCACTGCCACGTACATATAAGGATGGGAGTCACTGCCACTTACATGCAAGGATTGGAGTCACTGCCACGTTCATGCAAGGATGGGAGTAACTGCCACGTACATGCAAGGATGGGAGTCACTGCCACGTACATACAAGGATGGGAGTCACTGCCACATACATGCAAGGATGGGAGTCACTGTCACGTACATACAAGGATGGGACTCACTGCCACGTACATACAAGGATGGGAGTCACTTCCATGTTCATACAAGGATGGAAGTCACTGCCACGTACATGTAAGGATGGGAGTCAGTGCTACGTACAAAAAAGGATGGGAGTCACTGCCACGTACATACAAGGATGGAAGTCTCTGCCACGTACATGCAAGGCTGGGAGTCACTGCTACGAATATGCAAGGATGGGAGTCACTGCCACGTACATGCATGGATAGGAGTCACTGCCACGTACATACAAGGATGGGAATCACTGCCACTTGCATACAAGGATGGGAGTCACTGCCACGTTCATGCAAAGATGAGAGCAACTGCCACGTACATGCGAGGATGGGAGTCACTGCCACGTACATGCAAGGATGGGAGTCACTGCCACGTACATACAAGGATGGGGTCACTGCCACGTAAATGCAAGGACGGGAGTCACTTCCACGTACATACAAGGATGGGAGTCACTGCCACGTACATACAAGGATGGGATCACTGCCACGTACATGCAAGGATGGGAGTCACTGCCACGTACATGCAAGGACGGGAGTCACTGCCACGTACATACAAGGATGAGGTCACTGTCACGTTCATACAAGGAAGGGGTCACTGCCACGTATATACAATTAAGGGAGTCATTGCCACGTACTTACAAGGATGGGAGTCACTGCCACGTACATACAAGGATGGGAGTCATTGCCTCGTACATGCAAGGATGGGAGTCACTGCCACGTACGTACAAGGATGGGAGTCACTGCCGCGTACATACAAAAATGGGAGTCACTGCTACGTGCATACAAGGATGGGGTCACTGCCACGTACATACAAGGATTTGGTCACTGCCACGTACATGAAAGGATAGGAGTCACTGCCACGTACATGCAAGAATGGGAGTCACTTCCACGTACATACAAGGATGGGAGTCACTACCACGCACATGCAAGGATGGGAGTCGCTGCCACGTATATACAAGGATGGGAGTCACTTCCACGTACATGCAAGGATGAGAGTCACTTCCACGTACATACAAGGATGAGAGTCACTGCCACGTACATGCAAGGATGGAGTCACTACCACGTACATAAAAGGACGGGAGTCACTGCCACGTACATACAAGGATGGGAGTCACTGCCACGTATATACAAGGATGGGAGTAACTGACACATACATGAGAACATAAGAATGTAGGAACACTGCAGAAGGCCTACTGGCCCATACGAGGCAGGTCCTTAAATACACGCAAGGACGGGAGTCACTGCCACGTACATGCAAGGATGGAGTCACTGACACGTACATAAAAGGACGGGAGTCACATCCACGTACATACAAGGATTTGAGTCATTACCACGTACATGCAAGGTTTGGAGTCACTGCCACGAACATACAATGATGGGAGTCACTGCTACGTACATACAAGGATGGGAGTCACTGCAACGTACATATAAGGATGGGAGTCACTCTCCACGTACATACAAGGATGGGAGTCTCTGTCACGTACATTCAAGGTTGGGGTCACTGCCACGTATATATAAGGATGGGGTCAGTGCCACGTACATACAAGGATGGAGTCACTGCCACGTTCATAAAAGGATGGGACTCACTGCTACGTACATACAAGGATGGGGACACTGCCACGTACATACAAGGATGGGGGTCACTGCCACGTACATATAAGGATGGGAGTCACTGCCACGTACATAAAAGGATGGGAGTCACTTCCACGTACATACAAGGATGGGAGTCACTGCCACGCACATATAAGGATGGGAGTCACTGTCACGTACATACAGGGATGGGAGTCACTGCTGGTATACACAAGTATGTTTATGACTGCCACTACACACAAGGATGAGGATCACTGCCACGTACATGCAAAGATGTGGATTGCTGCCACGTACATACATGGATGAGGTGACTTAAACTGAAGTCTCCAAGCAGAAGTATTGCATATCTGGCACATTGTTTGATTGGTCTTCAAGACAGTACTGGAGGTTTATTTACAGGTATAATAACGAGCTTTTGATTTTAATTTTTAACAACGAGCCTCGACAACATCATTCGTGGTATTAAATAAGTCAGTGGTATAAACCTTGGTAATAAATACCGACAAGTTGGTTTAGAAAGACACGTAAGCAAACACTATGACATATTTATTAGAAAACGTTTCGGTCCTGGGACCTTGATCACTTCTAACATACAGAGGTAGAAAGACATTATATATATAGGCGGAGAGTGAGATGTGACGCACGTGACCTGAGGAATGTCATAAGAACATAAGAATGGAGGAACACTGTAGAAGGCCTACTGGCCCATGAGAGGCAGGTCCTTATCAAAACAACCTCTGCCTATGATGAGGACGGGTAGACGATGAAATCATGTGACTCCTGTGTTGTTGGGTTGGTGGTGCTTAAGTATCATGTATGCCAATGTTTTTGAAATTTTGTAGTTTCCAGTGTTGCGTTTTATAGTGTCGGTTACGGCGATTAGTGAGGCTTCTAGGCACCGTCGGCGTCTGAGGTCCGACGGTGCCTAGAAGCCTAGAAGGGGTTCAGGGAAACCGGCAGGCCGGACTTGAGTCCTGGAGATGGGAAGTACAGTGTCTGCACTCTGAAGGAGGGGTGTTAATGTTGCAGTTTAAAAACTGTAGTGTAAAGCACCCTTCTGGTAAGACAGTGATGGAGTGAATGATGGTGAAAGTTTTTATTTTTCGGGCCACCCTGCCTTGGTGGGAATCGGTCAGTGTGATAATAATAATAATAATAAAATAATAATGATTGCAAACAAACCTTACCACGGGTGAGGATTGAACTCGTGGCGAGAGAGTCGTAAAACTCTAGGCCAGCGCGTAAGCCACTGGGTTACGCCCTGGCCTGAAGTTTTATGACTCACTCGCCACGAGTTCAATCTCCGCCCGTGGTACAGTTTTCTTTTTCATTTGCTGGAGTTTGAATATTCTGAATACTGTTATTAATGGCTTCTGTTTCACATTTCTACTCTGAGGGAGCCGCCTTTTGGGTTTGTCGGCTACCAGTTTCTGTAATTGTTTTTCCTCCCGGCTTTATATATCTCAGGTAGACTATCTAAGAACAACCCCGTGTCCTGATTACTGCTATTCAGTACTCTCCTTAGTGCTCTCGGAATCTTCTCCAAATACCCATTTCCTTGTTGCAAATTTAAAAGCCGCATTTTAGATTAATGTCATCTATAGAAGCACCGGTGTTTACTCTTGTGCAAGAACCATGGTGCTTAGACAAGCTTAAGTTATATGTAACTCATCTTGTTCTTTTCCCCAGGACTCCTTCACACGTTCCACAAGTATTCCTGTAATCCATCCTGTTAGTATCCCATTAACTATCTGGGGTAGCCCAAAAATCCTAACTCCATTTTAGATGTACCAAGCATCTGGCAACATGAGTACCAATTTTCCCGATACGCTTCCTCTATTAACTCATGCTACACTATTTTAAGTTACTCTGCTGCAGCACTAATTTGTTGTGCCTTATAGGCAGGCGGTGATGTGGAGGAGTGGCAGACCTCAAAATGTGGCGGTGTAGTGGCAGACAGGCAGCAGATGCGGCAGCATTCGCGGCAGTGTTGAGGTGACAGAGTTTTTGAGTGCTTGCTGGCGTTGGTAGAGTGGCTGAGCGGTGGACATGAATGGCGGGCGTGGGCGTGGACGGTGGAAGGAAGGTGGGCAACTCGGGTGGGCTTTGTGGGCAGGATGGGGCGTTGGCTAAGGGCAGAAGGGAACAACTCAGCCTACTAGACTGGATGAGGGTCGCCGTTGCTGTCCCGGCCCGGGTCTTGTCCAGCTGGTGACCCGGAGAAATCTCCCATTGACCGAGAGAGATGTAGTTAGTGGGAGGGAGCTGAGTACCACCTTCTTCCAAACATAAACAACACCGAAGATGTGGTTGTTCACACACTTGATTACTACTGCATTTACCTCGCTATTTAATATTACTATTTATCCCCTTTTGTTTTTATATCTATAATATTGCTACGTTGAAGTAGATATATTGAACCTTTCAACAATCTCTGTTCTCTTATGTTTTAATAAAGTATATAAAAACCTCACTGTTGTCACTCACTTGCCTCACACTTTACTACTACTATATACACTGCAGATATTACATAGTTCAACCTCAGTTAACGTGAATCTTTGAACATCTGGCAGCAGCTCACTGGGAGTTTATCCACTCTGTCGGGGATGGGGGGGGGATAATTATAGATGAGGACAACTGGTCACACTACAACAAGCACTGCACTTCACTCTCCTCTACCCAGGTGTTCCAATACCATCATCATCACATAATCAGATGGTTGGTTGTTTCTGTCAAGTCCCAATGTACAAGGAAACATATAAACCAGGATATCCTACATGTACAAGGAAACATATAAACCAGGATATCCTACATGTACAAGGAAACATATAAACCAGGATATCCTACATGTACAAGGAAACATATAAACCAGGATATCCTACATGTACAAGGAAACATATAAGCCAGGATATCTTACATGTACAAGGAAACATATAAACCAGGATATCCTACATGTGCAAGGAAACATATAAACCAGGATATCCTACATGTACAAGGAAACATATAAACCAGGATATCTTACATGTACAAGGAAACACATAAGCCAGGATATCCTGCATGTACAAGAAAACATATAAGCCAGGATATCCTACGTGTACAAGGAAACATAAACCAGGATATCCTACATGTACAGGGAAACATATAAGTCAGAATATCCTACATGTACAAGGCAACATATAACCCAGGATATCCTACATGGTACAAGGAAACATATAAGCCAGGATATCCTACGTATACAAGGAAACATATAAACCAGGGTATCCTACATGTACAGGGAAATATATAAGTCAGAATATCCTACATGTACAAAGAAACATATAAGCCAGGATATCCTACATGTACAAGGAAACATATAAGCCAGGATATCCTACATGTACAAGGAAACATATAAGCCAGGATATCCTACATGTACAGGGAAACATATAAGCCAGGATATCCTACATGTACAAAGAAACATATAAGCCAGGATATCCTACATGTACAAGGAAACATATAAGCCAGGATATCCTACAAGTACAAAGAAACATATAAACCAGGATATCCTACATGTACAAGGAAACATATAAGCCAGGATATCCTACATGTACAAAGAAACATATAAGCCAGGATATCCTACATGTACAAGGAAACATATAAGCCAGGATATCCTACATGTACAAAGAAACATATAAGCCAGGATATCCTACATGTACAAGGAAACATATAAGCCAGGATATCCTACATGTACAAGGAAACATATAAGCCAGGATATCCTACATGTACAAAGAAACATATAAGCCAAGATATCCTACATGTACAAAGAAACATATAAGCCAGGATATCCTACACGTACAAAGAAACATATAAGCCAGGATATCCTACATGTACAAGGAAACCTATAAGCCAGGATATCCTACATGTTCAAGGAAACATATAAGCCAGGATATCCTACATGTACAAGGAAACATATAAGCCAAGATATTCTACATGAACAAGGAAACATATAAGCCAGGATATCCTACATGTACAAAGAAACATATAAGCCAGGATATCCTACATGTATAAGGAAACATATAAGCCAGGATATCCTACATGTACAAAGTAACATATAAGCCAGGATATCCTACATGTACAAAGAAACATATAAGCCAGGATATCCTACATGTACAAGGAAACATATAAGCCAGGATATCCTACATGTACAGGGAAACATATAAGCCATCATATCCTACATGTACAAGGAAACATATAAGCCAAGATATTCTACATGAACAAGGAAACATATAAGCCAGGATATCCTACATGTACAAAGAAACATATAAGCCAGGATATCCTACATGTATAAGGAAACATATAAGCCAGGATATCCTACATGTACAAAGTAACATATAAGCCAAGATATCCTACATGTACAAAGAAACATATAACCCAGGATATCCTACATGTACAAGGAAACATATAAGCCAGGATATCCTACATGTACAAGGAAACATATAAGCCAAGATATCCTACATGTACAAGGAAACATATAACCCAGGATATCCTACATGTACAAAGAAACATATAAGCCAAGATATCCTACATGTACAAGGAAACATATAAGCCAAGATATCCTACATGTACAAGGAAACATATAAGCCAGGATATCCTACATGTACAAAGAAACATATAAGCCAAGATATCCTACATGTACAAGGAAACATATAAGCCAAGATATCCTACATGTACAAGGAAACATATAAGCCAGGATATCCTACATGTACAAAGAAACATATAAGCCAAGATATCCTACATGTACAAGGAAACATATAAGCCAAGATATCCTACATGTACAAGGAAACATATAACCCAGGATATCCTACATGTACAAAGAAACATATAAGCCAAGATATCCTACATGTACAAGGAAACATATAAGCCAAGATATCCTACATGTACAAGGAAACATATAACCCAGGATATCCTACATGTACAAAGAAACATATAAGCCAAGATATCCTACATGTACAAGGAAACATATAAGCCAAGATATCCTACATGTACAAGGAAACATATAACCCAGGATATCCTACATGTACAAAGAAACATATAAGCCAAGATATCCTACATGTACAAGGAAACATATAAGCCAAGATATCCTACATGTACAAGGAAACATATAAGCCAAGATATCCTACATGTACAAGGAAACATATAAGCCAGGATATCCTACATGTACAAAGAAACATATAAGCCAAGATATCCTACATGTACAAGGAAACATATAAGCCAAGATATCCTACATGTACAAGGAAACATATAAGCCAGGATATCCTACATGTACAAAGAAACATATAAGCCAAGATATCCTACATGTACAAGGAAACATATAAGCCAAGATATCCTACATGTACAAGGAAACATATAACCCAGGATATCCTACATGTACAAAGAAACATATAAGCCAAGATATCCTACATGTACAAGGAAACATATAAGCCAAGATATCCTACATGTACAAGGAAACATATAAGCCAAGATATCCTACATGTACAAGGAAACATATAAGCCAAGATATCCTACATGTACAAGGAAACATATAAGCCAGAATATCGTAAAACGATTTTATTTATTTATTAAAGATTAGCCGGTATTCTCCCGGCCCGGGCCTTTTCCAAGTGGTGGCCCGGCCTTGGCTCCCTCTTTAGGGAGTGTCTGAGACCGAAGTCTCCCATGGGAGAAGGCACAAGTACCTCCTCATCTTTGGGACCAACTGTCCCCAGGCCTAGCCACAAGCTAGGCCTCTCTGGTCTGCCATCCCCGCCCCAAGGGAGCAAATGGGAATGACAGTCTTATGAGCTAAAGGCTCGGGCTCAGGCACCTACCCTACCCTAGAAGAGTTAGGCATGGTGTCGATGTCGTAAAACGAAACAATCAATTTGTACCAAGAAAAGTGAATATAATGAAACAAGTTGTGCAAGAAAGGTATGTAATACTGTCTTCAAATTATGTCCTAAATCTGTATTGATAAAGCCACTGGATGTGCAACCAGATGTTGCACATGTGTCTTAACTTTCATCTTCATAATGAAACAAAAATTAAAATTGTACCAGGAAACTTAACTTAACTAAAATAAAATCAATAATGTACCAGGGAAACTGAACATAATTGAACAATAATATATAATGAACCAGGAAAATTGTGCATAAATGAAAAAAAAAACAATTTGTATCAGGAAAAGTGAATATAACTGAACAAAAATCAATAATGTGTCAGGAAAACTGAAGATTACAGTGCCTACTACTGTATGAGCCAGACAACTGTACTGAACTTCTCCAAAATATTTGACATGGCCAGTCATATTATTAAATTAAATTAAAGCTAAGGAGCGCCTAATTAACAAATCTGCAGAGAGGAAAGAGACTTTTTTTTCCCTTTTAATAAACTGCTGCACCGGTAAGTAGTTAGACTGAATAACGTAGGGCCAGTAGGCCTACCCAAACATTTCTGTGGTTTAGTGTAGTTTAATATCTTAATTTGGCACCCCATACACATCCTCTACTGCATTTCTGTATAATGTTATGTCTTTTATTATCTGCATTATTATATATATATATATATATATATATATATATATATATATATATATATATATATATATATATATATATATATATATACATGTATATGATAATAATATTATTATCTTATTATCATTATCGTTACCTGGAGAGAGAGTTTACCTGGAGAGAGTTCTGGGGGTCAACGTAAAGACAGCATGTTTATAAATGCCTTTCGTGCCTTCCGCGGGGGCGTTGACCCCCGGAACTCTCTCCAGGTAAACTCCAGGTAATAACCAAGGGATACGTCAAACATTTTTATAAATTTTAAAATAACAGTTCGTAAACATATCAGGAAATTTAAACTTTATAAATATTGAGTTATTGGTTAATGAGAATTACATGCACTGCCGCGCCCATCATGCAGACAGGTTTTCCTCTCACAGATGGATTTTATGTCATATTCCACTAAGAAAGTTGGTTTTCATATCATGCTCCATCACACAGGATGATTTTCCTGTCATGCCTCAACAACACATAAAATTGCTTCTGTGTCATACACCATCAAACAACATGGCTTTCATGTCATAGTCCATCATTCAGTCATGATCCATCACACAGGAATGATTTTCCCGTCATTATCATCACACAGGCATACACCATCACACTAGATGGTACTCCTATCATGCTTCACTACACTCAATGTCTTACCTTTCACATTCCATCACACAAGATGGTTTTCCTTTTATAGTATGCTCCATCATACATAATGTACCTGTCATACTCCATCCCATAGGATTATTCCTGTCATACTTCAGCATACAAGATAGTTTACCTTTCTCATTCTGCCACAATGTGGTTTTCCTCTTATATTCCATCACACACATTCAATCTCACACCATGGCTTTCGTGTCGTATTGTATCACACAATGTTTTTCCTGTTGTATTCCATCTTACATGACATTACAACAACAAGAACAATAACACGACATTCTTGTCAAACTGTATGACACAATGGTTTCCTGTCATAATCCATCTCACAACTTTGCTTTCTTGTCCAGCTCCATAACACAGAACGACTTTTCCTGTCATAATTTGACTTGAAACTGAGGGAGAGTGACACCAGTCAGTCCATCTATCATCATTCTATAATGCAGGAGGAGCCACATGTCTACGGTGCCTCCAACAAAATAAGCAGACTCTTGGATATCACTACCGCCCGGCTCTGGTTGGGTTACCAGTATCTCTGGAATGTTGAATCACCACCACCAGATGTAGACCAAACGAAATGTAAACTTTGCCAGATGGACAAATGTCACACCTTACGTCATTATGTAATTAATGAATTCAGGTACAACTCACTCAGAAATATTCAAGAAATGTCAAAGTATTTTATCAGCAGTATTATATTTAAAAACATTCTGGAAAAATACCCTGACTTAGCCACTATGAATAACGTATTTGCACTTATTTTTTTCGTGTTTGTGTGTGTGTGACCTAATTCATGTCTGCTTAAAAAACTCATTTACGACTGCAACCAGATATAAACATGTAAATAGTTCATTACCACTGTAACTTGTTCAGCTATCATAACTTTGCGGTCACATTATGTACCTCTGTAATCTTTCTACTACCCCCCGCAGGATGGATGTGGAGCGCATAATAAACATGTTAAACTAAAACTAACCTGTCATAGTATATCACACAAAATGCTTTTCCTGTCATACTCCATTACAAGGTAGTGATTTTATACATGAAGTGATGAAATATGTTAGACTGAGCCTGACACGTACAGTAGAGGAGGAATTAAAACACATGATGAAGTTCTCAGCTCACACACTGAGGAACAAGAATCAATTCTCGGCCAGTCGCAGTGTTATTAATTGCTTAAACCCACTCGTTCGTGGATGCATTAATATGTGTATGTATTATATATGTATATATATAGTAGGTTGGTAGACAGCAACCACCCAGGGAAGTACTATCGTCCTGCCAAGTGAGTGTAAAACGAAAGCCTGTAATTGTTTTACATGATGGTACGATTGCTGGTGTCTTTTGTCTGTCTCATAAACATGCAAGATTACAGGTACGTCTTGCTACTTCTACTTACACTTAGGTCACACTACACATACATGTACATGTTTATTTATACACACTCATCTGAGTTTTCTTTGAATTGATTTTATTAGTTCTTGGACTTATTACCTTTCCTTTTATATCCATGGGGAAGTGGAATAAGAATCTTTCCTCCGTAAGCCATGAGTGTTGTAAAAGTCAACTAAAATGCCGGGAACAATGGGCTAGTAACCCATTTTCCTGTAAAGATTACTAAAAAGAATAAGAAGAAAATTGTCAAAGTGGGAAGTCTGAATGTGCGTGGATGTTGTGCAAATGATAAGAAAGTGATGATTGTGGATGTTATGAATGAGAAGAAGCTGGATGTCCTGGCTTTAAGTGAAACAAAGCTGAAAGGGACGGGAGAGTTTCAGTGGAGAGGAATAAATGGGATTAGGTCAGGGGTTTCAAATAGAGTTAGAGCTAAAGAAGGAGTAACAATAATGTCGAAGGATAAGATATGGCAGGAAAATAGGTGACGTGTACTTAGCTCTGTGAAGACCTGTTTGTGTGCTCTCTGTGAATCTGAACCAGGATGCCCTCTCTTGAGCAGCTTTACTAGCAGCTGAGAGAAGAGCTCAGAGTTGCTAAGCTGGAGATACGGCGATTAACGGAGGAGAACAAGAGGATTCGTAGTAATCCTCCTGTTGTGAGTCCCCAGGTTAAGAGGGGAGCTTGGTCAGTGGCCGGGCAACATGGAACCAAGCTGAAGATCAAGAAAACGGTTGGAGAGGCAGAAACAACGAGAAACCAGAAGACTACCTTGGAAACTTCCAACTCATTCTCGGTTGCTACCTGACGAATGTTGGAGTGTTCTACTGGGAATGCCACAACGATCACCAAGGAAGCATTGGCAGACGTGAGTGAGACATCCCTAGAAACCCCAACGAAGACCATCGAGAACATCTTGACGAATTCTACAAGTGGTGTAATGCTACCTGGCGAATGTGAGTCGACTACTCGGAGCATCACGACGGACGACGCCAAGGAAGGTAAAAACATTGTTGTTTTTTGGGGATAGCCAATTAGGTACAATGGATAGGGCATTCTGCTTGAAGGATAGGAGTAGGAGGCAGAGAGTGTGTTTTCCTGGGGCTGGGATGAAGGATATTGTTAGCCGTCTGGATGACATCATGAGAGGTAATGGGTGCAATCTTATTATCTGTCTCAGTGCTGGAGGCAACGATGTTGGCAGACGTAGGAGTGAGGACCTGATTAGCAGGTATAGGTCAGCAATAGAGATAATTAGGAGGAAGGGTGGGAAACCTGTCATGTGTGGCATTTTGCCAAGGAGAGGAGTTGGAAATGAATGGTTGTCCAGAGCAATTGGTGTCAATTGCTGGCTGGACAAATACTGTTAGGAAAATGCGGTAACATTCATTGACAACTGGGACCTCTTCTATGGCAGAAATGACATGTATGCCATGGACGGGGTTCACTTGTCTAGGTGTGGGGTGGGAGCACTGGCCAACGCAGTGGAGGGAGCTGTTAGGTCTTTAAACTAGGAATAGTTAGTGGTATGGGTTTTTGCGGGAAAACTGTGAAGTCGCAGGGTAGTAATATGAGTACTAGGAGAACTAGTAATAGGCAAAATGAGGTGGATATTGGAAAGCCAGTGGTACTAATTGACAAGGACAGTAATAGGTTTAGTGGAATAACAGAAAGGAGCAGGAAGGGTAAAGAGAGAGGAGGGTCTTTAAATATTTATTACACAAATAGTCGCAGTGCTAGGAATAAGATGGACGAGTTGAGACTAGTTGCTAGTGCAGGTAACATAGATGTATTTGCCATTACTGAGACGTGGTTTAATTCAAAAAGTCGGGACATGCCTGCAGAATGTCACATCCAGGGTTTTAAATTGTTCCAAGTAGATAGAAGTGTCGGAAAGGGGGGTGGGGTGGCATTGTATGTCAGATCGCTTGAACTGTTGCATAAAAACGGGTATTAAGTCTGAAGTAACACATACAGAGTCTGTTTGGATAGAATTTTCAGAGGGGCATGAAAAATTAAATTTAGGTGTGATATACCGTCCCCCAAATTTAGATAGGGACTAGGGGAGACTACTATGGGAGGAAATTGTTAGGGCCACAAGGCACGATAATGTAGTAATTCTAGGAGACTTTAACTTTAGTCATATTGATTGGAATTTCTTGACTGGGAATTTAGAATCATACAACTTCCTAGAAGTAGTTCAGGATTGTTTTTTTAAGCAGTTTGTGACAGAACCTACAAGTGGTAATAACCTGTTTGACTTAGTTCTGGCAAACAACGAATCCCTTGTTAATAATTTAGAAGTTTCAGAGGAACTGGGTGCTAGCGACCACAAATCAATTACATTTAGCATTGAATGGAAGTATGATAGTAGGGATAACTCAGTAACAGTCCCAGATTTTCGCTTAGCAGATTACGATGGGCTTAGAGAACACTTATCATCTGTTGACTGGGGTAACGAAGAGAGCTATCACTATGACAGTTTTCTGAACACAATACATGCTGCTCAAAGAACGTTTATCCCTTATAAAGAAATTAGATCAAATAGAAATGACCCAAAATGGATGAATAATAGGCTGAAATATCTACTAGGGCATAAGAAAGGAATTTATAGGCGTATCAAAAGAGGCGAGGGTCATCTTATGAATCAGTATATTGACATAAAGAGGGACATTAAAAAGTTGCTAGGGATTCTAAAACTAACCCAAAAAGTTTTTTCCAGGTATATAGAACAAAAGTCAGAGATAAGATAGGTCCCCTTAAAAATAACTATGGGCATCTTACTGACAAAGAGAATGAAATGTGCTCCATTTTAAATAATTATTTTCTCTCGGTTTTTACACAGGAAGACACTAATAATATTCCGGTAATTAATTTTTATAATGGGCCAGAAGAAGATAAATTATGTAACATCACAGTCACTAGTGAAATGGTTGTGAAGCAGATAGACCGACTGAAGCAAAATAAGTCACCGGGTCCTGAAGAGGTTTTTTCAAGGGTTCTTAAGGAATGCAAAATGGAAGTCTGTGAACCATTAACTAATATTTTTAATTTATCTCTTCAAACAGGTGTAGTGTCTGATATGTGGAAGATGGCTAATGTAATTCCTATTTTTAAAACAGGGGACAAGTCGTTACCGTCAAATTACCGCCCAATAAGCCTGACCTCAATTGTAGGCAAATTACTAGAGTCAATTATAGCTGAGATTATAAGAACCCCATCTCGATAAGCATAGCTTGATTAATGATACTCAGCCATGGATTCACAAGGGGCCGGTCTTTGTCTAACTAATTTATTAACTTCTTCAGTAAAGCTTTTGAGGCGTTGACCAGGATAAAGAATTTGTTTATTATTTACTTAGATTTTAGTAAGGCATTTGATAGAGTTCCGCACCAAAGACTGTTGAAGAAAGTAGCAGCTCAGGGCATTAGGGGAAGGGTGCTCTGTGGATCAAATCATGGCTCACAGACAGGAAGCAGAGAGTGTCCATAAATGGGGTTTAAAAAATCCGAGTGGGGATCAGTAACAAGTGGCGTTCCACGGGATCAGTCTTGGCCCGTTGTTGTTTACAATATATATCAATGATCTTGATGAAGGAATTGCTAGTGATATAAAGCAAATTCGCCGATGCACGAAGATAGGTAGGATAATTGATTCAAACGTAGATGTTAGGGAACTTCAGGAGGATTTAGACAAACTCTACTTTTTGGTCAGAAAGTGGCAGATGCAGTTCAATGTAGATAAATGCAAGGTTCTGAAGCTGGGGAAAGGGGTCCATAACCCTAGCACTTATAAGTTAAATAATGTAAACTTACCCATACAGATTGCGAAAAGGACTTGGGGGTTATGGTAACAGCAACCTTAAACCAAGACAGCAATGCCTAAGCGTACGTAATAAGGCAAATAGTTTACTGGGATTATATCAAGAAGTGTAAGCAACAGAAATCCAGAGGTCATAGTGCAGCTTTATACATCTTTAGAAAGGGGCCTCACCTAGATTATGCAGCTCAATTCTGGTCTCCATATTACAGAATGGACATAAATTCGTTAGAAACATTCAGCGCAGAATGACAAAATTTAATACTTAGCATTAGAATCTTCCTTATGATAAAGATTGAAGACTCTTAAGTTACATTCACTTGTTAAAACGAAGAATGAGGGGAGACCTGATCGAAGTGTATAAGTGGAAGACAGGTATTAATAAAGGGGATATTAACAAGGTCTTGAGGATATCTCTCCAAGAGAGAACCCGCAGTAATGGAATTTAAATTAGATAAGTTTAGATTTAGAAAGGACATAGGAAAGTATTGGTTTGGAAATAGGGTAGTTGATGAGTGGAACAGTCTACCTAGTTGGGTTATTGAGGCTAGGACTTTGAGTAGTTTCAAATTTAGGTTGGATAAGTACATGAGTGGTAGGGGTTGGATTTGAGTGGGATTGCACATCAGAGCTTATTTCATGGGTAGCATTGAAAATTGGGTTGGTCAAATGTTTGTTAGTGGGATGAATTGCAAAGGACCTGCCTAGTATGGGCCAACAGGCCTGCTGCAGTGTTCCTCCTTTCTTATGTTCTTATGTTCTTATGTAAATGTATTAATTCAAGGATTATGTGGAGTAAAATAAAGGTTGGGTTTTGAACCAAGTGTGAGAGTACTTGTGGTTGGGGATTTCAATGCTTAAGTGGGTAAAAATGTTGTGGAGGGAGTAGTAGGTAAATTTGGGGTGCCAGGGGTAAATGTAAATTGGGGGCCTTTAATTGAGCTATGTGTAGAAAGAGATTTGGTAATAAGTAATACATATTTTAAAAAAAAGGATAAATAAATATACAAGGTATGATGTAGCACGTAATGAAAGTAGTTTGTTAGATTATGTATAGGTGGATAAAAGGTTAATGGGTAGGCTCTAGGATGTACATGTTTATAGAGGGGCAACTGATATATCGGATCATTTTTTAGTTGTAGCTACAGTTAGAGTAAGAGGTAGATGGGACAAGAGGAAGGTGGAAACAACAAGTAGGAGGGAAGTGAAAGTGTATAAACTAAGGGAGGAGGAAGTTCGGGTGAGATATAAGCGACTATTGGCAGAAAGGTAGGCTAGTGCAAAGATGAGTAGTGGGGGGCGGGTTGAAGAGGGTTGGATGAGTTTTAAAAATGCAGTATTAGAATGTGGGGCAGAAGTTTGTGGTTATAGGAGGGTGGTGGCAGGAGGAAAAAGGAGTGATTGGTGGAATGATGAAGTAAAGGGTGTGATAAAAGAGAAAAAGTTAGCTTATGAGAGGTTTTTACAAAGCAGACGTGTTGTAAGAAGAGCAGAGTATATGGAGAGCAAAAGAAAGGTGAAGAGAGTGGTGAGAGAGTGCAAAAGGAGAGCAGATGATAGAGTGGGAGAGGCACTGTCAAGAAATTTTAATGAAAATAAGAAAAAATTTTGGAGTTAAACAAGTTAAGAAAGCCTAGGGAACAAATGGATTTGTCAGTTAAAAAAAGAGTAGGGGAGTTAGTAGATGGGGAGAGGGAGGTATTAGGTAGATGGCGAGAATATTTTGAGGAACTTTTAAATGTTGAGGAAGAAAGGGAGGCGGTAATTTCATGCACTGGCCAGGGAGGTATACCATCTTTTAGGAGTGAAGAAGAGCAGAATGTAAGTGTGGGGGAGGTACGTGAGGCATAACGTAGAATAAAAGGAGGTAAAGCAGCTGGAACTGATGGGATCATGACAGAAATGTTAAGAGCAGGGGAGGTGGATACAGTGTTGGAGTGGTTGGTACTTTTGTTTAATAAATGTATGAAAGAGGGGAAGGTACCTAGGGATTGGCGGAGAGCATGTATAGTCCCTTTATATAAAGGGAAGGGGGACAAAAGAGATTGTAAAAATTATAGAGGAATAGGTTTACCGAGTATACCAGGAAAAGTGTACGGTAGGGTTATTATTGAAAGAATTAGAGATAAGACAGAATGTAGGATTGCGGATGAGCAAGGAGGTTTTAGAGTGGGTAAGGGATGTGTAGATCAAGTGTTTACATTGAAGCATATATGTGAACAGTATTTAGATAAAGGTAGGGAAGTTTTTATTGCATTTATGGATTTAGAAAAGGCATATGATAGAGTGGATAGGGGAGCAATGTGGCAGATGTTGCAAGTATATGGAATAGGTGGTAAGTTACTAAATGTTGTAAAAAGTTTTTATGAGGATAGTGAGGCTCAGGTTAGGGTGCGTAGAAGAGAGAGAGAGACTACTACCCGGTAAAAGTAGGTCTTAGACAGGGATATGTAATGTCACCATGGTTGTTTAATATATTTATATGTGGGGTTGTAAAAGAAGTAAATGCTAGGGAGTTCGGGAGAGGGGTGGGATTAAATTAGTGGGGAATCAAATACAAAATGGGAATTGACACAGTTACTTTTTGCTGATGATACTATGCTTATGGGAGATTCTAAAGAAAAATTGCAAATGTTAGTGGATGAGTTTGGGAGTGTGTGTAAAGGTAGAAAGATGAAAGTGAACATAGAAAAGAGTAAGGTGATGAGGGTATCAAATGATTTAGATAAAGAAAAATTGGATATCAAATTGGGGAGGAGTATGGAAGAAGTGAATGTTTTCAGATACTTGGGAGTTGACGTGTCGGCGGATGGATTTATGAAGGATGAGGTTAATCATAGAATTGATGAGGGAAAAAAGGTGAGTGGTGCGATGAGGTATATGTGGAGTCAAAAAACGTTATCTATGGAGGCAAAGAAGGGAATGTATGAAAGTATAGTAGTACCAACACTCTTATATGGGTGTGAAGCTTGGGTTGTGAATGCAGCAGCGAGGAGGCGGTTGAAAGCAGTGGAGATGTCTTGTCTAAGGGCAATGTGTGGTGTAAATATTATGCAGAAAATTCGGAGTGTGGAAATTAGGAGAAGGTGTGGAATTAAGAAAAGTATTAGTCAGAGGGTTGAAGAGGGGTTGTTGAGGTGGTTTGGTCATTTAGAGAGAATGGATCAAAGTAGAATGACATGGAGAGCATTTAAATCTGTAGGAGAAGGAAGGCGGGGTAGGGGTAGTCCTCGAAAAGGTTGGAAGGAAAGGGTAAGGGAGGTTTTGTGGGCGAGGGGCTTGGACTTCCAGCAGGCGTGCATGAGCGTGTTCGATAGGAGTGAATGGAGACGAATGGTATTTGGGACCTGACGATCTGTTAGAGTGTGAGCAGGGTAATATTTAGTGAAGGGATTCAGAGAAACCGGCTATTTTTATATAGCCGGACTTGAGTCCTGGAAATGGGAAGTACAATGCCTGCACTCTAAAGGAGGGGTTTTGGGATATTAGCAGTTTGGAGGGATATGTTGTGCATCTTTATACGTATATGCTTCTAAACTGTTGCGTTCTGAGCACCTCTGCAAAAACAGTGATTATGTGTGAGTGAGGTGAAAGTGTTGAATAATGATGAAAGTATTTTCTTTTTGGGGATTTTCTTTCTTATCGGGTCACCCTGCCTCGGTGGGAGACAGCCGACTTGTTGAAATATATATATAATATATATATATTATATATATATAATATATAATATATATATATATATATATATATATATATATATATATATATATATATATATATATATATATATATATATATATATATAATATAAATATATATATATATATATATATAATATATATATATATATATATAAATATATAATATATATATATATATATATATATATATATATGTATATATATATGGTGGGAGTGTTGATATACGAAGGGGTGCAAAAGTAAGAGTAAGGGTAAGGGGTTAGGAGGGATCATTATCATCATACCAAGGACACTTTTTTATTTACCGCACCTGTAAGTGTGTATGGCCACAAAAGTCTACTGAGGGAAAAAACCTGTTTTCCCTCGCTCTCCACATTAGAAAGTTATTAATTCACGAGGCTTCCTATTAAAGGTGAATCTCTACTTTCATTACAATTGCATCTTTGTTGGAATGTAATAGTAATGTAAATCACTTAGGATACTAAAACTTACTGTTCGACAATACTCATCTAACAGGTTAAAATGTTGCTAACTGCCTGGCTGACAAGGTAACCTATTTACCTATTTAATGCCTCATGTAATAACAATGTTCACGAGATTATTTTACAAAACTGTAGTGTTTCACTTTTCATGTTCGCTGACATAACCTCACTGATTTCAAGGTAGCAATGTTCTGCAATGATCCACTGAAACTATGGAGCCGACACACGTCTCAGCTCAGTAGCACGTCTCAGCTCTGTAGAAAACACAAAGAGAATATTGTATCTTTAATCTTACTTCACTTGAGAGTATATTAAACATTTCTTACCGTTACTGATGCTGCAAACAGATTATTCACAGGAATTACCCATTCATCACGCATATCAAAAAGAGAGGTATTGAGTGTTAACACTGGTAGGATAAGTGTCTCGAGAATCTGATAATTCTATCAAGATTTATTATGATAATGGTAAATGAGCTCAGTAAAGAACAGTTCAACTGAAAGGAAAAGAATTGAAATAAATAATCTTGGCAGGGAGAACCAGTGTGAGGGAAGGTGTAACGAAGCTGCAAGACTCACAGAGTATATTGACCTTTAACACCATTCAGATTTTTTTGACAATAGAAAGTTAAATACACTTATACTAGCTCTCACAATCCAAAACAATAAAGCAAAAGTATGAAATCTACTCAAGTCAACAAACTGACAGCAGAATACAGATTACTGACTGAAAATAATTCACATTAATATAAGGAGTCACTGCTCTAGTTCAGCTTTCGCCTCATGATTTCCAGGGACCCTGACAAGTCCTGAGTCCCAACAGAAATCTTACACATTTGTGTATTACATGGATATGAGCTAGCCACTCCACTTCTGTCCACAAGGTGGATAGAAGTATATAAGGCCAGGGATAACCGAGTGCACTTGGAGTATGAGTAGATACTGACTTGTTATAATAATAATCATAATAATAATAGTAATTTCTTTATTTCTACGAGTACATGTACATAGTACACAGTCCTAGCCGATATTAATGACATACTACTATATAGAAAGTCGCTTGTTATGCTGAGCATTTCGAGAAAATTAAGTCAGTTTTGTCCCAGGATGCGACCCACACTAGGTACCCATTTTACTGATAAGCATAGACAACAGGTGTAAAGAAACACACTCAATGTTCCTACCCTATCTGGGAATTGAACCCGGACTCTCGCCGTGTGAAGCGAGAGCTTTAGCCACTAGACCACGGTTATTATATCAAGAGCAGCAAGGATCACATGGAGCTTCCCAGTGAACACAGAGGACATGTTGCCAAGTGCAGCACAGCAATCATTGCAAAGTCAGCTGCAAACTCGCTCATCTAACTATTAGTAATAAATTTGATCTTTGAAGCATATTATTATTATTATTATAATCAAGGGGGAAGCGCTAAACCCAGAGGATTATACAGCGCCTGGGGGGGGGATGTGGAAGGCATTCAGGCTTAATTCGGGGAACTGGAGCACAAATCCAATTCCCTAAATCAAGAGCCCCTCACCAACATCAAGGAACCTCTTTGAAGCATAAAACGACTCAAGGTTATCACTGGACTCTCAAACTTATGGGTCCCAATCCATTGTCTAAAAGCTAATAGTCTATCGCTATGCAATGAATGGAAAGGAGAGAGATTGTTGACACATATATGCAGCTATTAGGTGACGGGCAGTCCGAAATGAGTCTCATGCAATAGGCAGAGGGATTACGTCGTTTCTGCCACAAAGACCAAAACAATTTAGTTGCCAAACATATGCTACACAACCACGAACATGTAATGTAGGTCCAGCTCTCACAGAAAAGATTCAAATCTCTGCAGATTCAAAACAAAGACTCTCAGTGTGAGGGAAAAGCCGATAATAAGTCGGGTTATGGTTGTTCAGACTCCTACGAACAATTAGCGTGGTACTGCCCGCACTACCATCTAGCGGGCTGAGGCTAAACTCCAGCTCCTGGGGTTAGATTTGCTTTAATTTCTACTCCTTCCCTAGTGTATGTTGAAGTTTGGAGAATCACTTCACCTCCACTCTTCTCCCGATCATGTAAGGTGATCTACCAGGAGTATTTCTGTTCTTTTTTTCTGATTTTCCTGGATACCAGTAATGACACTGAAGTTGAATACCACCCTTTGTCTTTCTTCATTGTTATACTTATTTAACTCTTATGTAAAAAGTGTTATTTTATTATTGTCAGTTCTGCTGCTGACCTGGTCAGCCAGGGTAGTCGCAAGTTAATTGGAGCAAGATCTCTGTCTACAGGACGCAGTGGGACACTACAACTCCTCACCTCTGAAATCTGAATTGTGGTGCTACAACCAAGTAGTGAGAGGATGTTCAGAACATCGGACAAACACACACCGTCACCCAGGATAACCAACACCATTTTTTCAAAACATCCTGGGCATAATACTTCTGTCCCAGTGTTACAAAAAACGCGATTCTAAAAGCTTAGAGATCTCCAGTGAATACTAGAAAGGACTGCCCTTTTAGCATCCAGCCTGTTACTGGGTTTTCGTAACAAGTAGTCAGTATCCTTGTCCAATTATCCATTAAAATTCAGTATTATTCAATAGTGCTTCAGGATTACAACTGGTAGGCTACTAACTAGAGAAATTAAAATTTAATAAATTTATTAAGTCTAGAGGTATATTATCAAATTAAATTAAATTAAATTAATCACAGTAATCAAAATAATATCACTTCTCTCGAGTTTAATATTATTGTGATGAAAGCACATATCACATTTATAATTCTTAAGTACCATCTGGTACATTAACATTTAATAAGATATTACAAATATGTACAAGTAAGTATGTATGTGTGTAAGTGCTCTAAGTAGTTCGCTATGTCTCACGACTCGACTAGACTTAAACAAGTGACTGACAAAGTCCTCAAACTAACTTCTTGACCGACTGGCAACCAGAACAGTCTGCTTGAACAATGAAAAGAATGCTAAGCCCAATAGCCATATAACAAGCGACTGCGACACAATCAGGATCAAGGAGATAATATAACGACACTAAGCAGGGACCATCAGCAGATCCTCTACAAAAGTTACAAAACTCCCATACTACTGAATCTAAGTTCAGCATAGGAAAAACCCTGACTGTGATTATACACAGACACCAGTACAAATTAGGTCATAAGCTATAGCTAAGGACCTGAGATACTCAAGAGTGTCTATGAGACACACAACCTCAGTACGTCAAAAATCACTAAGTCTATACGAGGTTCTGTGAACAGAGTTCTACAGAACTAACAAGAATAATGAGACAGACAATCTGTCCAACCACCAAGCGAGTCTAGAGCAGACTGAATACTTCAGACGAGGTGAGGACACCCCCCCGTCGATCACGTGATAGCTCCGTGGGCAGCAGTCGCCCATCAAGAAGCAGAAGCCGGCAGTATAACGAGCAACAAGCGATAATTACAGTAGTTTGACAATCAAGACTTGAACTGAGCACATAATATGTTACATCCTAACAACATAAGTCAAATAATATAAAGCAATACATTTACGATTTAGCTACTATCGCAAATATAAGCAATATAAAATTATATGAAAAGGTAATATACATTATATATATATATACATAATAATCATTGTAACCCATTCAGGGGTTGCAACACCCCCCCAACACGACAGACGGTCGCACTAGGAGTTGCATTAATGTCTTTCACATTACTGATTACTCAGGTTATATTACTAACAATATAATATAAATATTAATCAGTCTCTCTTGTGCCAAGCACCTCTACAATTTCACAGCGTCCGTCACTAGGGTATGCCCCTAGTACTAGGGCAGTACACATTATCGTATCTCTGCATACTCGTGGTTATGTACATCAGTGTAGAGACAGGGCACTTTGAGGCTCGATCATAGTAGAGGAGACAGCATTCCACTCTTAAGTAGTGGTTGTGGAATGCGAGGCAGTATGGACATCTGAGTATGAAACAGCTTAAGGTGTGTAGTGAGGGGGGGGTCTGCGGCAGGACAGTGTTGCGTCACGCAGTACATCACCCAAACCACACTACCCACTCAACACTCAGCTTGTCTCTCCTCCTCATACACAACATTACTGTGAATATATAAATATAATAATTAGACATGACATGAGTATACATAGTTAATATGGGCTGGAGGGATTAAGTTACTTTACTGAATTAGACATAGCAAGTAACAAAAGGTATTTGGGCATAAAATTACGTAAATTTCAAATGGGGAAGTGCCCAAATACTCGTCAAAATGTTCAAAGGACACCACAAGAGCTAGAGCATAATTTTTCTGGTGTCGTTTGAGCTTAGATGAATAGTAACATGTAAGATGGAGAATATCAGTGGATGTTGACTGTTGGAGCAGCACAGCACCCACTGCATAACCACTCGCATCTATATGTAAAAAGAAGGGAAGATTGAAATTAGGACTTTTCAACACAGGAGCAGAGGAAAGCAGATGCTTCAACCTTTTGAACAAGTCTGAACAATCACTAGTCCAGGTGAACTGAACTTTGCTACTAGAGAACACAGTGAGAGGTGTAGGTGGAGGTGTGTGTGCTAGCTTGCCTGTCACTTGACACACGTGGCAACGTCGCACAAGATCAGCTACTGTTTCCTTCATCTTTGGCCAAGTAAAATGTTTTGTCAGTTTACAGAGTGTCTTCTTGACACCCAAATGTCCTCCTATGGGACTATTGTGAGCAAAATCAATGGCTTGTTCACGAAATGTAACTGGTAGCACAGCGAGATGCTTGACTGTGGTGGAAACACTATCAGCTGACAACTTACATGTATTTTTCTCCATCAGTACACCATTACTATAATAGTAACAATTATCGAGATTCTTTGCTTCACTCTCAGTAACTGCTATATCTCTCAGTCTTTCCAGTGACTGATCAACAAATTGATCCTTGATTAAATCATCATGAGTTAGAAATTTAACGTCAGTTGTATCCTGACTAGGTTGATGACCGGGGGGAGTTGGTGTTAATGATCCTGGGCGCAGAGCTTCACTAAACAACATATTCAAGCCCAAATCATTGTCATCCACTAACTCAACAGGAGACAAGGATGGTTGTTGTATCTTTGACATAGCTCTAGTAATGGCACTGAGAGGAAATAAAATAGGTTTCTCTCTACAAGCTTCAATGGCATAATTATCATCAGTGTTATTATCAATCACAAGTGGTTCTTTACATATACCAGCATGAAGGATATCGTTCCCTATCAACAAGTCCACTGACCTGATGGGAAATACACCACTGGATATACCCACTGAAATATAACCAGTATAATAGCTTGTTTCAATGTAAACTTTGTGTAGAGGTACTTTTATAACAACCCCACCATAGGCTTCTAACAATACATCTATCTTGCAATAGGTATCGTCAGTTATGGGCAGTACATCTTCTCTTAACGTGAGATAACTGCCAGTGTCTCTGAAAGTAATTATCTCAGTTAGATGTGATTCGTCAAATCCTATTCTACCTCTTGAAAAGTAAGGACTCATCGCTGAACGAATCTTTTCGTCAGATACACTTTCTGACGCTAGTCATCTGTTCTGAGTAACATTATCTAAAACAGTTGGATCAGAGGTATTACTAGGATTTTGGTACCTTTGTTGCTCGGAAGAGGATACGACTTGTGTGGGGGCGCCAGCCGCACGACTGTCTCTCGCATCTCTTTCTAACTTATAGCAATACTCTCTAGCATGTCCTTTTCTGTTACAATAGGTACATTTAACTTTCTTCTTCTCGATATCAGATTTCTGTCTAGCCACAAAGACAGATTCAGGATTGTGAGTTTTCCTGGTAAAGGTACGAGAAGTTACAGTAGCAGGTACATCAGGCCGGCAATGAGCAGCTGATTTAGGTTGCCAACTTCTAGGACAATCTTTAGTTACCTTGTTTCTTTGTTTTTTAGTATGTACAAGTTTGTGAGAAATCTCGTAATTGTCTGCTAATGCTGCAGTTTCCAGAATATCTGAGGTAGTATGATCGATCAGATATTCTTGTATGTCAGCAGGCATACAGTTGTTAAACTCTTCGTGTAGTAACAACTGAACAAGGCTGTCGTAGTTGTTACATTTAGAAGCTCTACACCACCTCTGAAATGCAACTTTTTTCTCACGAGCAAACTCTACACAAGTTTGATCTTGTCGTCGTTGTAACGTACGAAATGCTCTTTGATAACTTACAGATAACAAGTTATACATCTCTAGAATTGTTTGTTTGACAGCGTCATAACTAATGTACTTGGCAAATGGCAAAACTGCAGTACAGGTTTGAGTTCTTCCCGTCAAAGCAGTATGCAACAATGTTGCCCAGTGCTTACGTGGCCAGTTCATAGCAGGTGCCTGGTTCTCAAACACATCAAAATATGTGTCTAAGTCACTTTCAAAAAACTTAGGAACCATAGATGCAGCTTTCTGCACATTAAATGTGTCCTGTGATCTATCAGTCTGTTGTCTTCCCAGACGAACATTTTCTCTCTGGAAATCTTTTTCGTTCAATTTCCTCTGTGCCTCTATTTGTGCAGTCTGCAACATAATGAGGCGTTCAAACCTCTCAAACTGTTCCTGAGAGATAGGACCAGTAGGTAATGGAGGAGTAAGGAATCTAACGTGGTCTGGACGGTTCTTAGGTCGGACACTTCGTCCAGCCGTATCTAGAGAGTCTAGATCTGGTCTAGGATAAGCAGATACAGGTGTAGCATACACTGTACTAGTATTAGGCTGTGTCATGCTAACAGGAGGGAAGGCGTGAGCGAGAACTGAGCTACACTAGGCTCAGACACTAGGCTCACTTCTGCCTTAGTTGCTCTTTCTTCAACTTCAAATAGAGCCATACTTCCTAATTGTGACACTAGGCCTTCTGAATCTGAATCATAATCAGACATCTCTGTATGAGCAGGAAACAATATATCTTTAATTAATGCTCTGACAGTTTCTGCGGTGTAATTCCTGTTATACGTCACACCGAGATATTTGGCTACTCGCCAACAAGTCTGAAATTTTAATGTACTTAACTCAGAGAAAGTCAGAGTATCAATTAACTGTTTCACTTTGGCATACATCACGAAAATAATTGTACTACGAGAGAGTGATTATGGGAAACTATAATCCTAATAGGAATTTTAGTATTGGTTGTCTTAGAGCTAGAACTCATTAACAGTATTTCCATCTCCTTCGATCAAGAGACTCAGTCAGGTACATACATCCACCTGGTATGTTGTACAAGACTAAACTCAAAGTCTTCAGATTAGGAAAGTACTCAAAGTGTTTGATCATAGAGTTACTAGTATGTCAAACTGGACAATTTCTCCAACACCTTGGATCAAGAGTCTCCCGGACAGGCCCCCATTTGTTACAAAAAACGCGATTCTAAAAGCTTAGAGATCTCCAGTGAATACTAGAAAGGACTGCCCTTCTAGCATCCAGCCTGTTACTGGGTTTTCGTAACAAGTAGTCAGTATCCTTGTCCAATTATCCATTAAAATTCAGTATTATTCAATAGTGCTTCAGGATTACAACTGGTAGGCTACTAACTAGAGAAATTAAAATTTAATAAATTTATTAAGTCTAGAGGTATATTATCAAATTAAATTAAATTAAATTAATCACAGTAATCAAAATAATATCACTTCTCTCGAGTTCAATATTATTGTGATGAAAGCACATATCACATTTATAATTCTTAAGTACCATCTGGTACATTAACATTTAATAAGATATTACAAATATGTACAAGTAAGTGTGTATGTGTGTAAGTGCTCTAAGTAGTTTGCTATGTCTTAAGACTCGACTAGACTTAAACAAGTGACTGACAAAGTCCTCAAACTAACTTCTTGACCGACTGGCAACCAGAACAGTCTGCTTGAACAATATAAAAGAATGCTAAGCCCAATAGCCATATAACAAGCGACTGCGACACAATCAGGATCAAGGAGATAATATAACGACACTAAGCAGGGACCATCAGCAGATCCTCCACAAAATTTACAAAACTCCCATACTACTGAATCTAAGTTCAGCATAGGAAAAACCCTGACTGTGATTATACACAGATACCAGTACAAATTAGGTCATAAGCTATAGCTAAGGACCTGAGATACTCAAGAGTGTCTTTGAGACACACAGCCTCAGTACAACGTCAAAAATCACTAAGTCTATACAAGGTTCTGTGAACAGAGTTCTACAGAACTAACAAGAATAATGAGACAGACAATCTGTCCAACCACCAAGCGAGTCTAGAGCAGACTGAATACTTCAGACGAGGTGAGGACCCCCCCCTCGATCACATGATAGCTCCGTGGGCAGCAGTCGCCCATCAAGAAGCAGAAGCCGGCAGTATAACGAGCAACAAGCGATAATTACAGTAGTTTGACAATCAAGACTTGAACTGAGCACATAATATGTTACATCCTAACAACATAAGTCAAATAACAATATAAAGCAATACATTTACGATTTAGCATTATCGCAAATAAGCAATATAAAATTATAGAAAAGGTAATAACTAATATAAATTTAATACATAATAATCATTGAACCCATTCAGGGTTTGCAAACCTAGCATATCTGGAACCCAGCGGAAATTTTTTAATATTTTATTTATTTTTATTAAACCCTTAGAAAATTATCTCATTATATTCCTTCATTTATATCATTATTTGTTCAGCAGAAGGAAATTTCCTGACATCACAAGTTTGAAGATACCCCAGTGCAAACCCGGATGCCGGTTTTGAAAAGGACCCAAACGTGCAGCAAACAAGGAAGGCCAAGGGGTGTTTGGCAATCGTAATGTCGCCGGGACGATTAAAAGCAAATACAGGTGAGCATGGTCTGTCAGTCCTCTCCGCAGTCGTTGTGAGAAAACCTTTAAGATGTCGCTGTTAGCGTTTCCATTTGGAACGTAAACCCACCTTGAGATACAATGGTGGTAGGCCACGTTAGGCCCGCAAGGTTCTTCCAAGGTAATCTCCTGATTACATTGGGGAGGACAACACTACGAGGCAGCCCCATGTCCAAGGGTCCCAACTAAGATCAGGTAAAATGCTAGTCACTATTCTTTGGATGGAAAATGGGTAGCGATGAAACCCGCCAGCTGCGATATTGTCCAGCCCACCTATAACCAGTGACAGGGCACCTCGTCAGAGGACACAGAGGATTACCGTGCCATATCCAGCTGTAGGAAGGCTGTAATTCAAAATATCGTAGAAAGTGTGAAAAACAGTGTAGAAAAAATCTGGTAGAATGTAGGATAGATGAAAATTTTTGCAAAAAAAAAAAAGAAAGGACTGGGAATCATTCTCGGATGAGTGTACTGACTTATCCAGGATATGTTAGTCTTTGTGAAGCAGAACAAAGTGGATGAGCAAAACTGAGTCAAGTAGGTTTCTCGTTGCAGATGGATAAATACACCGACAATGCAGGCTTAATAACACTACTTGTGTTTTTGAATTATGAATATTATCTTCTTGAAAAGATGACATTAGCAAGCCTCTTCCTACCAAAATCACAGATAAAGAAACATGAGATTTCCTGGTAATTATGTTACTGTATATGTACTTATGAGCCGCAGCTATGACGGGAAATATATCATGTATTTCGGTAAGTATAAAAATAGTTCCACATATTGGTCAAACACTTTCTTGTCTTCATCTTCATCGTCATACACTTATATTTAATGAATGCTAAAAGAACTAAAAGATGTGTTCAATGAAGTAGTCAAACTTGCCAATTTAATCAAAAGACCATTCAAATCCAGGATATTTAGTGCATTGTGTGAGGAGCTGGGAAAATTACACGCAACAAGACTGCTTCATAGCGATGTTCGATGGCTGTCTCGTGGAAAAGTTTTGGCTCGGTTTTACGGAGTCTCATTTTGAACTAGCACACAAATTAATTAACAATTGTGAGATACAGAAAGTAGCACACTTGGTTGATATATTTACACACCTTAGTAAAGATTTATTTTAAAAAGTAAAGGTTTCAAGGTTCAAAAATTTTTGAGAACCTCTGTCCTAAGGACTCCTGCTCCAATAAGACCCCCCACCCAAAGGTCACCTCACTCTCTATGCCAGTGGTTCTTAACCTTGTTGGAGGTACTAAACCCCGCAAGTTTCATCCGTGCATTCACCGAACTCTGCCTATGCAACATATGGGAATCTTTATTGAGGAAACGTATCGCCACACAGTGGCTTCATCAGTCCAATACAAAGTAGAAAGGTGTAAGGAGAGGAGGAGTTTGAGGTAATCAGTCCCTCAGCCTGGAGTCGATGTGTTCAGTCCATCAATCTTGTAGAATGTACAGCATAGGGCCGTAGACGTGGCTTATATACTGTAGTCAGGTGAGGCGAAGCAGAGGGAGGCGGGGTCACAGTGGTACCATCCACTAGTCGAAGTAGGTCTTCGTCCAAAGGTAGGACAAGTTGGAGAATTCTTTGTATCAAGATCCCATGATGATGCAGTGTTTAACAGTTGTGATGAATGGTTTTGAAAACCATTCATCACTACTGGGACTTATTACCCCAAACTCCTCTCCTTACACCTTTCTACTTTGTATTGGACTGATGAAGCCACTGTGTGGCGAAACGTTTCCTCAATAAAGATTCCCATATGTTGCATAAGTGTCTCAATTTTCAACTTTTCGGTTTTCAAAACCATTCAGCATTGTTCTTGTGTGTTGTTGTATGGAACCTGAGTGTTATTGTTGAGTTCTGTCTTCAGGAACTTTTTTTATGTGTTGCTAAACTGTTCTTGTGTGTTAATGTACAGTTTTTGCGTGTTATAGTATTGTATTTCTCTTGTGTTACTTATTTATCCTTGTGTTTTACCGTTGTTACTTGTTACTGTCCTGTTCTTACTTTACCTTTCTTTCATGTTACAGTACCATTCTTGTGTATTAATGTAGTGCTTTTATAACTTTCTGTACTTTCCTACAACATCTACGACAGTGTCTCTCATGTTCATGTTTCCCAAAACAATTATGTTGACTCAAAATTCCCATAAGTTTGGTTTAACATTTCGCAGATCCCCATCACTCTCTTGTTAACACTAATCTACCCTATACAATATTAATGCAAATGACAATATAAACAACACACTCGGAAAAAAAAAAACTCTTCTGGGGTAAAGAAAGGCGACCATCATGGTATTATTGATCTATTGACAAAAAAGATTTCAACAGCCCATCTTACAACCTGACAAATTAGTCTTATTGGTAATGTATTCCATCATGCTGTTTATATTCACTTACATACTTATCTACTGTACATATGCAACAATAGCAAGAAATATAATGTTTTTTGTAACAATTCGCTTCTTTTATTTACTGTATTTAACGTTTACTATATCTTGTTGATGTACACTTACCCTTTACCTTTCTAAACCTGGTCAGTTCTTCGTTACTAATATTTTCTCTTTTCTATCACTCTGTCAGTCACATTACTAACATATATATTGGCTGGTGTACTCAACACACAATAGACAAAAACCAATTATTTAATATACTTAAAAAAATATTTTATAATTCTTATTAACACTGTCCAGCAGTTTTGAACTGTACCAGAAGCAAAGGTAGAAAGTAAAGCTAGACTTGATTAGTATAATGTAAATCTAGAGAGCTAATAAAACCCAGAAATTATTTTACTGCCGCAACAATGCTTCAGTATTTACGACAATGTTAAAGTTACTTTCCATCAAGACTAAAGTCACTACGGGTACAATAGTTATGTCAGTTTTAAAGATGACTTTCCAACAAGACTAAAGTCACTACGGGTACAATAGTTATGTCAGTTTTAAAGATGACTTTCCAACAAGACTAAAGTCACTACGGGTACAATAGTTATGTCAGTTTTAAAGATGACTTTCCAACAAGACTAAAGTCACTACGGGTACAATAGTTATGTCAGTTTTAAAGATGACTTTCCAACAAGACTAAAGTCACTACGGGTACAATAGTTATGTCAGTTTTAAAGATGACTTTCCAACAAGACTAAAGTCACTACGGGTACAATAGTTATGTCAGTTTTAAAGATGACTTTCCAACAAGACTAAAGTCACTATGGGTACAATTACTATGAAATTTTTAAAGACATCTTGCACCATTATATTTTCATTCCGTGTAAAAAATAATCAATTTATAGAACATAATACCTGATAATAATCTCATCAACTTGTGTATCAAATGCAGATTATCAAACTAAGTTCAAAAATGGACTAATAACCTAACATCTACATCACACAGAGTTTATAAGACTCACATTAATATGAAGTTATACACCTTACCAGCACAGTACCACAAGTCCACACTGTACTTCTTGGTACAGATACCATCTGATCAAAGAAAGTCTACACAGGTCAGTGTGTAGACACAATCTGAAACAGTCTAAAATATACTTTAGTATATACTGAGTTCACAAAGCTGGGCAAACATTTAAACAATTTACTACGAATGTAGAAGCGACCATTTCCCTGGAAGTGAGTGCTGACACTCTCCCTGGAAGTGAGTGCTGACACTCTCCCTGGAAGTGAGTGCTGACACTCTCCCTGGAAGTGAGTGCTGACACTCTCCCTCGAAGTGAGTGTTGACACTCACCCTGGAACTGAATGTTGACACTCACCCTGGAACTGAATGTTGACACTCACCCTGGAACTGAATGTTGACACTCTCCCTGGAACTGAGTGCTGACACTCTCCAGGGAACTGAGTGCAAACACTCTCCCTGGAACTGAGTGCTGACACTCTCCCTGGAACTGAGTGCTGGCACTCACCCTGGAACTGTGTGCTGACACTCACTATGGAACTGAGTGCTGACACTCTCCCTGGAACTGAGTGCTGACACTCACCCTGGAACTGTGTGCTGACACTCTTCCTGGAACTGAGTGCTGATACTCTTCCTGGAACTGAGTAGTGACACTCTCCCTGGAACTGAGTGCTGACACTTTCCCTGGAACTGAGTGCTAACACTCTCCCTGCAACTGAGTGCTGATATTCTCTCTCTGGAACTGTGTGCCGACTCTCTCCCTGCAACTGAATGCTGACACTCTCTCTGCAACTGACTACTGACAATCTCCCTGCAACTGAGTGCTGACACTCTCCCTGGAACTGTGTGCTGATACTTTCCCTGAAAGTGAGTGCTTACACTCTCCCTGGAACTGAGTACTGATACTCTCCCTTGAACGGAATGTTGACACTCTCCCTGGAACCGAGTGCTGACACTCTCCGTGGAACTGAATGCTGATATTATCTCCCTGGAACTGAGTGCTGACACTCTCCCTGCAACTGAGTGCTGATATTCTCTCTCTGGAACTGTGTGCCGACACTTTCCCTGGAAGTGAGTGCTTACACTCTCCCTGGAACTGAGTACTGATACTCTCTTTGAACTGAGTGTTGACGCTCTCCCTGGAACCTAATGCTGACACTCTCCCTGGAACTGAGTGCTGATACTCTCCCTGGAACTGAGTGTTGACACTCTCCCTGCAACGGAGTGCTTACACTTTCTATGGAATTAAGTGCTGACACTCTCCCTGGAACTGAATGCTGATATTCTCTCTCTGGAACTGTGTGCTGACTCTCTCCCTGCAACTGACTGCTGACACTCTCCCCGCAACTGAGTGCTGACACTTTCCAGGGATCTGAGTGCTGACACCCTCCCTGCAACTGAATGGTGATATTCTCTCTCTGGAATTGTGAACTGACTCTCCCTGCAACTGACTGACGACACTCTCCCTGCAACTGAGTGCTGACACTCTCCCTGGAACTGTGTGTTAACATTCTCCCTGGAATTGAGTGCTCACACTCTCCCTGGAATTGAGTACTGTCACTATCCCTGGAACTGAATGCTGACATTCTCCCTGGAACTTTGTGCTGACATACTCCCTGGAATTGAGTGCTGACAGTCTCCCTGGAATTGAGTGCTGACACTCCCTGGAACTGAGTGCTGACACTCCCTGGAACTGAATGCTGATATTATCTCTCTGGAACTGTGTGCTGACTCTCTCAGTGCAACTGAATGCTGACACTCTCCCTGCAACTGAGTGCTGACACTCTCCCTGGAACTGAGTGCTGACACTCTCCCTGCAACTGAGTGCTGATATTCTCTCCCTGGAACTGTGTGCTGACCCTCTCCCTGGAACTGTGTGCTGACACTTTCCCTGGAACTGAGTGCTGACACTCCGCCTGGAACTGAGTGCTGACACTCTCCCTTGAACTTTCTGCTGACACTCTCCCTGGAATTGAGTGCTGACACTCTCCCTGGAATTGAGTGCTGACACTCTCCCTGGAATTGAGAGCTGACACTCTTCCTGGAACTGTGTGCTGACACTCTCCCTGGAATTAAGTGCTGACACTCTCCCTGGAATTAAGTGCTGACACTCTCCCTGGGACTGAGTGCTGATACTCTCCATGGAAGTGTGTGCTGACACCCTCCTCGGGACTGTGTGCTAACACTTTCCCTGGAACTGAGTGCTGACACTCTCCCTGGAACTGAGTGCTGACGCTCTCCCTTGAACTGAGTGTTGACACTCTCCCTGGAACCGAGTGCTGACACTCTCCCTGGAACTCAGTGTTGACACTCTCCCTGGAACTGAGTGCTGGCACTCTCCCAGGAATTGAGTGCTGACACTCTCCCGGGAACTGAGTGCTGACATTCTCTCTGGAACTAATTGCTGACACTCTCCCTGGAAATGAGTGCTGACACTCTCCCTGGAATTGAGTGCTGACACTCTCCCTGGAACTGAGTGCTGACACTCTCCCTGGAACTGTGTGCTGACACTCTCCCTGCAACTGACTGCTGACACTCTCCCTGGAACTGAGTGCTGACACTCTCCCTGGAACTGTGTGCTGACACTCTCCCTGGAAATGAGTGCTGACACTCTCCCTGGAATTGAGTGCTGACACTCAATGCAACTGAGTGCTGATACTCTTCCTGCAACTGGCTGCTGACACTCTCCCTGGAAGTGAGTGCTGACACTCTCCCTGGAACTGAGTGCTGACACTCTCCCTGCAACTGAGTGCTGATATTCTCTCTCTGGAACTCTGTGCCGACTCTCTCCCTGAAACTACTGACACTCTCTCTGCAACTGACTGCTGACACTCTCCCTGCAACTGAGTGCTCACACTCTCCCTGGAACTGAGTACTGATACTCTCCCTGGAGCTGAGTGTTGACACTCTCCCTGCAACTGAGTGCTGACGCTTTCCCTGGAAGTGAGTGCTGACACTCTCCCTGGAACGGAATGCTGGTATTCTCTCTCTGGAACTGTGTGCTGACTCTCTCCCTGCAACTGACTGCTGACACTCTCCCTGCAACTGAGTGCTGACAATCTCCCTGGAACTGTGTGCTCACACTCTCCCTGCAACTGAATGCTGATATTCTCTCTCTGGAATTGTGTGCTGACTCTTTCCCTGCAACTGACTGCTGACACTCTCCCTGCAACTGAGTGCTGACACTGTCCCTGGAACTGTGGGCTGACATTCTCCCTGGAATTGAATGCTCACACTCTCCCTGGAATTGAATGCTCACACTCTCCCTGGAATTGAGTGATGTCACTCTCCCCAGAACTAAATGCTGACACTCTCCCTGGAACTTTGTGCTGACGCTCTCTCTGGAATTGAGTGCTGACACTTTCCCTGCAACTGAGTGCTGATATTCTCTTCCTGGAACTGTGTGCTGACACTCTCCCTGGAATTGAATGGAGACACTCTCCCTGGAATTAAGTGCTGACGCTCTCCTTGGAGCTGAGTGCTGACACTCTCCCTGGAAGTGTGTGCTGACACTCTCCCCGGGACTGTGTGCTAACACTTTCCCTGGAGCTGAGTGATGACATTCTCCCTGGAACTGAGTGCTGACACTCTCCCTTGAACTGAGTGTTGACACTCTCCCTGGAACTGAGTGCTGACATTCTCCCTGGAACTGAGTACTGATACTCTCCCTGGAACTCAGTGTTGACACTGTCCCTTGAACTGAGTGCTGACACTCTCCCTGGAACTCAGTGTTGACGCTGTCCCTGGAACTGAGTGCTGACACTCTCCCTGGAACTCAGTGCTGACACTCTCCTTGGAAATGAGTGCTGACACTCTCCCTGCAACTGAGTACTGATATTCTCTCTCTGGAACTGTGTGCCGACTCTCTCCCTGCAACTGACTGCTGACACTCTCCCTGCAACTGAGTGCTGACACTCTCCCTGGAACTGACTGCTAACACTCTCCCTGCAACTGAATGCTGTCACTCTCCCTTGAACTGAGTGCTGACACTCTCCCTGCAACTGAGTGCTGATATTCTCTCTCTGGAACTGTGTGCTGACTCTCTCCCTGCAACTGACTGCTGACACTCTCCCTCCAACTGGGTGCTGACACTCTCCCTGGAACTGTGTGCTGACATTCTCTCTGGAATTGAGTGTTGACACTCTCCCTTGAACTGGGTGTTGACACTTTCCCTGTAACCGAGTGCTGGCACTCTCCCAGGAATTGAGTACTGATACTTTCCCTGGAATTGTGTGCTGACATTCTCCCTGGAATTGAGTGCTGACACTTTCCCTTGAACTGGGTGTTGACATTTTCCCTGGAACCGAGTGCTGACACTCTCCCAGGAATTGAGTACTGATACTCTCCCTGGAACTGAGTGCTGACACTCACCCTGGAACTGAGTGCTGACACTCTCCCTGGAACAGAGTGCTGGCACTCTCCCTGGAACTGAGTGCTAGCACTCTCCCTGGAACTGAGTGCTGACACTCTCCCTGGAACTGAGTGCTGACACTCTCCCTGGAACTGAGTGCTAACACTCTCCCTGGAGCTGAGTGCTGACACTCTCCCTGGAACTGAGTGCTGACACTCTCCCTGGAACTGAGTGCTGACACGATGACCAATGATAACGCTAACTTTTCTCTAAGTTTGAAGCCAGCCGACAGAGGCTTCATCAAGTTACGAAGGGAAACCTTGGAAGAAGTCAACACATTCTTCGTCAGTTTATTTCAGTAACGAGGAACACGTTCAGTCATTTGATGAAAAATGTTACCTATTATCTGGGAGCAAACATACAGTTTATTTTTCTTCTTACAGATTAAGATTCAAGAAGTGTTTTACAAAAGATGCCAAGAATTTACGGTGAAAGTTAGTATTATTTTTCGACCTTTCACATCTAATATTATAAATACACATCTATTTACTTTCATAATAGAAAAACTTTAAACTGTAACAAACACGAAAAAGATAATTTTTTGAGACGAATCATTATTTACAAAGTGCCGCTGCTCATTTCCAACAAATTTCCTAAATCACAAGAATTTCCAATTTTTTTTAAGCTTCCTTGTCAGCTCCAAACTTCTTGTTGATTGACAAGATCATCTTGAAATTTTTTTTCCTCCGGTTCCTTACCACTTTTAGAGCTTTCTTGAGAACATGATTTACATAATTAACTTTCATAACTTCTCTTTCAGTTACGTCAGTTTTCACCTCCCAAAATTGTTTGGGCACCGTCAGGATGTCTGGGGACCAAATATAATTTTACTTCTCAAGACAGAGTTGGAAACTCATCTGCAACACCAGGGGAGCAAACTTGTGGTCAGGCGTCAGTGTACCTCTGCTGCCTCTCATATGCTAGAGAGAGAGAGAGAGAGAGAGAGGGATGGACGGAGGTAGAGTTTGATTGTACTCACCTATTTGTGGTTGCAGGGGTCGATCCTTAGCTCCTGGCCCCTGTACTCACCTAATTGTATTCACCTAACTGTGGTTGCAGGGGTTGAGACTCAGCTCCTGGCCCCGCCTCTTCAATGATCGCTACTAGGTCCTCTCTCTCTCTCTGCTTCCTGAGCTTTGTCATTCCTGCCTCCACTACGTCACTTGCTAGGCTAATCCACTTTCTGACGACTCTATGACTGAAGAAATACTTCCTAACATTCCTGTGACTCGTCTGAGTCTTCAGCATCCAATTGTGACCCCTTGTTTATGTGTCCCCTCTCTGGAACATCCTGTCTCTGTCCGCCTTGTCTATTCCCCGCAGTATCTTGTATGTCGTTATCATATCTCCCCTTACCCTTCTGTCCTCCAGTGTCGTCAGTCCGATTTCCCTCAACCTTTCCTCGTACGACATTCCCCTGAGCTCTGGGACTAGCCTTGTTGCAAACCTTTGTACTTTCTCTAACTTCTTGACGTGCTTGACCAGGTGTGGTTCCAGACTGGTGCTGCATACTCCAGTATGGGCCTAACATACACAGTGTACAGTGTCTTGAACGATTCCTTATTAAGGTATCGGAACACTATTCTCAGGTTTGCCAGGCGCCCATAAGCTGCAGCAGTTATCTGGTTGATGTGTGCCTCCGGTGACGTGCTCGGTGCTATGGTCACCCCAAGATCTTTCTCCCTGAGTGAGGTCTGTAGTCTTTGTCCACCTAGCCTATACTTTATCTGCGGTCTTCTTTGCCCTTGCTCAATCTTCATGACTTTGCATTTGGCAGGGTTGAATTCGAGAAGCCAGTTTCTGGACCACGTGCCCAGCCTGTCCAGGTCTCTTTGCAGTCCTGCCTCATTCTCATCCGATTTAATTCTTCTCATCAACTTCACATCATCTGCGAATACGGACACTACAGAGTCTATCCCTTCCATCATGTCATTCACATATATCAAAAATAGCACTGGTCCTAGAACTGACCCTTGTGAGACCCCGCTCGTCACAGGCGCCCACTGTGATACCTCTTCTCGTACCATGACTCGTTGTTGTCTCCCTGTCAGGTATTTCCTAATCCATTGCAGTGCCCTCCCTGTTATATGCGCCTGATCCTCCAACTTCTTCACTAATCTCTTGTGAGGAACTGTGTCAAAGGCCTTCATGCAGTCCAGGAAAATGTAATCGACCCACCCCTCTCTCTTGTGTCTTACTTCTGTGTGTGTGTGTGTGTGTGTGTGTGTGTGTGTGTGTGTGTGTGTGTGTGTGTGTGTGTGTGTGTGTGTGTGTGTGTGTGTGTCGAGGGGTCGAGTCATAGCTCCTGGCCCCGCCTCTTCGCTGATTGCTACTAGGTCCTCTCTCTCCCTGCTCCAGCTTTATCAAACCTCGTCTTAAAACTATGTTATGGGTCCCGCCTCCACTACGTCACTTTCTAGGCTATTCCACTCCCTTACAACTCTATGACTGAAGAAATACTTCCTAACATCCCTTTGATTCATCTAAGTCTTCAACTTACAATTGTGACCTTTTGTTTCTGTGTCCCATCTCTGGAACGTCCTGTCTTTGTCCACCTTGTCTATTCTGCGCAGTATTTTATGTGTTGTTATCATGTCTCCCCTGACCCTCCTGTCCTCCAGTGTCCCCAGGCCAATTACCCTTAACATTTCTTCGTAGGACAATCTCCTTAGCTCTGGGACTAGTCTTGTTGCACTTTTTCTAATTTCATAACGTGCTTGACCTGGTGTGGATTCCAAATTGGTGCTGCATATTACAGTATGGGCCTGACATATATGGTGTACAGAATCTTGAACGATTCCTTACTGAGATATCGGAACGCTATCTTTAGATTTACCAGGCCCCTAGTAGCTATCTGATTCATGAGATCCTCAGGAGATGTGCTCGGTATTACACTCACCCCAAGATTTTTTTCCTTGAGTGAAGTTTGCAGTCTTCGGCCACCTAGACTATACTCTGTCTGCAGTCTTCTTTGCCCTTCCCTGATCTTCATGACTTTGCATTTGGAAGGCTTAAATTCCAGAAGCTAGCTGCTGGACTAGGCTTGTAGCCTGTCCAGGTCTCTTTGTAGTCCTGCCTGATCCTCGACCAATTTGACTCTCCTCATTAATTTCATATCATCTGCAAACAAGGACACTTCTGAGTCTATCCCTTCTGCTATGTCATTCACATATACCAAAAACAGCGCAGGTCCTAGGACTGACCCCTGTGGAACCCCGCTTGTCACAGGCGCACGCTCTGACACCTCGTCACGTACCATAACTCGTTGTTGCCACCCTGTCAGGTGTTCTCTGATCCATTGCAGTGCCTTTCCTGTTATGTGTGCCTGATCCTCTAGCTTTTGCATTAACCTCCTGTGGGGAACTGTGTCGAAGGCCTTCTTGCAGTCCAAGAAAATGCAGTCTATCCACCCCCCTCTCTCTCTTGTCTTACTTCTGTTACCTTTTCATGAAACTCCAGTAGGTTTGTAACACAGAATTTTCCTTCTCTGAAACCGTGCTGGTTGTCGATTATACGCTTGTTTCTCTCCAGGTGCTCCACCATTCTGCTCCTGATGATCTTCTCCATGATTCTGCGTACTATACACGTTAGTTTAATGCCTCGTGTCTGTCTCCTTTTTTTTAAAAACTGGGACTTAATTTGCCATCTTCCATACCTCAGGTAGTTGCCCAGTTTCAATGGATGTGTTGAAGATCTTTATTAGTGGCACACACAGCATCTCTGCTGCCTCTCTAAGGACCCACGGAGAGATGTCTGGTCCCACCTCCTTTGAGGTATCAAGCTCAAATAGCAGTTTCTTCACTTCCTCCTCGGTTATATGTACCTCATCCAGCACTTGTTGGTGTACCTTCCCGTTCTGAATTCCTGGAGTCCTACCTGTTTCCACTGTAAATACTTCTTTAAATCTCATGTTGAGCTCCTCACATAGCTCTTGGTCGTTTCTTGTGAATTCCCCACCATTCTTCCTCAGCCTGATTACCTAGTCCTTGATTGTTGTTTTCCTCCTGATGTGGCTATACAACAGCTTCGGGCCAGACTTGACTTTCGATGCTATGTCATTTTCGTATTGTCGCTGAGCCTCCCTTCTCATCTGTGCATATTCGTTTCTGGCTTTACGGCTGATATGTTTATTTTCCTGGATCCTTTGTCTTCTTTACCTTTTCCATTCTCTAATGCAAATAGTTTTTGCCTCCCTACACCTTTGGGTGAACCAAGGACTCGTTCTGGACTTTCCATTATTTCTGTTTTCCTTGGGAACAAACCTCTCCTCTGCCTCCTTGCATTTTGTTGTCACACAGTCCATCATTTCTTTTACTGGTTTTCCTGTCAGTTCTCTCTCTCACTGAACGTCTTGCAGGAAGTTCCTCATGCCTGTGTAGTCCCCCCTTTTGTAGTTTGGTTTTTCTCATCTTATTCCTGCTACTCTCTCCACTTGTAGCTCAACTATATAATCAAAGTACAGAACCACATGATCACTAGCTCCTAGGGGCCTTTCATACGTGAAATCATCGTTGTCCAATCTACTCAAGGTGATTACCAGGTCTAGTCTTGCTGTATCATCCTCACATCTCTCTCTGGTAATGTCTCTAACATGTTGATGCATGAGGTTTTCCAGTACTACATCCATCATCTTGGCTCTCCATGTTTAGGGACCCCCATGGGGCTCCAGGTTTTCCCAGTCAATCTCCTTGTGATTGAAATCACCTATAACTAGCAACTTTGCTCGCCCCATGTGAGCTCTTCTGGCCACCTCAGCTAGTGTGTCGACCATTGCTCTGTTGCTTTCGTCGTATTCTTCTCTTGGCCTCCTGCAGTTCTGTGGCGGGTTGTACATTACTGCAATTGACACCTTATGGCCCTCAGACTGGATTGTTCCTACTAAGTAGTCCCTTTCACCCATGCCATCCATTTATTCCATTTTCCCAAATCCCCACCGGTTTTTAATGAGCAGTGGAACTCCTTCTCCCCTTCTCCTCCCTCTATCTTTCCTGAGGATTTGTTATATGGGTGGAAAGATTGCATCTGTTATCATCCTGGTGAGTTTTGTTTCTGTGAGTGCTATTATGTCTGGGGATGTCTCCTTGATTCTTTCATGCCACTCCTCACACTTATTTGTTATTCCATCTGCATTTGTATACCACACCTTCAACTTCTTTCCTAAAACTGTGGTCTGGGGGGTACGTTGGGGTTGGGGAAGTGGGAGAACTGATAAAGAACTATGGGTGGTTGCTGTGGGAGTGGAGTTTGTAATGAGGTGGGTGGGGGCATTGTATATGGCATGTGTGTTTCGAGTTAGAATGTTTGGTTGCATTGGGGTTGTCCTTGTTGGGGGGCTTTTGTAGGTGGTAGTGAGGGAGGCTCTATTTGACCTTCCTCTTCAGTCTGAGATCTCCTGTCTATCTCCATCTTCACCTCTCTTTCCTCCTTTCGTCTTTGTACCATCTCTCTCAGTTTCTGCCTTTCTTCTTGTGCTCTGTCATGGTCGAGATACACCTTCTGGTATGCCGGCATGTCTCTTAGTCTTGCTTTCTCCTGCAGGATCCTGTTCTGAGTCAATTCTACCATGAAAGTCACTTTCACTGGGTGGGTTCTTCTTCTTGCAAACCCCCCTATTCTCTGATAATTTGCCAGCTGGGTCATGTGATCTTTTCCTATTGCTTTTATGATGCTTTTGATTGTATTTTTTCCCCCTTATCTTCTTGCTTCATAAATTTCCCCTTCAACTTCCTGGAGCCCAAAAACAAAGACTGATCTCTCCCTTTCATTCTCCCACTGCATATCCCTATGTATCCACTGATTCGATTTAGTTTCCTCCATTGCAGCTTTCCTTTCTTCAATTCCTTCACTATCTATTGTCCTTGGGCCCAGTGGCCTGTCATTTTCCCTTCACCGGCTTTCCCTGGGCTCTGCTGTGGTCTGTTAGGACCTCCACATATAGCTTAGCTCTTCCATTTTCTACAGTCTCTTTGATTGCTCCTGATGTGATTCTCTATTTTTCTTGGGCTCCACAATAGTCTGATAGGGCTTCTGCATGTGTGTGTGTGTGTGTGTGTGTGTGTGTGTGTGTGTGTGTGTGTGTGTGTGTGTGTGTGTGTGTGTGTGTGTGTGTGTGTGTGTGTGTGCGTGTATTCACCTAGTTGTACCTACCTAGTTGTGGTTGCAGAGGTCGATTCACAGCTCTTGGCCTCGCCTCTTCACTGGCCACTACTAGGTCACTCTTCCCACTCCATGAGCTTTATCAAACCTCTTATTAAAGATATGTATGGATCCTGCCTCCACTACATCAGTACCCAGACTATTCCACTTCTTGACAACTCTGTGACTGAAGAAATACTTCCTAACATCCCTGTGGTTCATCAGAGTCTTCAACTTCCAACTGTGGCCCCTTGTTGCTGTGTCCAATCTCTGGAACATCCTGTCTCTGTCCACCTTGTCTATACCTCTCAGTATATTTTATGTCGTTATCATATTCCCCCTATCTCTCCTGTCCTCCAGAGTCGTCAGGTCGATTTCCCTTAAACTCTCGTCGTAGGACATACCCCTTAGCTCCGGGACTAGTCTTGTTGCAAACCTTTGCACTTTCTCTAGTTTCCTTACATGATTGGCTAGGTGAGAGTTCCAAACTGTCGCTGCATATTCCAATATGGGCCTAACGTACACATTGTACGGGGCCCTGAATGACTCCTTATTTTGATGTCGGAATGCTTCTGTTCTTAGGTTTGCCAGGCGCCATATGCTGCAGCAGTTATTTGGTTGATGTGCACCTCAGGAGATGTGCCCGCTGTTATACTCACAACAAGATCCTTTTCCTTGAGTGAGGTTTGTAGGCTCTGGCCCCCCTAGACTGTACTTCGTCTGTGGTCTTCTTTGCCCTTCCCCAATCTTCATGACTTTGCACTCGGTGGGGTTGAACTCCAGGAGCCAATTGCTGGACCAGGTCTGCAGCCTGTCCAGATCCCTTTGTAGTTCTGCCTGGTCTTCGATCGAATGAATTCTTCTCATCAACTTCACGTCATCTGCAAACAGGGACACTTCAGCGTCTATTCCTTCCGTCATGTCGTTCACAAATACCAGAAACAGCACTGTTCCTAGTACTGATCCCTGTGACACACCGCTCATTACAGGCGTCCACTCTGACACCTCGCCACGTACCATGACTCGCTATTGTCTTCCTGATAGGTATTCCCTGATTCAATGTAGTGCCTTCCCTGTTATCCTTGCCTGGTCCTCCAGCTTTTGCATTAATCTCTCATGTGGAACTGTGTCAAACGCCTTCTTACAGTCCAAGAAAATGCATTCTACCCACCCCTCTCTCTCTTGTCTTACTGCCGTCACCCTTTCGTAGAACTCCAGCAGATTTGTGATGCAGGATTTTCTATCCCTGAAACGTTAGTAAGCTCATTCCTTTCTAGATGCTCCACCACTCTTTTCATGATAATTTTCTCCATGACCTTGCATACTATACACGTCATTGACACTGGTCTGTACTTTATTGCTTCGTGTCTGTCTCCTTTTTTAAAAACTGGGACTACAATTGCTGTCTTCCATACTTCCAGTAGTCGTCCTATTTCGACAGATGTGGCAAAGATGGTTGTTAGTGGTATACAAACCACCTCTACTCCCTCTCTCAGGACCCATGGATAGATGTTATCCGGCTCTATCGCGTTTGATGTATCTAGCTCGCTTAACAGCCTCTTCACTTCTTCCTCGGTTGTATGTAATGTGTCCAACACTTGATGGTGTACCCCACCTCTCTGCCTTTCTGGCGGCCCTTCTGTCTCCTCTGTGAACACTTCTTTGAATCTCATGTTGAGCTCCTCACATACTTTGCGGTTGTTTTTTGTGACCTCTCCACCTTCCTTCCTCAGCCTGATTACCTTGTCCTTGACTGTGTGTGTGTGTGTGTGTGTGTGTGTGTGTGTGTGTGTGTGTGTGTGTGTGTGTGTGTGTGTTGCGGTGTGTGTGTGTGTGTGTGTGTGCGTGTGTGTGTTTGTGTGTGTGTCTGTCTGTTTGTCTCTCTGTCTATCTGTGTGTGTGCCTGTCTATCTGTGTGTCTGTGAATGTCTGTTTTTATATGTGTGTGTTTGTGTCTGTATCTGCGTGTGTGTGTTTGATAGTGTCTGTGTCCTTGCTTCTGTGTGTTTGCGTGCCTGTGTCCGTGTGTTTAGGTTCGTGTTTGTGTCTGTGTGTTTATGCTCGTGTATCTGTGTCCGTGTACTCACCTAATTGTGGTTGCAGGGGTCGATCCTTAGCTCCTGGCCCCTGTACTCACCTAATTGTATTCACCTAACTGTGGTTGCAGGGGTTGAGACTCAGCTCCTGGCCCCGCCTCTTCACTGATCGCTACTAGGTCCTCTCCCTCTCTGCTTCCTGAGCTTTGTCATACCTCGTCTTAAAACTATGTATGGTTCCTGCCTCCACTACTTCACTTGCTAGGCTATTCCACTTCCTGACGACTCTATGACTGAAGAAATACTTCCTAACGTCCCTGTGACTCGTCTGAGTCTTCAGCTTCCAGTTGTGACCCCTTGTTTCTGTGTCCCCTCTCTGGAACATCCTATCTCTGTCCGCCTTGTCTATTCCCCGCAGTATCTTGTATGTCGTTACCATGTCTCCCCTGACCCTTCTGTCCTCCAGAGTCGTCAGTCCGATTTCCCTCAACCTTTCCTCGTACGACATTCCCCTGAGCTCTGCGACTAGCCTTGTTGCAAACCTTTGTACTTTCTCTAAATTCTTGACGTGCTTGACCAGGTGTGGTTCCAGACTGGTGTTTCATACTCCAGTATGGGCCTAACATACACAGTGTACAGTGTCTTGAACGATTCCTTATTAAGATATCGGAACGCTATTCTCAGGTTTGCCAGGCGCCCGTATGCTGCAGCAGTTATTTGGTTGATGTGTGCCTCAGGTGACGTGATCGGTGTTATGGTCACCCCAAGATCTTTCTCCCTGAGTGAGGTCTGTAGTCTTTGTCCACCTAGCCTATACTCTGTCTGCGGTCTTCTTTGCCCCTCCCCAATCTTCATGACTTTGCATTTGACAGGTTTGAATTCGAAAAGCCAGTTACTGGACCACATGTCCAGCCTGTCCAGGTCTCTTTGCAGTCCTGCCTCATCCTCATCCGATTTAATTCTTCTTATCAACTTCACATCATCTGTGAATAGGGACACTTCAGAGTCTATTCCTTCCATCATGTCGTTCGAATATATCAAAAATAGCACTGATCCTAGAACTGACTCCTGTGGGGCCCCGCTCGTCACAGGCGACCACTGTGATACCTCTTCACGTACCATGACTCGTTGTTGCCTCCCTGACAGGTATTCCCTGATCCATTGCAGTGCCCTCCCTGTTATATGCGCCTGATCCTCCAGCTTCTGCACTAATCTCTTGTGAGGACCTGTGTCAAAGGCCTTCCTGCAGTCTAGGAAAACGCAATCAACCCACCCCTCTCTCTCGTGTCTTATTTCTGTTACCTTGTCATAAAACTCCAGAAGGTTTGTGACACAGGATTTGCCTTCCATGAACCCATGCTGGTTTTCGTTTATAATCTTGTTCCGTTCCAGGTGTTCCACCACTCTCCTCCTGATAATCTTCTCCATGACTTTGCACACAATACATGTCAGAGACACAGGTCTGTAGTTTAGTGCCTCATTTCTGTTTCCTTTCTTAAATATGGGGACTACATTTGCTGTCTTCCATTTCTCAGGTAGTTGCCCAGTTTCAAGGGATGTGTTGAAGATTGTGGTTACGGGCACGCACAGCATCTCTGCTCCTTCTCTAAGGACCCATGGGGAGATGTTGTCCGGTCCCATCGCCTTTGAGGTATGAAGGTCACTTAGCAGCTTCTGCACCTCCTCCTCGGTTGTTCGTATGTCGTCCAACACTTGTTGGTATATTCCCTCTTGATGTTCCCTTCTGTGCTGTCTTCCCAGAGCCCTTCCTGTCTCTACTGTAAAAACTTCCTTAAATCTCCTGTTTAGCTCCTCACATACCTCCTGATCATTTCTTGTGAGTTCTCCACCTTCTGTCCTCAGTCTGATCACCTGGTCTTTGACTGTTGTCTTCCTCCTGATGTGACTATACAACAGTTTAGGGTCAGTCTTGATTTTCGATGCAGTTATTTTCATACTGTCGCTGGGCCTCCCTTCTTTCCTGTGTATACTCGTTCCTGGCTCTGTGACTGATCTCCCTATTTTCATGTGTTCTCTGCCTTCTCAACTTTTTCCATTCTTTATTGCACTTTGTTTTTGCCTCCTTACACCGTTGGGTAAACCAGGGGCTCGTTCCAGTCTTCCCATTGTTTCTGTTGCCCTTGGGAATAAACCTTTCCACTGCCTCCTTGCATTTTGTTGTTACATATTCCATCATTTCATTTACTGGCTTTCCTGCCAGTTTTCTGTCCCACGGAACCTCCTGCAGGAAGTTCCTCAACCCTTTGTAGTCCTCTCTTTTATAGTCAGGCTTCTCCCATTCAACTACTGTTACTCTCTCCACTTGCAACTCTACTATGTATTCAAAGCACAGAACCACGTGGTCATTAGCTCCTAGGGGACTCTCATATGTGATGTCATCTATGTCTGAACTGCCCAGGGTGAACACAAGGTCCAGTCTTGCTGGTTCATCCTCCCCTCTCACTCTGGTAGTGTCCTTAACATGTTGGTGCATGAGGTTTTCCAGCTCCACATCCAACATCTTGGCTCTCCATGTTTCGGGACCCCCATGTGGCTCCAGGTTTTCCCAGTCAATCTCCCTGTGGTTGAAATCCCCTATAACCAGCAACTTTGCTCTGCTGGAGTGAGCTCTTCTTGCCACCTCAGCAAGTGTGTCCACCATTGCTCTGTTGCTCTCTTCATATTCCTCTCTTGGCCTCCTGCAGTTCTGTGGTGGATTATACATCACTGCAATGACCACCTTGTGCTCCCCAGACTGAAGTGTACCTACTGTGTAGTCCCTTTCTCCTGTCTCGTCTATGCCTCCCATTTTCTCGAATTTCCATCGGTTTTTTACGTGTCCGTGTGTTTAGGTTCGTGTGTCTGTGTCTTACTTAGATTCGTGTATTTGTGTTTGTGTGTCTGGGTCTATCCACGTGTTTCTGTCGGTACGTCTGTCTCTCTGTTTTTCTGTCTGTTTCTCTCTCTCTCTCTCTCTCTCTCTCTCTCTCTCTCTCTCTCTCTCTCTCTCTCTCTCTCTCTCTCTCTCTCTCTCTCTCTCTCTCTCTCTCTCTCTCTCTCTCTCTCTCTCTCTCTCTCTCTCTCTTTCTTTCTCTATCATTCTCTCCCTTTCCTGTTATCATTCTAGGCAGGTTCAACGACAATCCTAAATGACCCTACGTAAGATTACACTGTGAGCCAAGCGTTCCACACGTACGATAATTCTCACACAGCCACCTAGCTGCCATCTAGCGAGCGAGTACTAGCGAGATAGCTCTTTACACTACCAGTGAAGAGCTGTCTAATGCCAGATAGGAAATCGTTGAAGAGATGTGTTAATATCTGAGATGTGTACGAATGGTATATAATACCGACAAGATGAGAGTAAGACACATGTGCAACATCTGGGTATCTTTATTGTAGACGTTTCGCCATCCAGTGGCTTTATCAATACAAATTCTAGGACATAACTTGAAGACAGTAGAACTATGTACAGAAGATGAGGTAATCAGTCCCTCAACCTAGGAGTAGGTGCGAACAGCACCATAGTCGTGGAGATTCTGAAGCAGAAGAAAGAATCCTGGCGCTTATATAGTAACGTCAGGTGAAGCAGACGAGGGCAAATTCACTGGTAGGCGGGATTCCCCAGTGGAAGTAGGTCCTTCCCAAAGAGATGGGTTAGTAGTAGTAGTAGATGTCGTAGTCGTGAAGGTTATGTACATGTCCTCAGAATTAAGATTCCATGATGTTGCAGTGTCTGACAAGTTGTGTACGAATGGTATATAATACCGACAAGATGAGAGTAAGACACATGTGCAACATCTGGGTATCTTTATTGTAGACGTTTCGCCATCCAGTGGCTTTATCAATACAAATTCTAGGACATAACTTGAAGACAGTAGAACTATGTACAGAAGATGAGGTAATCAGTCCCTCAACCTAGGAGTAGGTGCTGATTACCTCATCTTCTGTACATAGTTCTACTGTCTTCAAGTTATGTCCTAGAATTTGTATTGATAAAGCCACTGGATGGCGAAACGTCTACAATAAAGATACCCAGATGTTGCACATGTGTCTTACTCTCATCTTGTCGATATTATATACCATTCGTACACAACTTGTCAGACACTGCAACATCATGGAATCTTAATTCTGAGGACATGTACATAACCTTCACGACTACGACATCTACTACTACTACTAACCCATCTCTTTGGGAAGGACCTACTTCCACTGGGGAATCCCGCCTACCAGTGAATTTGCCCTCGTCTGCTTCACCTGACGTTACTATATAAGCGCCAGGATTCTTTCTTCTGCTTCAGAATCTCCACGACTATGGTGCTGTTCGCACCTACTCCTAGGTTGAGGGACTGATTACCTCATCTTCTGTACATAGTTCTACTGTCTTCAAGTTATGTCCTAGAATTTGTATTGATAAAGCCACTGGATGGCTAAACGTCTACAATAAAGATACCCAGATGTTGCACATGTGTCTTACTCTCACAATATCTGAGATACATTTGTTTACAACGAAGTTAAGGGTAGTGTTTCTGAGATATTTTTTCTTACCTAAGATGACAGTGGATGTTGTAGTACTGACTTGGTGGTAAGACTACCAGTCCTACAATATAAATAGCGAGAAATGTTTCTGCCCAAGTATATTCCTATCCAAGGATATTCCTGGTCAAGCATATTCCTGGTCAAGCATATTCCTGGTCAAGCATATTCTTATCCAAGTATATTCCTAGGAGCCGAGTATGTTCTTTACCAGGTATATTCTTGAACAGGCATATTCCTAACTAGGTATATTTATCCACAGCTGGCCTGCACCCAAGTGGGGATACGGGGTCGTGGCGGTTTCCTTGAGAAGTTTTGACTTCCCCTGGAATCTTTTATAAATAACTAGAACATAATGAAGCCAAAGTTGCAGAACAACCACGATGTAAGGTAAGATTTCAGCACTGGCTGGCTGGTGCAGTACTCGTGGCAGAGACGCTAAGTAACAATAAACAATTAGCCAAGTTCTCACTCTCCATTTCCAGACAACACTGATGTTGCTTCATGAGTTACGGCTAAGTTTTATTACCAACATTAGCTTATATAAGCTTTTGAATCTGTAAAGGTTTTAGGTCTGGATGTTTGTTCTCGCATCAAAGAGACAGGTATTACTAGGGATTACCTTGTGGGACGCCGAATAGATGGGCTGCCAATATTACATTTTCCAAAGCATTTTCAGCTCTGTATGACTGATGGGTTTAGCGCTTAGTTTTGATTATAATAATTGTCCAAAGCATTCTGTAAGCTGCCGGAGCCTCATATATTCCTAATAAACACATAAGCTTAAACGTGAAAGAGAGGCATTGAAACGAGAATCAGAGGAGAGAGTTATCTAACTGACAAAAATATTCAATATAAGAAGATCAAAAATAAAACAAAACGCCAAAAGAGAATATAAAAGTGAAGTAGCAATCGAATCAAACACCAATTGAAATGGTTTCTTTCAGGTATATAAGAATAAGATTAACGAAAAAAATAGCCCCGCCTCAATGTAACTCCGGCCACCTTACTGTTAGTGACAAAGGAATGAGTATCAATTTTAACACTTCCCAGAAATCAACATTAAACTGGCCAGGACGAAAAGAAAAATATGCAAGATCAAAGTCACAATAGACATGCTCCTCAGACAATCAGACAGATTGAAACCAAACAAAACACCTAACGAGCTGTTTTCAAGAACTCTAAAGCAATGTATGGAGGAACCCCCCAAAAGTATTTATCTAGTGACTTCAACAAATTATTATAAATGTGTATCGTGTTGGTTAAGAGGAAAGTGGTAAGTGTGATTCTCAGTTACAAAGTGGGAGATAGATCTGCAGCTTCACATTGAAGACCAGTCAGCCTAACATCTATTGTGGATAAAATAATGAAGTCTGTAAGTGCGAAGGCAGTTTGAGGACACCTTGAAATATGTAATTTAATCAATAAATCTCAGCTTGGTTTTACAAAGGAGTGTTCTTACATTACGAAAATAGCAATTATTTTTTACCTTAGTATTTAAGGTGGAAGACCATGATTAAGAGTATATTGTCTATATGAATGTCATTATGACCTTCGACAGAGGTCTACATAGAAAAGTATAGGAGGAAATATTTGAGAGTACAGGAGTGTATAGGAGGAGACTATATTAGTGTATAGGAGGAGTGTATAGGAAGAGAGTATAGGAAGAGAGTATAGAAGGAGAGTATAGAAGGAGAGTATAGAAGGAGAGTATAGAAGAAAAGTATAGAAGAAGAGTATAGAAGGAGAGTATAGAATGAGAGCATAGAAGGAGAGTATACAAATAGAGTATAGGAGAAGTTATCTCCTGGGTCGAGACATAGTTGATCGATAGGCAAGAGAGAGTTTGCATAAATGGTAAAGTGGTGCAGCATACTTGAGCGTCACGGTGATGGGAGTTATGGAGGCAAACACTGACCATGCCTGAGGGACTGATCACTTCATATCTGCCTTTCTGTTGTCTCCACTATTTAAGTCACTCCTGTATAGCGATTGAATGTTACGACTTTTGGCTTGCGTAACGTTAATAAAAGTCCTGGCTCCTAAAAGGTAAATGACCTGCCTAATCTATGGGCATTTATATTATTTAAAATTAAAAAAGAAACCACTCTAGGTCTAGCATGTACCTTCATACAAGTTATGAAGCATAAATTTAAATGGTCAATGTATTATGAGGAAGGACACGAAAACTCACCTATACAAAAATATAATATATACATTAAGGTAACATATACAACCTACAACAACATCACCACACTTCAGTTCACCTTTATCCAGTACTTACATTAGCTCACTAGCACACTGCTACTAGTGAGTATAAAACAAAATATATAAACATTTATAAACAGGGAGGCTCCATGACAACCCTCCCACCTTTCTGTTTGTCTATCAGCAGGCAAAAACATCATACGAGTACTCTCCCAAAACTTAAACAGGCCTCTGCACACTAGGGCCTTACAGGTAAACATGAGAGCACTTAAAACAATGAAATAACCTATAGTATAAACTTACCAACAAAATAATCACCTCCAATTACTTACACTAACCCTTAACCATGACTTCTCCTCCCCGCCGCCGTTCTTCTCGTACTGCCCCACTAAAACCTCACCTGTTCCGGTTTCAGAAGAAATCCCGGAAAATGATTTCAACATGGAGCGTTTTTTCTATGTACAATATTCACTAAAATACACTGTAATACTGAAGAAGCCTGCTGTGCAGGCGACACGTCTCGTCAATTTAGATATTAAATTGTTGCACATGTATCTTTCTCGTATACTTATAGGCATTGTACATCATTAATATAATGATAAGTGGGGGAAATCAGAATGGGGACCTGTTGTAAGTGTTTTGCTCTAGGTTTCATTAACGGCATCATTGTTGTTCACAATCTACACATACAACATAGATAAGGGAATAAATAGTGACATCAGCAAGTTTAGTGCTGGCAAATATAAGGTTGTAATCCTAGGAAAAGAAAAATCTTTCGTAATTATGATGTAGATCTCAGTTCAGCAGAAAACAAAAATGATTAAGAAGTTCTGATTAGCAGAAATTTAAAGCCAAGAATATAGCGCTTAGAAATCTTGGCTTTATATAAAGAAGGATAAGTAAAAAAAAAATTCTGGTTATACTTCAATTTTATATATCTTTGTTAGTATATTACAGACTTTTCCTACGAACATAGGCTGAAAGCACTGAATTTGCACTGATAGGAATAATATGTCTTGAAGGGGTATATTACTGAAAAGTAAAAATGGAATAAAAAGGAATATAAATAGAATGTTGAAAATATCTTGCAAAGACAGGACTCGCAGCAAAGGATTCAAGTTGGACAAATTTAGATTTAGAATGCGAGTAGTATCAGGGGGAATTATGACCGAAGTGTACAAATGAAAAACCGGAATAAATAAAGGGGATATAAATAACGTGCTGAAAATATCTAACCAAGACAAGACTTGCAGTAATGAATTCAAGTTGGACAAATATAGATTTAGAAATTATATAGGAAAGCACTGACTTGGCAGTAAAGTTGTAGATATATGGAACAAACTTCCAGAGAGCGTGATTGTAGCGAGAACATTAGGTACATTAAATGGAGGATAGACTGGTGTGTAAGCGGGTGTGACTGGTGTGTGAGCAGGTGTGACTGGTGTGTGAGCGGGTGTGACTGGTGTGTGAGCGGGTGTGACTGGTGTGAGCGGGTGTGACTGGTGTGTGAGCGGGTGTGACTGGTGTGTGAGAGGGTGTGACTGGTGTGTGAGCGGGTGTGACTGGAGTGTGAGCGGTGTGTGACTGGTGTGTGAGTGGATGTGACTGGTGAGTGAGCAGGTGTGACTGGTGTGAGCGGGTGTGACTGGTGTGTGAGCGGGTGTGACTGGTGTGTGAGCGGGTGTGACGGAGTGTGAGCGGGTGTGACTGGTGTGTGAGCGGGTGTGACTGGAGTGTGAGCGGGTGTGACTGGTGTGTGAGCGGGTGTGACTGGTGTGTGAGTGGGTGTGACTGGTGTGTGAGCGGGTGTGACTGGTGTGTGAGCGGGTGTGACTGGTGTGTGAGCGGGTGTGACTGGTGTGTGAGCGGGTTGACTGGTGCGTGAGCAGGTGTGACTGATGTGTGAGCGGGTGTGACTGGTGTGTGAGCGGGTGTGACTGGTGTGTGAGCGGGTGTGACTGGTGTGTGAGCTGGTGTGACTGGTGTGTGAGCGGGTGTGACTGGTGTGTGAGCGGGTGTGACTGGTGTGTGAGCGGGTGTGACTGGTGTGTGAGAGGGTGTGACTGGTGTGGGAGCGGGTGTGACTGGTGTGTGAGCGGGTGTGACTGGTGTGTGAGCGGGTGTGACTGGTGTGTGAGCGGGTGTGACTGGTGTGTGAGCGGGTGTGACTGGAGTGTGAGCGGGTGTGACTGGGGTGTGAGCGGGTGTGACTGGAGTGTGAGCGGGTGTGACTGGAGTGTGAGCGGGTGTGACTGGTGTGTGAGCGGGTGTGACTGGTGTGTGAGCGGGTGTGACTGGTGTGTGAGCGGGTGTGACTGGTGTGTGAGCGGGTGTGACTGGTGTGTGAGCGGATGTGACTGGATGTGTGAGCGGGTGTGACTGGTGTGTGAGCAGGTTGTGACTGGTGTGTGAGCGGGTGTGACTGGTGTGTGAGCGGGTGTGACTGGGCGTCAACTAGACCTACTACTGTGCTTCACTGCTCTTATGTTATTATGTTTGTATCACAATGTTTGGGAAGTATTGTGATACGAGCATAATAACATAAAGTCATAACAGTTCCAGTGACATACTGGGCTAATTATGGTCCTACAATGGATGCTAAACGAATCTTCCAAGATGTAGGAGTCGCAACATTATGTTCTCAACCACAACATACCACATCTTCTGTTTCATACTCGTATGGCAGGATGGTTGTTGTCTGATTATCAACACAGGCTCGCGTATATAACCATGATTTTTAAAGAAGGGGACCGATAAGCCAGCGGAAGTTCTCAAAGGTCCAGCAGTGGGTCATCATAAGACTTCAACCCGCGTCAGGAAACACTTGTCCTGTTTCCTGACAAGTATTATACCTACTGCCTAGCAGTCATCATCAACACTTCAGTTGGACTTCTGATCGGAAAGTAGAACTTGCTTTTCTTGCCTTTCAATTTCGGTGCAGAAATTATTTAAAAAATTATGTATTTTTAAGCAAAATTTCACAAGAAGAGCGCAGACTACAGTCGTATTAGTTAAGTGTTTGCAGACCACAGTCATACCAGGATACCGGAATGAAACTTAAATGAAATAAAAAATATTTCTATTAAATTCCACGATTTTTATATGACGTTTACATATATTTATTTTTTCGTTTGTGCTTAAATAGTATTTTACAATAGCTATGAGCACTAAGCTATTCAAAGTTTGAGATGATTTCATTTTTTTTTAATCAGATGCTCTGTAAATGCTAAGTATCCTTTCACAGACAAAACTCACTTATATTTAGGTACTTCTAATACAGACCTGACTAAAGAACAATAAAATCATAACATCTGTCCTTAGCCTCGTCATCCTTGCATCGTCTGATCCTAGTTCCTGCCCTCACTCATCCTCGTCATCCTTGCATCGTCTGATCCTAGTTCCTGCCCTCACTCATCCTCGTCATCCTTGCATCGTCTGATCCTAGTTCCTGCCCTCACTCATCCTCGTCATCCTTGCATCGTCTGATCCTAGTTCCTGCCCTCACTCATCCTCGTCATCCTTGCATCGTCTGATCCTAGTTCCTGCCCTCACTCATCCTCGTCATCCTTGCATCGTCTGATCCTAGTTCCTGCCCTCACTCGTAGATAGGTATATTTTTAGCCAAGTATATTTTTTGCCAGGTATATTTTTAGTAGGTATATTTTTAGCCAAGTATATTTTTTGCCAGGTATATTGAAAACAGACCTTATAACCAAAAGCATAAGCAGCAAAAAAATAAAAAATAAATAAATAAAATTAAGAAAAGCTGTGAAGAGACGGATGATATAAATTTCTTATGTATTATGTTTGTTAATAGTTCAGAATATTATCACTGCCGCTGACCGATCAGAGTCCAAGTCGCCTCCTAAACTGAGAAAGAGATGTTAGGTTGATAAGATCTGTTGAGGAAATACCGGAAATTAAAGATAAGGGCATAATGAATGCACGTAGATGTTTGTAAGATTTACCTGCCACCTTACATATTCCTAAGACAGAGGAGAAAAACCATCAAAACTGCCAAAATGTAAAATGTTTAACCATCTCTGTTTCATACTCGTATGGGAAGAGGGAGTAGGGGGGGCATGGGACCTCTTGCTCACCCCTCCTTCCGTCCGTCTGTCCCTTCCTCTCTCCCATCAACCAATCAACCTCTTCCTCTATCTCACCAAGCCACACTACCATCCACACTTCCTCCGTCCGTCTCACCTAACACTCTTCGTCTGTTAAGAGTCGGAGATGAGATCCATAGTGTTCCTGCTATATGTAACTGACCTACAAAAAGGCCTTACAGCATTCATGTCAATGTTAGCAAAAGAAGTAACAACTTTTGAAGAAAATGCTAAGTGCTGAGTAAACTCTATAAGAACATCTAGACAAGCTTGTGGAATACTCATCAAGAACTGCAGGATACCCGAGACTTAAATAATCACGAAGATAAATATTCTATAGAGAGGGAGCCTAGATGTGGGAATCATCCAACTGTTTTGGGATGCCACAAAGTTGGCAGCAAGACAATAGCAAATAACTGTAGACCGATAATCATTACGTCGTCCAACATTATACAAATCTTTTAGTTTTAAGAAGGAAGACTGCAAACCACATCTCAAGGCAGCATGGGTTTAGAGCAGGTTACTTCTGCCTCTTGCAACTACTGAACCATTACGACATCGTCTTGGATGCACTGGAAGAGTGATGATGCATCATACATAAACCTTGCTGAAGTTTTTCTTAAGTCAGATCACAGTGTAATAGCTCACATAATACTTGCAAAAGAAATAACTGGAGAGGTGGCAAAAAGTAATAGTACTCCGAGTCGGAGGCTGCCATAGTGGGAAGCTTTGTTCCCCAAGAAACAGTACTCGCTCCCATCTTTCACCTCACCCTCATATCCGACGATACTAAGATTTACATAAGAGTGGCATGTATGCAGGACACTGCAAATCTGCAAGCAGAGATAATAAACTTAGTCTTCCAGTGGACCAACGAAAACAATATGATGCTCAATGAGGATTAATTTAAATCACTTCCTTATGGAAAATTTGAGGAAATAAAAATTAGAACGAAGTAGAAAACTAACTCTAGCCACACAAAGAAGAGATTCCAAGCCAACGCTGATCCTCTTTGAGTCGTCTGGTGTACACTAGCAACGCTTTTTAAGGTGGGAGAAACTGCAGACCCAGAGAATATACAGAGAACCTTTACTGTATGCATAACTTCAGGAAAGCATCTAAAGTACTGGGAACATTTGAAGTCCCTTAACAAATACTCCCTGGAATGCAGGCGAGAAAGCTACATTACAATTTACACCCGGAAAATCCTAGAGAGAGCGATCCCAAATCTGCACACAGAAATCACTACCTGCGAAAGCAAGAGGCTCGTCAGACGGTGCATTATACTGCTAGTGAAAAGCAGGGGTGTCATGAGTGTAAGAAGCCCAAGATTATTCAGCAGCCTCCCATCATACATAAGGGAGGATTACTAACAGATCTCTGGCTCTCTTGAAGAAGGAAGTGGGCAAGTTCCTCAAGTCGGTTCCTGATTAGACGAGCTGTGGTGCAGACATTTTACTTCGTGTTGCTAGCGCCAACGGCCAGGTTGATCTGGTTATCCTCTGGGTCTGGGACAGGGCCACGGGGGCGTTGACCCTTGGAACACACTCCAGGTAGACTTCAGATAAATAATTAAAAAGTAATGAAATACAGAGGGAAGAAAGTAGACAGGACAAAACCTATTATAGAGCTAAGAAAGAATTCTCAGACAAAATAAATGGGACAAATATATGCGGTAACATCACTCATAATCCTCTACCAGAAATATATGAACAATGAATCACTTCCGAGTCATATGTCAAACGTTACTAGCAAATCTAAAAATATAATTCATGACTCTAAAATGGAAGCTTTCAAAACTGTATACACAGCATATATTAGACTAATTCTCGAGCAAGTGGCACTGGTCTGGAACTCACATTATAAAACAAAAAAAGTAGAACAGATGCAAATGTTGGCAGTAAGGTAGACACCTGAGATGAGAAACAAAGGTACGAAGAAAGACTATGGAACTGTTGCTCACTACGCTAAGTGGTAGGAGAAAGAAAGGAGAAAGAGAGGACACAAGATCATGACACACAAGAATACAAGGTAAATACAGAATATTTATCATATGATACAGAATATTTATCATATAAGGCAACACGATGAATGGACATACTTAGGAGGTGAATGTCAAACTGGCTTACATGAATGTTAGTAAATCACTTTAGCGTTAGAGCAATAGTGAGACGAGCCAGACTCTAGTTTGAGCTCAAACTGTTTATAATTGAAATGCTAATTTTGATCAGAATCCTCTCGTCTAATTCAGTGTTAAGAGATGAGCCCAGAAGCTTATTAACATCCGCAAACTCAAATAGGCATTTACAACAAGGTATCACCAACTAACCTATTTAAGCTTACATATTTCTGCCTAGGAAATTACAATTAAAAATTTAGAATTAGGTATTTACACTAGGAACTTACACATGTGTACAGAATAAGCATCAAGTGAATGGTAACAGGTAGTTGCCGGCAGCCAAGTGAACCAGTTATCCTCTTATTTATGGTATAAACACAGACATTCCCACTACTCGTCCTCTGAGTAGCAATGAAGAGATACAGCTACGCTACCTCCCAAGCCCAGTCTTGCAACAAGAGATACAGCTACGCTACCTCCCCAGCCCAGTCTTGCAACAAGAGATACAGCTACGCTACCTCCCCAGCCCAGTCTTGCAACAAGAGATACAGCTACGCTACCTCCCCAGCCCAGTCTTGCAACAAGAGATACAGCTACGCTACCTCCCCACCCAGTCTTGCAACAAGAGATACAGCTACGCTACCTCCCCAGCCCAGTCTTGCAACAAGAGATACAGCTACGCTACCTCCCCACCCCAGTCTTGCAACAAGAGATACAGCTACGCTACCTCCCCACCCCAGTCTTGCAACAAGAGATACAGCTGCGCTACCTCTCCAGCCTAGTCTTGCAACAAGAGCTACAGCTACTCTACCTCCCCAGCCCAGTCTTGCAACAAGAGATACAGCTACGCTACCTCCCCAGCCCAGTCTTGCAACAAGAGATACAGCTACGCTACCTCCCCAGCCCAGTCTTGCAACAAGAGATACAGCTACGCTACCTCCCCAGCCCAGTCTTTCAACAAGAGATACAGCTACGCTACCTCCCAAGCCCAGTCTTGCAACAAGAATACAGCTACGCTACCTCCCAAGCCCAGTCTTGCAACAAGAGATACAGCTACGCTACCTCCCAAGCCCAGTCTTGCAACAAGAGATACAGCTACGCTACCTCCCAAGCCCAGTCTTGTAACAAGAGATACAGCTACGCTACCTCCCCAGCCCAGTCTTGCAACAAGAGATACAGCTACGCTACCTCCCAAGCCCAGTCTTGCAACAAGAGATACAGCTACGCTACCTCCCCAGCCCAGTCTTGCAAGAAGAGATACAGCTACGCTACCTCCCCAGCACAGTCTTGCAACAAGAGATACAGCTACGCTACCTCCCAAGCCCAGTCTTGCAACAAGAGATACAGCTACGCTACCTCCCCAGCCCAGTCTTGCAACAAGAGATACAGATACGCTACCTCCCCAGCCCAGTCTTGCAACAAGAGATACAGCTACGCTACCTCCCAAGCCCAGTCTTGCAACAAGAGATACAGCTTCGCTACCTCCCCAGCCCAGTCTTGCAACAAGAGATACAGCTATGCTACATCCCCAGCCCAGTCTTGCAACAAGAGATACAGCTACGCTACCTCCCCAGCCCAGTCTTGCAACAAGAGATACAGCTACGCTACCTCCCCAGCCCAGTCTTGCAACAAGAGATACAGCTATGCTACCTCCCCAGCCCAGTCTTGCAACAAGAGATACAGCTACGCTACCTCCCCAGCCCAGTCTTGCAACAAGAGATACAGCTACGCTACCTCCCCAGCCCAGTCTTGCAACGAGAGATACAGCTACGCTACCTCCTCAGCCCAGTCTTGCAACAAGAGATACAGCTACGCTACCTCCCCAGCCCAGTCTTGCAACAAGAGATACAGCTACGCTACCTCCCAAGCCCAGTCTTGCAACAAGAGATACAGCTACGCTACATCCCCAGCCCAGTCTTGCAAGAAGAGATACAGCTACACTACCTCCCCAGCCCAGTCTTGCAACAAGAGATACAGCTACGCTACCTCCCCAGCCCAGTCTTGCAACAAGAGATACAACTACGCTACCTCCCCAGCCCAGTCTTGCAACAAGAGATACAGCTACGCTACCTCCCAAGCCCAGTCTTGCAACAAGAGATACAGCTACGCTACCTCCCCAGCCCAGTCTTGCAACAAGAGATACAGCTACGCTACCACCCCAGCCCAGTCTTGCAACGAGAGATACAGCTACGCTACCTCCTCAGCCAAGTCTTCCAACAAGAGATACAGCTACGCTACCTCCCCAGCCGAGTCTTGCAACAAGAGATACAGCTACGCTACCTCCCCAGCCCAGTCTTGCAACAAGAGATACAGCTACGCAACATCCCCAGCCCAGTCTTGCAACAAGAGATACAGCTACACTACCTCCCCAGCCCAGTCTTGCAACAAGAGATACAGCTACGCTACCTCCCCAGCCCAGTCTTGCAACAAGAGATACAGCTACGCTACCTCCCCAGCCCAGTCTTGCAACAAGAGATACAGCTACGCTACCTCCCCACCCCAGTCTTGCAACAAGAGATACAGCTACGCTACCTCCCCACCCCAGTCTTGCAACAAGAGATACAGCTGCGCTACCTTTCCAGCCTAGTCTTGCAACAAGAGCTACAGCTACGCTACCTCCCCAGCCCAGTCTTGCAACAAGAGATACAGCTACGCTACCTCCCCAGCCCCCGTCTTGCAACAAGAGATACAGCTACGCTACCTCCCAGCCCAGTCTTGCAACAAGAGATACAGCTACGCAAACCCCCCCAGCCCAGTCTTGCAACAAGAGATACAGCTACGCTACCTCCCAAGCCCAGTCTTGCAACAAGAGATACAGCTACGCTACCTCCCAAGCCCAGTCTTGCAACAAGAGATACAGCTACGCTACCTCCCAAGCCCAGTCTTGCAACAAGAGATACAGCTACGCTACCTCCCAAGCCCAGTCTTGTAACAAGAGATACAGCTACGCTACCTCCCCAGCCCAGTCTTGCAACAAGAGATACAGCTACGCTACCTCCCAAGCCCAGTCTTGCAACAAGAGATACAGCTACGCTACCTCCCAAGCCCAGTCTTGCAACAAGAGATACAGCTACGCTACCTCCCCAGCCCAGTCTTGCAACAAGAGATACAGCTACGCTACCTCCCCAGCACAGTCTTGCAACAAGAGATACAGCTACGCTACCTCCCAAGCCCAGTCCCTTTCAACAAGAGATACAGCTACGCTACCTCCCCAGCCCAGTCCTTGCAACAAGAGATACAGCTACGCTACCTCCCCAGCCCAGTCTTGCAACAAGAGATACAGCTACGCTACCTCCCCAGCCCAGTCTTGCAACAAGAGATACAGCTACGCTACCTCCCAATCCCAGTCTTGCAACAAGAGATACAGCTACGCTACCTCCCCAGCCCAGTCTTGCAACAAGAGATACAGCTATGCTACATCCCCAGCCCAGTCTTGCAACAAGAGATACAGCTACGCTACCTCCCCAGCCCAGTCTTGCAACAAGAGATACAGCTACGCTACCTCCCCAGCCCAGTCTTGCAACAAGAGATACAGCTATGCTACCTCCCCAGCCCAGTCTTGCAACAAGAGATACAGCTACGCTACCTCCCCAGCCCAGTCTTGCAACAAGAGATACAGCTACGCTACCTCCCCAGCCCAGTCTTGCAACAAGAGATACAGCTACGCTACCTCCCCCCACCCAGTCTTGCAACAAGAGATACAGCTACGCTACCTCCCAAGCCCAGTCTTGCAAAAAAAGATACAGCTACGCTACCTCCCGAGCCCAGTCTTGCAACAAGGGATACAGCTACGCTACCTCCCCAGCCAAGTCTTGCAACAAGAGATACAGCTACGCTACCTCCCAAGCCCAGTCTTGCAACAAGAGATACAGCTACGCTACCTCCCCAGCCCAGTCATGCAACAAGAGATACAGCTACGCTACCTCCCCAGCCCAGTCTTGCAAGAAGAGATTCAGCTCCGCTACCTCCTAAGCCCAGTCTTGCAACAAGAGATACAGCTACGCTACCTCCCCAGCCCAGTCTTGCAACAAGAGATACAGCTACGCTACCTCCCCAGCCCAGTCTTGCAACAAGAGATACAGCTACGCTACCTCCCAAGCCCAGTCTTGCAACAAGAGATACAGCTACGCTACCTCCCAAGCCCAGTCTTGCAACAAGAGATACAGCTACGCTACCTCCCCAGCCGAGTCTTGCAACAAGAGATACAGCTACGCTACCTCCCCTGCCCAGTCTTGCAACAAGAGATACAGCTACACTACCTCCCCAGACCAGTCTTGCAACAAGAGATACATCTACGCTACATCCCCAGCCCAGTCTTGCAACAAGAGATACAGCTACCCTACCTCCCCAGCCCATCTTGCAACAAGAGAAAACAGCTACGCTACCTCCCCAGCCCAGTCTTGCAACAAGAGATACAGCTACGTTACCTCCACAGCCCAGTCTTGCAACAAGAGATACAGCTACGCTACATCCCCAGCCCAGTCTTGCAAAAACAGATACAGCTACGCTACCTCCCCAGCCCAGTCTTGCAACAAGAGATACAGCTACGCTACGTCCCCAGCCCAGTCTTGCAACAAGAGATACAGCTACGCTACCTCCCCAGCCCAGTTTTGCAACAAGAGATACAGCTACGCTACCTCCCCAGCCCAGTCTTGCAACAAGAGATACAGCTACGCTACCTCCCCAGCCCAGTCTTGCAACAAGAGATACAGCTATGCTACCTCCCCAGCCCAGTCTTGCAACTAGAGATACAGCTACACTACCTCCCCTGACCAGTCTTGCAACAAGAGATACACCTACGCTACCTCCCCAGCCCAGTCTTGCAACTAGAGATACAGCTACGCTACCTCCCCAACCCAGTCTTGCAACAAGAGATACAGCTAGGCTATATCCCCAGCCCAGTCTTGCAGAAAGAGATACAGCTACGCTACCTCCCCAGCCCAGTCTTGCAACAAGAGATACAGCTACGCTACCTCCCAAGCCCAGTCTTGCAAGAAGAGACACAGCTACGCTACCTCCCCAGCCCAGTCTTGCAACAACAGATACAGCTACGCTACCTCCCAAGCCCAGTCTTGCAACAAGAGATACAGCTACGCTATCTCCCCAGCCCAGTCTTGCAACAAGAGATACAGCTACGCTACCTCCCCACCCAGTCTTGCAACAAGAGATACAGCTACGCTACCTCCCAAGCCCAGTCTTGCAACAAGAGATACAGCTACGCTACCTCCCCAGCCCAGTCTTGCAACAAGAGATACAGCTACGCTACATCCCCAGCCCAGTCTTGCAAGAAGAGATACAGCTACGCTACCTCCCCAGCCCAGTCTTGCAACAAGAGATACAGCTACGCTACCTCCCCAGCCCAGTCTTGCAACAAGAGATACAGCTACGCTACCTCCCCAGCCCAGTCTTGCAACAAGAGATACAGCTATGCTAAACCCCCCCAGCCCAGTCTTGCAACAAGAGATACAGCTACGCTACCTCCCCAGCCCAGTCTTGCAACAAGAGATACAGCTACGCTACCTCCCCATCCCAGTCTTGCAACGAGAGATACAGCTACGCTACCTCCTCAGCCCAGTCTTGCAACAAGAGATACAGCTACGCTACCTCCCCAGCCGAGTCTTGCAACAAGAGATACAGCTACGCTACCTCCGCAGCCCAGTCTTGCAACAAGAGATACAGCTACGCTACATCCCCAGCCCAGTCTTGCAAGAAGAGATACAGCTACACTACTTCCCCAGCCCAGTCTTGCAACAAGAGATACAGCTACGCTACCTCCCCAGCCCAGTCTTGCAACAAGAGATACAACTACGCTACCTCCCCAGCCCAGTCTTGCAACATGAGATACAGCTACGCTACCTCCCAAGCCCAGTCTTGCAACAAGAGATACAGCTACGCTACCTCCCCAGCCCAGTCTTGCAACAAGAGATACAGCTACGCTACCTCCCAAGCCCAGTCTTGCAACAAGAGATACAGCTACGCTACCTCCCCAGCCCAGTCTTGCAACGAGAGATACAGCTACGCTACCTCCTCAGCCCAGTCTTCCAACAAGAGATACAGCTACGCTACCTCCCCAGCCGAGTCTTGCAACAAGAGATACAGCTACGCTACCTCCCCAGCCCAGTCTTGCAACAAGAGATACAGCTACGCAACATCCCCAGCCCAGTCTTGCAAGAAGAGATACAGCTACACTACCTCCCCAGCCCAGTCTTGCAACAAGAGATACAGCTACGCTACCTCCCCAGCCCAGTCTTGCAACAAGAGATACAACTACGCTACCTCCCCAGCCCAGTCTTGCAACAAGAGATACAGCTACGCTACCTCCCAAGCCCAGTCTTGCAACAAGAGATACAGCTACGCTACCTCCCCAGCCCAGTCTTGCAACAAGAGATACCCCTATGCTACATCCCCAGCCCAGTCTTGCAAGAAGAGATACAGCTACGCTACCTCCCCAGCCCAGTCTTGCAACAAGAGATACAGCTACGCTACCTCCCAAGCCAAGTCTTGCAACAAGAGATACAGTTACGCTACTTCCCCAGCCCAGTCTTCCAATAAGAGATACAGCTACGCTACCTCCCAAGCCCAGTCTTGTAACAAGAGATACAGCTACGCTACCTCCCAAGCCCAGTCTTGCAACAAGAGATACAGCTACGCTACCTCCCAAGCCCAGTCTTTCAACAAGAGATACAGCTACGCTACCTCCCAAGCCCAGTCTTGCAACAAGAGATACAGCTACGCTACCTCCCCAGCCCAGTCTTGCAACAAGAGATACAGCTACGCTACCTCCCCAGCCCAGTCTTGCAACAAGAGATACAGCTACGCTACCTCCCCAGCCCAGTCTTGCCACAAGAGATACAGCTACGCTACCTCCCAAGCCCAGTCTTGCAACAAGAGATACAGCTACGCTACCTCCCCAGCCCAGTCTTGCAACAAGAGAAACAGCTACGCTACCTCCCCAGCCCAGTCTTGCAACAAGAGATACAGCTACGCTACCTCCCCAGCCCAGTCTTGCAACAAGAGATACAGCTACGCTACCTCCCAAGCCCAGTCTTGCAAAAAAAGATACAGCTACGCTACCTCCCCAGCCCAGTCTTGCAACAAGGGATACAGCTACGCTACCTCCCCAGCCAAGTCTTGCAACAAGAGATACAGCTACGCTACCTCCCAAGCCCAGTCTTGCAACAAGAGATACAGCTACGCTTCCTCCCCAGCCCAGTCTTGCAACAAGAGATACAGCTACGCTACCTCCCCAGCCCAGTCTTGCAAGAAGAGATACAGCTCCGCTACATCCTAAGCCCAGTCTTGCAACAAGAGATACAGCTACGCTACCTCCCCAGCCCAGTCTTGCAACAAGAGATACAGCTACGCTACCTCCCCAGCCCAGTCTTGCAACAAGAGATACAGCTACGCTACCTCCCCTGCCCAGTCTTGCAACAAGAGATACAGCTACACTACCTCCCCAGACCAGTCTTGCAACAAGAGATACATCTACGCTACATCCCCAGCCCAGTCTTACAACAAGAGATACAGCTACCCTACCTCCCCAGCCCAGTCTTGCAACAAGAGATACAGCTACGCTACCTCCCCAGCCCAGTCTTGCAACAAGAGATACAGCTACGTTACCTCCCCAGCCCAGTCTTGCAACAAGAGATACAGCTACGCTACATCCCCAGCCCAGTCTTGCAAAAACAGATACAGCTACGCTACCTCCCCAGCCCAGTCTTGCAACAAGAGATACAGCTACGCTACGTCCCCAGCCCAGTCTTGCAACAAGAGATACAGCTACGCTACCTCCCCAGCCCAGTTTTGCAACAGGAGATACAGCTACGCTACCTCCCCAGCCCAGTCTTGCAACAAGAGATACAGCTACGCTACCTCCCCAGCCCAGTCTTGCAACAAGAGATACAGCTATGCTACCTCCCCAGCCCAGTCTTGCAACTAGAGATACAGCTACACTACCTCCCCTGACCAGTCTTGCAACAAGAGATACAGCTACGCTACCTCCCCAGCCCAGTCTTGCAACAAGAGATACAGCTACGCTACCTCCCCAACCCAATCTTGCAACAAGAGATACAGCTACGCTACCTCCCCAGCCCAGTCTTGCAACAAGAGATACAGCTACGCTACCTCCCCAGCCCAGTCTTGCAACAAGAGATACAGCTACGCTACCTCCCCAGCCCAGTCTTTCAACAAGAGATACAGCTACGCTACCTCCCAAGCCCAGTCTTGCAACAAGAGAAACAGCTACGCTACCTCCCCAGCCCAGTCTTGCAACAAGAGAAACAGCTACGCTAAACCCCCCAAGCCCAGTCTTGCAACAAGAGATACAGCTACGCTACCTCCCCAGCCCAGTCTTGCAACAAGAGATACAGCTACGCTACCTCCCCAGCCCAGTCTTGTAACAAGAGAAACAGCTACGCTACCTCCCAAGCCCAGTCTTGCAACAAGAGATACAGCTACGCTACCTCCCCAGCCCAGTCCCTTTCAACAAGAGATACAGCTACGCAACCTCCCCAGCCCAGTCTTGCAACAAGAGAAACAGCTACACTACCTCCAAAGCCCAGTCTTGCAACAAGAGATACAGCTACGCTACCTCCCCAGACCAGTCTTGTAACAAGAGATACAGCTACGCTACTCCCCAGCCCAGTCTTGCAACAAGAGATACAGCTACGCTACCTCCCCAGCCCAGTCTTGCAACAAGAGATACAGCTACGCTACCTCCCCAGCCCAGTCTTGGGAACAAAGATACAGCTACGCTACCTCCCCAGCCCAGTCTTGCAACAAGAGATACAGCTACGCTACCTCCCCAGCCCAGTCTTGCAACAAGAGATACAGCTAGGCTATATCCCCAGCCCAGTCTTGCAAGAAGAGATACAGCTACGCTACCTCCCCAGCCCAGTCTTGCAACAAGAGATACAGCTACGCTACCTCCCAAGCCCAGTCTTGCAAGAAGAGATACAGCTACGCTACCTCCCCAGCCCAGTCTTGCAACAAGAGATACAGCTACGCTACCTCCCCAGCCCAGTCTTGTAACAAGAGAAACAGCTACGCTACCTCCCAAGCCCAGTCTTGCAACAAGAGATACAGCTACGCTACCTCCCCAGCCCAGTCTTGCAACAAGAGATACAGCTACGCTACCTCCCCAGCCCAGTCTTGCAACAAGAGAAACAGCTACGCTACCTCCAAAGCCCAGTCTTGCAACAAGAGATACAGCTACGCTACCTCCCCGGACCAGTCTTGTAACAAGAGATACAGCTACGCTACCTCCCCAGCCCAGTCTTGCAACAAGAGATACAGCTACGCTACCTCCCCAGCCCAGTCTTGCAACAAGAGATACAGCTACGCTACCTCCCCAGCCCAGTCTTGCAACAAGAGATACAGCTACGCTACCTCCCCAGCCCAGTCTTGCAACAAGAGATACAGCTACGCTACCTCCCCAGCCGAGTCTTGCAACAAGAGATACAGCTAGGCTATATCCCCAGCCCAGTCTTGCAAGAAGAGATACAGCTACGCTACCTCCCCAGCCCAGTCTTGCAACAAGAGATACAGCTACGCTACCTCCCAAGCCCAGTCTTGCAAGAAGAGATACAGCTACGCTACCTCCCCAGCCCAGTCTTGCAACAAGAGATACAGCTACGCTACCTCCCAAGCCCAGTCTTGCAAGAAGAGATACAGCTACGCTATCTCCCCAGCCCAGTCTTGCAACAAGTGATACAGCTACGCTACCTCCCCAGCCTAGTCTTGCAACAAGAGATACAGCTACGCTACCTCCCTAGCCCAGTCTTGCAACAAGAGATACAGCTACGCTACCTCCCCAGCCCAGTCTTGCAACAAGAGATACAGCTACGCTACCTCCCCGGACCAGTCTTGTAACAAGAGATACAGCTACGCTACCTCCCCAGCCCAGTCTTGCAACAAGAGATACAGCTACGCTACCTCCCCAGCCCAGTCTTGCAACAAGAGATACAGCTACGCTACCTCCCAAGCCCAGTCTTGCAACAAGAGATACAGCTACGCTACCTCCCCAGCCCAGTCTTGCAAGAAGAGATACAGCTACGCTACCTCCCCAGCCCAGTCTTGCAACAAGAGATACAGCTACGCTACCTCCCAAGCCCAGTCTTGCAAGAAGAGATACAGCTACGCTACCTCCCCAGCCCAGCCTTGCAACAAGAGATACAGCTACGCTACCTCCCAAGCCCAGTCTTGCAAGAAGAGATACAGCTACGCTATCTCCCCAGCCCAGTCTTGCAACAAGTGATACAGCTACGCTACCTCCCCAGCCTAGTCTTGCAACAAGAGATACAGCTACGCTACCTCCCTAGCCCAGTCTTGCAACAAGAGATACAGCTACGCTACCTCCCCAGCCCAGTCTTGCAACAAGAGATACAGCTACGCTACATCCCCAGCCCAGTCTTGCAAGAAGAGATACAGCTACGCTACCTCCCCAGCCCAGTCTTGCAACAAGAGATACAGCTACGCTACCTCCCCAGCCCAGTCTTGCAACAAGAGATACAGCTACGCTACCTCCGCAGCCCAGTCTTGCAACAAGAGAAACAGCTACGCTACCTCCCAAGCCCAATCTTGCAACAAGAGATACAGCTACGCTACCTCCCCAGCCCAGTCTTGCAACAAGAGATACAGCTACGCTACCTCCCCAGCCCAGTCTTGCAACAAGAGATACAGCTACGCTACCTCCCCAGCCTAGTCTTGCAACAAGAGATACAGCTACGCTACATCCCCAGCCCAGTCTTGCAAGAAGAGATACAGCTACGCTACATCCCCAGCCCAGTCTTGCAACAAGAGAAACAGCTACGCTACCTCCCATGCCCAGTCTTGCAACAAGAGAGACAGCTACGCTACCTCCCCAGCCCAGTCTTGCAACAAGAGATACAGCTACGCTACCTCCCCAGCCCAGTCTTGCAACAAGAGATACAGCTGTTAGGTAAGACACATATGCAACAGTTAGGTATCTTTATTTTGAAACGTTTTGCCTACACAGTAGGCTTCTTCAGTCGAGTACAGAAAAGTTGATAGAAGCAGAAGATACTTGAAGACGATGTAATCAGTCCATCACCCTTAAAGTTTTGAGGTGGTCAGTCTCTCAGTCTGGAGAAGAGCATTGTTCCATGGAATGAAACAATATGGAGATGAAGTGACAGGATGGAGCACTTATATAGCGCCAAGAGGTGAGACGTAGGTCACTAGAAGAGGTAAGGACTCAGATGCTGGGGGGTCAGGTCCCTCTCAAATCCAGCCGTTCTCACTAGTAGAGGTTGTCGAAGTTGATTGTAGGTCTGTACCAAAATAAACCCTTGTGTGCAGTGTCTGACAGATTGAACATTAAAATGGTATAAAATACCGACAGGGTTTTTAGGTAAGACACATATGCAACAGTTAGGTATCTTTATTTCGAAACGTTTCGCCTACACAGTAGGCTTCTTCAGTAAGAAGCCTACTGTGTAGGCGAAACGTTTCGAAATAAAGATACCTAACTGTTGCATATGTGTCTTACCTTACAACCTGTCGGTATTTTATACCATTTTAATGTTCAAGAGATGCAGCTACGCTACCTCCCCAGCCCAGTCTTGCAACAAGAGATACAGCTACGCTACCTCCCCAGCCCAGTCTTGCAACAAGAGATACAGCTATGCTACCTCCCCAGCCCAGTCTTGCAACAAGAGATACAGCTACGCTACCTCCCCAGCCCAGTCTTGCAACAAGAGATACAGCTACGCTACCTCCCCAGCCCAGTCTTTCAACAAGAGATACAGCTACGCTACCTCCCAAGCCCAGTCTTGCAACAAGAGAAACAGCTACGCTACATCCCCAGCCCAGTCTTGCAACAAGAGAAACAGCTACGCTACCTCCCAAGCCCAGTCTTGCAACAAGAGATACAGCTACGCTACCTCCCCAGCCCAGTCTTTCAACAAGAGATACAGCTCCGCTACCTCCCCAGCCCAGTCTTGCAACAAGAGATACAGCTCCGCTACCTCCCCAGCCCAGTCTTGCAACAAGAGATACAGCTACGCTACCTCCCCAGCCCAGTCTTGCAACAAGAGATACAGCTACGCTACCTCCCCAGCCCAGTCTTGCAACAAGAGATACAGCTACGCTACCTCCCCAGCCCAGTCTTGCAACAAGAGATACAGCTACGCTACCTCCCCAGCCCAGTCTTGCAACAAGAGATACAGCTACGCTACCTCCCCAGCCGAGTCTTGCAACAAGAGATACAGCTAGGCTATATCCCCAGCCCAGTCTTGCAAGAAGAGATACAGCTACGCTACCTCCCCAGCCCAGTCTTGCAACAAGAGATACAGCTACGCTACCTCCCAAGCCCAGTCTTGCAAGAAGAGATACAGCTACGCTACCTCCCCAGCCCAGTCTTGCAACAAGAGATACAGCTACGCTACCTCCCAAGCCCAGTCTTGCAAGAAGAGATACAGCTACGCTATCTCCCCAGCCCAGTCTTGCAACAAGTGATACAGCTACGCTACCTCCCCAGCCTAGTCTTGCAACAAGAGATACAGCTACGCTACCTCCCTAGCCCAGTCCTTGCAACAAGAGATACAGCTACGCTACCTCCCCAGCCCAGTCCCTTTCAACAAGAGATACAGCTACGCTACATCCCCAGCCCAGTCTTGCAAGAAGAGATACAGCTACGCTACCTCCCCAGCCCAGTCTTGCAACAAGAAAATACAGCTACGCTACCTCCCCACCCAGTCTTGCAACAAGAGATAACAGCTACGCTAACCTCCGCAGCCCAGTCTTGCAACAAGAGAAACAGCTACGCTACCTCCCAAGCCCAATCTTGCAACAAGAGATACAGCTACGCTACCTCCCCAGCCCAGTCTTGCAACAAGAGATACAGCTACGCTACCTCCCCAGCCCAGTCTTGCAACAAGAGATACAGCTACGCTACCTCCCCAGCCTAGTCCCTTGCAACAAGAGATACAGCTACGCTACATCCCCAGCCCAGTCTTGCAAGAAGAGATACAGCTACGCTACATCCCCAGCCCAGTCTTGCAACAAGAGAAACAGCTACGCTACCTCCCATGCCCAGTCTTGCAACAAGAGAGACAGCTACGCTACCTCCCCAGCCCAGTCTTGCAACAAGAGATACAGCTACGCTACCTCCCCAGCCCAGTCTTGCAACAAGAGATACAGCTGTTAGGTAAGACACATGCAACAGTTAGGTATCTTTATTTCGAAACGTTTTGCCTACACAGTAGGCTTCTTCAGTCGAGTACAGAAAAGTTGATAGAAGCAGAAGATACTTGAAGACGATGTAATCAGTCCATCACCCTTAAAGTTTTGAGGTGGTCAGTCTCTCAGTCTGGAGAAGAGCATTGTTCCATGGAATGAAACAATATGGAGATGAAGTGACAGGATGGAGCACTTATATAGCGCCAAGAGGTGAGACGTAGGTCACTAGAAGAGGTAAGAACTCAGATGCTGGGAGGTCAGGTCCCTCTCAAATCCAGCCGTTCTCACTAGTAGAGGTTGTCGAAGTTGATTGTAGGTCTGTACCAAGATACCCTTGTGTTGGGAGTGTCTGACAGATTGAACATTAAAAAAGGTATAAAATACCGACAGGTTGTTAGGTAAGACACATATGCAACAGTTAGGTATCTTTATTTCGAAACGTTTCGCCTACACAGTAGGCTTCTTCAGTGAAGAAGCCTACTGTGTAGGCGAAACGTTTCGAAATAAAGATACCTAACTGTTGCATATGTGTCTTACCTTACAACCTGTCGGTATTTTATACCATTTTAATGTTCAAGAGATGCAGCTACGCTACCTCCCCAGCCCAGTCTTGCAACAAGAGATACAGCTACGCTACCTCCCCAGCCCAGTCTTGCAACAAGAGATACAGCTACGCTACCTCCCCAGCCCAGTCTTGCAACAAGAGATACAGCTACGCTACCTCCCCAGCCCAGTCTTGCAACAAGAGATACAGCTACGCTACCTCCCCAGCCCAGTCTTTCAACAAGAGATACAGCTACGCTACCTCCCAAGCCCAGTCTTGCAACAAGAGAAACAGCTACGCTACATCCCCAGCCCAGTCTTGCAACAAGAGAAACAGCTACGCTACCTCCCAAGCCCCGTCTTGCAACAAGAGATACAGCTACGCTACCTCCCCAGCCCAGTCTTTCAACAAGAGATACAGCTCCGCTACCTCCCCAGCCCAGTCTTGCAACAAGAGATACAGCTCCGCTACCTCCCCAGCCCAGTCTTGCAACAAGAGATACAGCTACGCTACCTCCCCAGCCCATCTTGCAACAAGAGATACAGCTACGCTACCTCCCCAGCCCAGTCTTGCAACAAGAGATACAGCTACGCTACCTCCCCAGCCCAGTCTTGCAACAAGAGATACAGCTACGCTACCTCCCCAGCCCAGTCTTGCAACAAGAGATACAGCTACGCTACCTCCCCAGCCGAGTCTTGCAACAAGAGATACAGCTAGGCTATATCCCCAGCCCAGTCTTGCAAGAAGAGATACAGCTACGCTACCTCCCCAGCCCAGTCTTGCAACAAGAGATACAGCTCCGCTACCTCCCCAGCCCAGTCTTGCAACAAGAGATACAGCTACGCTACCTCCCCAGCCCAGTCTTGCAACAAGAGATACAGCTACGCACCTCCCCAGCCCAGTCTTGCAACAAGAGATACAGCTACGCTACCTCCCCAGCCCAGTCTTGCAACAAGAGATACAGCTACGCTACCTCCCCAGCCCAGTCTTGCAACAAGAGACGTAAACATTGTCTAATTTCCCTGGCCACCTCGTAGTCAGATGTATCGAGACACATTTATCTATTTTGTTTATTTCTATAGGTTTATCCCCTTAAGAAAGGTTCCTCGATGCTGTTGAGAGGCTCTTGATCTAGAGAATTGGAACTGTGCTTCAGTTCCCAGAATTAACGCTGTCGAAACATACTCTCTACAGTAAAAAAAGAGATGATAATGTGAAAATAAATGGTTTGGTGATACTGACAAGATGTGGAAAAGAACACTTATATATATATATAATATATATATATATATATATATATATATATATATATATATATATATATATATATATATATATATATATATATATATATATATATATATATATATATATATATGTCGTGCCGAATAGGCAGAACTTGCGATCTTGGCTTAAATAGCAACGTTCATCTTGCCATATAGGACAAGCGAAAATTTGTGAATGCAATAATTTCGACAAAATCATTCTGAACCTAACGAAAAAAATATATTTCACTGTGTTTGTTTAGTATTAAATTATTGTAAACAAATCTAAAATATATTTAGTTGGGTTAGGCTAAAATAAATTGTTCTTGTTATAGTAAGGTTAGGTAAGTTTTCTAAGATTCTTTTGGAGCAAGATTAAAAATTTTTACATTAACATTAATGAAAAAGATATATCTTTAAACGTATAAGAGAAATTTTTAGAAAGGACTTAATTTTAAATGAGTTCTTGCTAATTGACCAGTTTTACATATTCGGCACGACATATATGTATATATATATATATATATATATATATATATATATATATATATATATATATATATAATATATATATATATATATATATATATATATATATATATATCTATAGTTCACGGCATTTATTGAAGGAAATGTTCCTCCACGAGTGACTGATGAAGCCACTCGCGGCGAAATGTTTCCTTTAATAAATACCTTGAATTGTACTTAAAGGTCTTTTTCCACAGATAATAATGTTCTCGCTCCCCAGATGACCACACCATTATTATGTAGATATGCGCTAATTGTTGTACCTGTCCATCACTTGGCAAACGCAGTGACTGTTCCTTAGACTGTCTTTATTTCTGGTTAGAAAAAAAAAGTGAAAGTGATTAAGTGAATGTTGTGAGGGAGATGGCAGTCGTTGGTCAGGGAGTCAGTTGGTCAGGGAGTCAGTTGGTCAGGGAGTCAGTTGGTCAGGGAGTCAGTTGGTCAGGGAGTCAGTTGGTCAGGGAGTCAGTTGGTCAGGTATCAGTTGGTCAGGGAGTCAGTTGGTCAGGTATCAGTTGGTCAGGGAGTCAGTTGGTCAGGGAGTCAGTTGGTCAGGTATCAGTTGGTCAGGGAGTCAGTTGGTCAGGGAGTCAGTTGGTCAGGGAGTCAGTTGGTCAGGGAGTCAGTTGGTCAGGGAGTCAGTTGGTCAGGTACCAGTTGGTCAGGGAGTCAGTTGGTCAGGTATCAGTTGGTCAGGGAGTCAGTTGGTCAGGGAGTCAGTTGGTCAGGTATCTGTTGGTCAGGGAGTCAGTTGGTCAGGTATCAGTTGGTCAGGGAGTCAGTTGGTCAGGTATCAGTTGGTCAGGGAGTCAGTTAATCGGTCAGTTAGTAAGGCATCACGGAAACTAAGACTGACCCAGCTTTGAATGACGTTCCTGTTGAGTTTCCAATTCTGCCTCGAAAGAGGAAAATTATATGTGGTTGATCTTGAAAGAGCCAGACGCGGCCGGCACTATTCTGGGAGATGAAAATTGACCTAAATGAAAGAGAATTTGTTTCATAAGACTTTATTATGTAAATTATATCCACAGGCAAATTAAACTAGACAGAATTGGAGGGAAAATTTTGCCTGACGTTGTTAGTGTGTGTTTCGTAAACTCTCAGACGCTTGAAGCTAAATAAATATTTGAGGGGAATTATGAGGTTTGAGGGAAATTGTGACGTTTGAGTGTACTCGTAACGTTTGAGTGTACTTGTAACGTTTGAGTGTACCCATAACGTTTGAGTGTACTTGTGACGTTTGAGTGTGCTTGTCACGCTTGAGTGTACTCGCAAAGTTTGAGTGTACTTGTGACGTTCGAGTGTATTTGTGACGTTTACGTGTACTTGCGACGTTTGAGTGTACTCGTAACGTTTGAGTGTAATTGTGACGTTTGAGTGTACTCGTAACGTTTGAGTGTACTTGTGACGTTTGAGTGTACTCGTAACGTTTGAGTGTTCTTGTGACGTTTGAGTGTACTCGTAACGTTTGAGTGTACTCGTAACGTTTGAGTGTACTTTTGACGTTTGAGTGTACTCGTAACGTTTGAGTGTACTTGTGGCGTTTAAGTGAACTCGTAACGTTTGAGTGAACTTGTGACGTTTAAGTGTATTTGCGACGTTTGAGTGTACTCGTAACGTTTGTGTGTACTTGTGACGCTTGTGTGTGCTTGTGACGCTCGAGTATACTTGTGACGTTTACGTGTACTTGCGACGTTTGAAAGTACTCGTAACGTTTGAGTGTACTCGTAACGTTTGAGTGTACCTGTGACTTTTGAGTGTACTCGTAACGTTTGAGTGAACTCGTAACGTTTGAGTGTACTCGTAACGTTTGAGTGTACTTGTGACGTTGGAGTGTACTTGTGACGTTTTAGTGTACTTGTGACGTTTGACTGTACTTGTAACGATTGAGAGTACTCGTAACGTTTGAGTGCACTTGTGACGTTTTAGTGTACTCGTAACGTTTGAGTGTATGTGTGACGTTTAAGTATACTTGTGACGTTTAAGTGTACTTGTGACGTTTGACTGTACTTGTGACTCTTGAGTGCACTTGTGACGCTTGAGCGTACTTGTAACGTTCGAGCGTACTCGTAACGTCGTTTGAGTGTAGTTTTGACGTTTTAGTGTACTCGTAACGTTTGAGTGTACTTGTGACGTTTGAGTGTACTTGTGACGTTGGAGTTTACTTGTGACGTCTTAGTGTACTCGTAACGTTTGAGTGTACTTGTGACGTTTGAGTGTACTTGCGACGTTTGAGTGTACTTGTGACGTTTGAGTTTACTTGTGACGTTTTAGTGTACTCGTAACGTTTGAGTGTACTTTTGACGTTTGAATGTACTTGTGACGTTTGAGTGTGCTTGTGACGTTTGAATGTACTTTTGACGTTTGAGTGTACTTGTGACGTTTGAATGTACTTGTGACGTTTTAGACTACTCGTAACGTTTGAGTGTACATGCGACGTTTGAGTGTACTTGTGACGTTTTAGTGTACTCGTAACGTTTGAGTGTACTTGTGACGTTTGAGTCTACTTGTGATGTTTGAGTGTAATTGTGACGTTTTAGTGTACTCGTAACGTTTGAGTGTACTTGTGACGTTTGAATGTACTTGTGACGTTTGAGTTTGCTTGTGACATTTGAGTTTGCTTGTGACGTTTGAGTGTACTTGTGTCGTTTGAATGTACTTGTGGCTTTTGAATGTACAGGTGACGTTTGAGTGAACTCGGAACGTTTGAGTGTACTTGTGAAGCTTTAGTGTACTTGTGAAGTTTTAGTATATTTGTGAAGTTTTAGTATACTTGTGACGTTTAGGTATACTTTTGAGGTTTTAGGATAATTAAGACATTTAAGGGTAAAAGGAAAGTTTGAGGGGGAATTATGACATTTAAAGCTAATTGGGACTTTTAAATAATTCTGAAGCTTGTGATTAATTGGGACATTTATGGGCATTTATGTGCATATATAACTTGCAAAGATACAACCTTTGTGTATTTATATTTATTTCTGCTCCTCTAAATATTTAATGGAATGATCTTCACATTTTCGATTATTTCCTTAACGACGGCGAATATAAATATTTGTGTTATCTTACCGTTCGAGCTATTTCATCTGAAATATCTCGAAGGGTAAGATTTTAATATTTCTACCGTCTTGTAAAAATTAAAAGATCTTCTCGGCTCTTATTCTAAACGAGGGCGAGAAAACTGCAAATTTTCACTATAATGATTCAGGTAACTAAAGGCATCTTTCGTTGAAAGTTAAGCAGAAAGTTTTTCAATTAAATGCGGCGGCTTGCAGGCTTTATCTTGAGAGTGGACTTGGCAGGCGCTGAAGGTGCGGTGAACAGGGTGCTAAGGTGAGAGATGCCTTAACGGAGGTACACTAAGTGGGTGCTGTATGAGGTGTCGTACGATTGTGGCCTCCGAAGTGTCCTCGGTGATGGAGAGCCGTGTGGAAGCCTCTTGTAAGGACAGAGCACCACCGTCAACATTGTGGAAGGGGATATTGTGAAGACCAGTCATCAATCATCAGCTCCACCTCTTCCCTTCTATATTTCCAATATCCCATGTCCCTCCTCCCATGGTGCGGCGCACACCGCCTCCCCCACCCTCTCTCTCTCTCTCTCTCTCTCTCTCTCTCTCTCTCTCTCTCTCTCTCTCTCTCTCTCTCTCTCTCTCTCTCTCTCTCTCTCTCTCGTACTAGCTTGCTCTTCGTACTCTCTCTCGTTCCTCTCAGTGGACTTGTACATTACAGAGGTTAGTTACTGCTACACCGTTACATCTTGTTACTGTCACCAGAGCGCTGAGGTCCTAGTTCACCCAGTACTTACCCTCTTCTAATTCACTTATTGCCGGTAGAATTCATTATGAACACGTAACCCTTTTTAAGAACAAGTTTGTTGAATCAACAGTAAAAAATAAAGTAAATTTTATCTCAAGGGAAATATGACGAGGACATTATGCTCTTGCTTTCAATTAATAATTACCCTAAAATCAAATATAATTTTATCGAAGTAGAAAGTAGCAAATATTATAAACAAAACAGATCATAATTCATTGCTTTAAACGCAACTGAACATTCTTCATTTTCATAAGTTAAGGAGTAACACCTGGCAGTTTACCAGAGCGAGAGTATAGGAAGAATGACGTGTATACCGAGCAACATCTTCTCTGGTGCAAGACTTGAACTCTTATGGAGGAGATACGATAGTTATGTTTCCCGAATTAACTCATTGAGGAAAATAGGATAAGCATATTCCTCCATCCAACACTCCTTGAGAGATATCGGATTAGCATATCTCTCCACCACCATCGTTGAGGGATGTAGGATGAGTCTCTTTCCACCATTACCACTCGTTGATTATTATTAAAATCAATGGGGAAGCGCTAAACCCGGAGGATTATACAGCGCCAGGGGGGGGGGATGTGGAAGGCATTCAGGCTTAATTCGGGGAACTGGAGCACAGATCCAATTCCCTAAATCAAGAGCCCCTCACCAACATCAAGGAACCTTCCTTGAGGGGACCACACGTTGAGGATATTGGATGAGTCTCTCCGCCACCACTCGTTGAAGGATATAGGATGAGATTGTCTCTACCAACACTGTTGAAGTAGATAATGTGAGTCTGTCTCTACCACCACCACTCGTTGAAGGAGATTGGATGAATCTGTCTCTCCATCATTACTCGCTGAAAGATATAGGATAAATATAACTCTACACTACCACTACTCGTCTAGAAAGATTAACTCGTTCTCATTCTAGTGCATCAATTTTGATAATTTACTCAATGTTTCCTACTTTTACTCTAAATCAGATTTTCAAGTTAATTTAGCTTGGGATAAGTTATATGAACCTATAAATTATTATTATTATTATTATAATCAAGGGGAAGCGCTAAACCCGTATGATTATACAGCACCTGTGGGTGGGATGTGGAGGGTATTCAAGTTTAAGGCGTTCCCATTCTTGTTTTCACACTTCTCATTATTCCGTCGCTCATTTTACTGTCTTTTTCTCCATTTCCTTTATTTCGTTCTAGAAATGAAGTATCGTCTAACATCAATATTTTTTAGTATTTTACCTGTTTTTTTTTTTTATGTTTTATGAGATGTTCTGCCATCGTTCTATTTTTTGTGATCCTTTACAGTTATTCATTTTTCCCGTATCTAAGCAACTATATTTTGTCACCATCGTTTAACATGATGTTTTCATTCGACTTCACTGTAAGATCACCAATAATTTGAACCTCCCTTTGCCACCCAACGATTTCTTCAGCCTGACTGAGCTGTGTATCAACTTCAGTTGTTTTCTTCATTAGGGATTCCATGTATAGACTGTTTTGGGATGGCCATTGGATCGCTGATCACTGCCGTCTTAGTAAATCTTCACATGGAACATTTGGAGACGGAAGGTTTCAAGTTCAGCTTTCTAAGGAGCGTAATTTGGCTACACTATGTGGATGTGTCAGTCTTTGCAGGCAGGTAACTCGATGTCAAAATTCACCAACGTGGAGCCCTCTATTAAATTTATTGTGGAGGAGGAAGAAGACGAACAGCTTTTCTTCGTTTATGGACTACTGCTCAGGAACGGTGATAACTTTCCTTCAAGGCTTACAGAAAACCAACTAATACAGGCGATTTGCTCCATTATTTTTCGTTCTACAATGTCAGGACCAAAATAGGATTGACCATTGTTTTTTGCCTCAGAGTATACAGGATTTCCAGCCCTGCTTTTCTCGGAGATGAAATTGCTTACAATCGTCAAACATTCACTCAGCTCCAGTTTCCATCTAACTTTATCAATGATTGCAGGAAAAGGAGAGCACTGCAGATTATTCACCCAACTAGAGAGGCGGCACGAACGCGTGGTAGCTTCCTCGTTCTACCACTTGGTGAAAGCTACTAACATCGCCAGCGTAAATTGTACTGAGTATACATATGCACACACACACCTTGCAAACTGTACGTTGTGCACACACATAAAATTGTTCAGTATACTCACATTCCCTGTAAATTTTATAGTGTACACTCCCTTGTAAATTATTCATTGTTGCAATTACTCCAACAACCAGCCTCCACTTTATTTATTACGACCATTTCTAATACCCTTATTCCCAGCTCCTACCCCAGCCCTGCTACTCAACTCCCTCCAAACCTTCCAGCCTTCCCAGCCCCTCCAGCCCTCTCAACCCTTTCAAGTACCCTCCCTGCAGCCATCCCAAGCATCCACCATCCAGCTCAATCATGAACTCTACCTCCAGCCCTCCCAGGCACCCATCTCATCCCCATCAATCACTCTCCCTCCAGCCCTCTCTAAAACTCTCTCTCCAGTTCTCTCAGGCCCCTTTCTCTGACCCTCTCAGTTCCCTCTCTCCGGCTTCGTCAAGCACTCTCCCTCCATCCCTCCCAAGCACCCTCTAACTAGGTCAACACGTCACTGGGACCTGAACAAACACTCTCACTGCCGACATATCAGTCTCCTGTTTATTTACAAACAAATATTTTACCTCAGAGAGGCGGGAAGAGAAAGAGGGACGGGGAGGAAACCTCTTTCTGTCAACCTTTTTTTTTTGAATAATTCAAACTAATTCCAGCCTCAGGGAGGTTCAGACTGTTCATGAAAGCCCAGAGTTCAGCGGGAACTGAGAAGGTGAGAGGTGTGTTAAAATAATATCAAGTGGTAACTGATGGCTCTGATAGCCACAGTAGGACACAGGAACCCACATTATAAACAGCCACAGTAGGACACAGGAACCCACATTGTAAACAGCCACAGTAGGACACAGGAACCCACATTGTAAACAGCCACAGTAGGACACAGGAGCCCACATTGTAAACAGCCACAGTAGGACACAGGAACCCACATTGTAAACAGCCACAGTAGGACACAGGAACCCACATTGTAAACAGCCACAGTAGGACACAGGAACCCACATTGTAAACAGCCACAGTATGACACAGGAACCCACATTGTAAACAGCCACAGTAGGACACAGGAGCCCACATTGTAAACAGCCACAGTAGGACACAGGAACCCACATTGTAAACAGCCGCGCAGTAGGACACAGGAACCCACATTGTAAACAGCCACAGTAGGACACAGGAACCCACATTGTAAACAGCCACAGTAGGACACAGGAGCCCACATTGTAAACAGCCACAGTAGGACACAGGAACCCACATTGTAAACAGCCACAGTAGGACACAGGAACCCACATTGTAAACAGCCACAGTAGGACACAGGAACCCACATTGTAAACAGCCACAGTAGGACACAGGAACCCACATTGTAAACAGCCACAGTAGGACACAGGAGCCCACATTGTAAACAGCCACAGTAGGACACAGGAGCCCACATTGTAAACAGCCACAGTAGGACACAGGAGCCCACATTGTAAACAGCCACAGTAGGACACAGTAGCCCACATTGTAAACAGCCACAGTAGGACACAGGAGCCCACATTGTAAACAGCCACAGTAGGACACAGGAACCCACATTGTAAACAGCCACAGTAGGACACAGGAACCCACATTGTAAACAGCCACAGTAGGACACAGGAACCCACATTGTAAACAGCCACAGTAGGACACAGGAGCCCACATTGTAAACAGCCACAGTAGGACACAGGAACCCACATTGTAAACAGCCACAGTAGGACACAGGAACCCACATTGTAAACAGCCACAGTAGGACACAGTAGCCCACGTTCTAAACTAACACTAGTCTACTTGATCAGGGAAGCTTTTCTATATTTTTAAGTTCAGGTTAATTAAGTTAACCACGATTTACTGAAGTATTATATCTCTCAATAATGTATTTTTTTGTCAGTCAGCGACAAAAGATTCAACCACGTAAGGCTACCACTCTGAAATAATGACGAGAATAATAACTAGATGCATTTCGGTCGTTGCGCGATCCCAGAAAGGTAGTCCTGCATTCCATAACTCCTGTCCACTTAGCCTCATTGCATGCAAATGGAATAGTGAAAAGTGCGGCACAAGCTGATTCTGCAAATAAATATTTTTGTTGAAGATCTGAGGAGAATCAGAAAAAAACATTTATATTTTTTTTAATAAAAAATGGAAAATTACGATGTATTCAGACTAAATCTAATTAATATCTTTCAGAGGGACCAAAGAGATCAATATTCTAAACTTCAAAAGCAAATTAAACTTTAAACTTTTCAAATGTACATAATATATATTTTTAATAATGGTCACGAAGTCACACCGATGTTAAGAGATATATAAAAGGACATTAAGTTTATTTAAACCAGGATAACCGGATACGGTAAAAAAAAACTGTGACTTATTTCTTATCAGAAGAGACATTCTCAAATTATTTCACAAAAAAAATTTATTTATAAAATTGGCACATGAAAAAATAACCTAACATCAATAGATTAGGAAACACATCAGTACTAAAAATTTAAAACTGAACAGAAGATGTATTTTCCAGTTATTGTTAAGTATCCAAATAAATTTGTGCCCACACAGCCTAAACCCATGAAACGTTTCATGTGTTTCATACGATGGATCAGCCATTGAAGATTATTGTAGTTCACGATAGATAAGTTTTAATAAGAGAAGAGCGCTGCATCCGTAGGGAGGCATCAAAATTCGATCCAAGCAAAGAAGAGATAAGTCCAATTCGTTGGATCAAGAGCTCCTCACCAGCATCAACGGAAAATAATGTAATAAGGCAAAATATTAATATACCATTTCAAGATTAAAAGTGGCAATATGGCATCTACACACTCCATTAAATATACCAACCTTCTTCTTTGTAGGATACACCAGTGTGGAAACTCTCAAACTGATCACAGAAGCCGTCTCCACCTATCACACGCAAACAAATTTTGGGTATGGTCTATATAGCATTAAACACAGGTCACCCACGCATGCAAATATTCCCATGAAACTTGCCCAAGATACATTACACAACCGCTGAAAATTTGAAGACGATCGAATGATGGGTTCTCGAGTAACAAACGAAAATTTGTGTGAAACTAAACGATAATTTTGCTGAGAATGTCCCGATAAATGGGAAAGTCTCCCCTCGTTAAATTTTAAAACATCATAAAAGCAAGCTTTTATTTCTCTAGTTCATACTTCTCATTTACATTCTGTTCAAAATCCTCTGCAATCCTGTCAGAAGAAAATATTTTATTGTGATTTATTTAAAAATTCAATTCAATAAAATTTGAAACAATGTGGCAAGCTGGCACCTACACACATCCCTAAATAAATTAAGAAAACAATTCTTATTAATATGTACCAGAATTTAATTTTTGAATCGAATCAGAAGAGACATTCTCTAGTTATTACAATGTTATTATATTGTTTGAATCGAATCAGAAGAGACATTCTCTAGTTATTACAAGAGAAACAATTTGCTTAATAATATTTACAAATTAAAATTTACACAGCGCAAGGTGAGTAACAATTTATGTTTTAATACAGCCTACCAACTTTATTAAATAAATATTGATATTCATTTTTTATTCAATAACTAACGAATGCTGCTTCTGATTGGTTTGAAAACATTACTGACAATACAGTCTTTAATAATGATGATAACCCACAAGTTTAGTCTGAATTGGTGCAGTTTTGAAATTTTACTGAAATAAATAAAAAATTTGTAATCGCTGGAATCAGATCAATTACTGAAGAATGTCTTTTTCTGATCGGCTTCAATCTTTTATCGTTGTTGAGCTTTATTAAAACATAATTAGTCACTCGTTCTGCATGTGTAAATTTCAATTTGCTATTTTTTTAAGCATTACATATGAGTGGATAGAGTATCTCAATGTAAGGTAAATGAGCCCATATAAATGGATATGTGAAAGTTTGTTTTTGATCAATTGCTAATATGCAAAAACTGACTACACTAGGTCGTGCCCACTAAAGGGAGAACAATTTGAAATGTTGCAAAGTTGCAATTGTTAATAAAACACCAAATAAATATTTTTTAAATTTATTATACAAAAAGACAATATCAAAAACAAATTGAACTTTTTTCCAAACATTTTGTAAGTGCTAAAAAAATACAAAAATGTACCAAATAGCTACATGGACACATTGCAAAGGGATGCAACTTTCAATTCCCATAATCCTGGGTTTCCTGAGAAAGAACAATCATTCTAGATCACTAATTTCTACAATGAAACTTTATGAAGCAATTTCTAGCCTTCATGATGCACAGATTTACTTTGCATATGGCACAGGAAAATGAGGATGTGATATGATGTTTGTGTTTGCTCACAACTTGCATGTAAGTAGCTTGCCTAGCACTGGTCAGTGACCTAGCTGTTTATCTAACCTCACTCTGTCATCTGGCCTTTCCGCACATTGGTACTGCATTGCAGATGGCAATTGCAAGGTTGACAAATCATCATTACCATCACCATTGGAAGTACTTGGTGAAGCTCTAGGTCTTGTTCTTATGTTGCTGCGTCTAAACTTTTGTCTTTTGGATCTTGCAGTGATAGAGATTTCAAGCCTGAATAGCTTCAGTGGCATGCATTTGGTTTTTAGTGACAGACAATCACGGCAATAAAGAAGCCATGCATTCACAACAGCAAGATCAAGAACATAGGCAAATAGCTGCATGTACCAACGTTTAGATTTCATAGGTGTTTTGTACAGATACACCAACATGTTACTTTTGTTAATACCTCCCATGTGTGCCTTATAGTTCTTGATGACTGCAGGGCACTAGAACTCGTTTTTCGTCTTTGTTTCCTTGTTATATCTTTCAATAAGAGCCACAGGATTAACCCCCAAATCATTTGTCACTAAAGTCACAGCTATGTTGTCCTTCCACCTTACAATAAGGATACCATCATTGGTTTTGAAGTCAAAAGTGCCCCTGGGCACTATGTTCTTTTCCATTTATTTGACAGGCATCTGTTCTGGCTTACCACATCTATTTTCACGTACTGATCCAGTGTATCTGCAGTTATACTTGTCTCTTAGCAACATGACCAAAGGTAGACTTGAAAAGAAATTGTTAGCATAGATTGCTGATGTATTTCTTTGCTTGAGAGTTGTTGCAAGTACCAGAACAATCTTTGAATTTATTGATAGTTTAGTTTCTTCATGTGGCAGCTTTATGGGATGGTTGTCAAAAGTTGCTCTGCCTTCATACATAAGTATATCGTGTATGACTCCATCTTCATTTGCACGACAAAAAAGTTTGAAACCCCATTTTTCTGGTTTGGTTTTGATGTACTGCCTTAGGTTTCCAGCGGTTTTACTCTTAAAACCAACCATAACTTCATCAACAGACTGCTTGGGTATAGCTGTTACTTTCAAGCAAACATTAGTTTGTGCAGTGTAACGTGGCCTTATTTTGTGGAATCTGTCATTATTACTACCCAGGAGTTCCAAAGGCCTGTTATCCTGGGTGTAAAGGGAGCAAAATAAACACAACAGAAAAACTTTTGACTTATATTACCCTTCACCAATTTAGAACAGAAGTATGTACACTATATACACTATTTACAACAATAGGTGTTAGTGCACTCCACAGTAAGCAAGGCAGAATAGAAGCCACTAGAGAGCAGACTGTGCTTCAACCAGCTCTAGAATGGGAATGACAATGGCAGACGGGTGAGTGGTACCCACATCACCTCTGCGATTGCCAAAACCATCTTCTCATTGGCTGGAACCTGGGTACTGATTGAACGACGGGGCCCCATCGTCATCCCTTAGCCCCTGGTTTGCTGGTTGGGGGAGATAGCCTGTAAATGAGGGTGTGTACATGAGCCGAATAAAGGTTACATACCCTTTGCATGCCACACCCCCACCCCGAGAGGGCTCAGGATTAGGCTCTCACCTTCCAGTGGTAACCGTGCTGCCATGGCACCAAATAATGGGACTGCCTTTCTCTCAACCATCCAGGTCTTAGCTAGAGCTCAGCTTTTTTCGTGACAAAAAGCCAAACCCTAAACTCAGAGCGAGACAGCAGACAGTTGGGCTAACATAGGTCCAAGACACGAGCGGATGGTAGCCCACATCCCCTCACTAAAAAAAAAAACCCACACCAGGGGATAAAAAAAAAGCTTGAAAGGGGTTACCACAAGTAACCTAAGACATCCTAACCTAATATATAATTATAATTATAATATATAGTAACTTTGTTAGACTCTAGATAAAGAGTCTGCCAACACATTTTCTTTGCCGGCAATATGTAATATTCTGAGGGAGTAGGGTTGCAGTTGTAGACTTCATCTCATGAGCCTTGTATTGTGGTTCTTCATGGCTTGGAGATATAGAGGGTGGTGATCACTGTAGACAGTGATCACCTGCGAAGTCTGGCCCACGTAAACATCGAAGTGCTCCAAAGCCAGTACCAGCGCAAGAGCTTCTTTTTCAATGGTAGAGTAAGCCCTCTGATGTGGCTGGAACTTGGCAGAGAAGAAGGCTACAGGCTGCAACTCCTCGTCCTCGTTTTGCAACAGTACTGCCCCAACCCCAGACTCACAAGCATCAACCTGTAATGAGAAAGGTTTGGAGAAGCCTGGAGACAAAAGAATGGGTGCAGTACACAATAATCTTTTTGCTTTATCAAAAGCACCTTGACATTCTGGGGTCCAATTAAAGGGAACTTTGTGACTGGTAAGAGAGGTAAGAGGGGCTACAATATCTGAGAAATTTTTTACAGAATCTTCTGTAAAATCCTATCATGCCTAGGAAACGTTGAAGAGATTTCCTGTCATGTGGAACTGAATAATCTTTAATGGCAAGAACTTTAGCAAATTTAGGAGCAACTTTACCACTAGCTATTTCATGGCCTAGAAAAGTAACAGTGGCCTGGCCAAAGGAAGACTTAGATAAATTAGCAGTTAAATGGGAACTCTGAAAGGTCTCAAAGAGAGCCTTAAGTCTAAATAGGTGTTGATCCCAAGTATCAGACACCACTACAATATCATCCAGGTATGCTGCCGTGCCTTCAAGTCCTTTAATAGCCTGATGGATAAGTTTCTGGAATGAAGAGTGGAAGTTTTTCATTCCAAAGGGGGTAACTGTATATTGATAATGACCTCCTGGAATTATGAAGGCAGAGATTTCCTTCTAACTTGAACACAAAAGTAGCCTTACCCACAAAGTCGATTACGTCATCCAGACGAGGAAGAGGGTAAGCTTCTGTGATTGTGACCTCATTCACCTTATGGTAGTCTGTACACATACGAAAATCTCCATCAGCTTTTTTAACAAGGATGCACGGTGAAGCCCATTGACTAGATGACTCCTCCACTAACCCATGCTCTAACAGAAATTCTACCTCCTGCTGAAGTAGCTTCTGCTTTTCAGGATTAGCTCTGTAGGGGGAGAGTTTAATAGGTTTCGAGTTTCCCACATCTACGTCATGATAACCTAAAGTACATTTTTTCGGCACATCCGAAAAAATATCAGGGTAAGACTGTAGAAGTGCAGTTAAACTTGTTGCTTGAGTTTTAGATAGCCCCACCATTAAAGGGCTAGGGTCCTTGAGGAGGACATAGTTTGGAAGTTTGACATTAATTTCAGAAATAGAGTGCAAAGAGTCAGAGTCGTCCTCAGAGGTAGAGGACAGAGTCATTATTGGGACTTTATCTGGTGTATGAAAAGATTTTAATTGATTAATGTGGTAAGTTTTAGTTTTTGAGGTCTTATCAAGGGGAGCTACCACATAGTTTACATCAGATAATTTACTTACAATCTGCATAGGTCCCGTAAATCTAGCTTTCAAGGTGTGGCCAGGTATAGGTTCCTGCACCAACACCTTGTCTCCTGGATGGAAGGAGTGGAATTGTGCATTTCTGTCATACCTCTGTTTCATCTTATTTTGAGCTGCCTTTATGTTAGCCTTGGCTAACTGACGTGCCACCTGCAACCTCTGAGCACCCGAAGAGGACCTCGTACATTGTGCCCAAAGATCAGCTCAAGCGGACTATACCTGGTAGACTCCTGCACAGTTCCTCTTATTGAAAACAGCAACAAAGGTAGTGATTCATCCCAGCCTGTAGGAAAATGCATGCAAAAAGTCCTCATCATGATTTTTAACGTCTGATGGAATCTTTCCAACGCGCCTTGGGACCGAGGATGATAGGCAGTGGATAAGTTGTGGAGTATCTCTAACCTAGTTAATGCTTCCCAAATGCTTTGGCAGTGAAGTTAGTACCTTGATCACTTCGAATAGTTTTAGGAATGCCAAAACAAGAAATAAATATGGTTAAGGTTTGAGAATAGCTTTAGTATTAATACAGCGCATGGGAATTGCTTCAGGGTATCTAGTTACTCTATCCATAATGGTAAATAAGTACTGATTTCCAGACTTTGACTTAGGTAGTGGACCTACACAGTCTATGATTAATTCTGCAGAAGGTTCTCCATCAGCAGGTGTAGACTGGAGAGGTGCAGATTTAATGGAATGTCCAGGTTTCCCTACTTGCTGACATTCTCGGCAACACCGTATATGATTCTTCACATCCTGCCTTAATTTTGGCCAATAGAATTCTTTTGTGATTCTAAATAATGTTTTAGTAATTCCTAGGTGACCTCCTAATGAAGTATTATGAGCTATATTCAATATTTGAGGTCTAAACTTTGTTGGAACTACTAACTTGTGTGACAGTTGCCAGCCCTCTATCTCCTTACCAGTCTCAGTGCAAATCAAATAGTCGTTTTTAAGTTTATACTTGACCGGATGATCCAAAGAGGATTTACCCATGGCTGCCTGAAAAGCGAAATTCAAAGAAGGGTCCTTTCGTTGTTCCTCCTGGAAGGACAGTCCCTCGGGCATGGAAACAGAGATATCTGGCAATCCTGCTACCCTGGAATAGGAAGGCTTGATCTGGGTCTGTTCACTTGAACTACGAGGCCCTGGCCAATTTTCCTCATAAAACAAAGTGGCTATTCCGAGATCGGAGTCGTCCAAGGATAGGTCAGCATTCTCGCCAGACAACCCTTGAGATGTTGCCTGAGTTATGGCCAACACCGGGGAAGAATTAATCATTATGGGTTTAGGACATACACTAACAGTGGTAATGTTATTACCCAGTAATAACATGGCATCTTTCATGGGGAATCCCTCGGATACACCCACAGTCAAGTATCCAGTGTAATATTTGCACTGTACATAAATTCTATGCAAGGGGACAGAATATATAGCTCCTCCAAATGCTTTCAACAAAACAGAGGAATTTAAGGAGGTGTTCTTTGAAAGAGGTAATATGCGCTCTCTTATAAGTGAGCAATATGCTCCAGTATCTCTAAAGGCTCTGACTTCAGTTGTTTTTTAGTTTTCCTGAAGGGAAATAAGACTCTGACAGTAATAAGGGGCTAACCCTTTCTCTACTTCTTTCTGGGGCATGTTACTAGGGATATTATAGATTTTCCCAATAGGTTGGGGTTTGTGGGGGCAGTTGGGATGGATGTGACCTACTTTGTTACAGAGGAAGCAGACGACAGGCTTGCCCTTTACTCCCTGCTGACGTTGCAACTGGTGTCGCTCTGGCTGGTGTCTCTTTGGATACTGTTGTCGAGTTACACCATGTTGAGTGGTTTGTCTCTCACCAGGGGAACCATGGCTCACCAGGTGACTTAGTTGGCTGATGTAGACCTTCTCCCTCCGGCTGGCACTTCATCCTCCAAGGTTGACGATCTCTGCTCATGCCACGCTGTTGAAAAGATAGATAGGACCGCTCGGACAAGGAGCGGTTAGTTTCAAAGGTATCAGCCAAACTGGCTGCCTCCAGTGCAGTGGTTAAGTCACGATCCTGCAGAAAGACTCTAACCTCTGGTCCCACAGACTCCAGCAAGTTGTCAACCAGAATAAGCTGCACAAGATCATCGAAGGTAGCAACACCACTTGCTTTATACCAGCTGGTAAAAGCTTTGGCCTGCTGTCGCACAAAATCAACCAGGGACTGACCAAGCTGTCATCTGCCTAACTTAAAGATCTTTCTATATTTAGCTGGGATACATGTATATACTCCCAAAACTGTGGTCTTCACTACTTTAAAATTGGAAAATTCAGTGTCATTTAACACTGACGTAAATTCCTGTGCCTTACCAAACAATGCTGTGTGAACCAACGATGCCCAATGCTCTTCCGGCCACCTCAAGGCTCGAGCCTGATTTTCGAAAGCTTCAAAAAATTATTCTGGTTTGGCCTCATTGAAGCTGGGAACAAGCTGTACTGCTTCCTGTAAACTAAAGTCATTTACAAGTTGCAAAAACTGCCTTCTTTCTTTTTCCCTATCAAACTCTTCCTTGGCAAATGCCCTCTGTTCCCTAGTTTGCTCAAGATTGATTTTTGCCAGCTCAAGTGCCAACGCCGCTGATTCGCCTTGAAACAACCCTGCTGCACTAGACTGACGATTTTGCTCCATTGATGTATCATCTTCCTCCTGCGAGAACATCAGAGTTTTATTCCTGGCTACCATAGAGGGAGGAGTCTGATGTGCCATCTCTTCCCGAAGTTTGTCGGTGATCAGTGAACGCAGTTGCGCAGCTGTGAGAGTGCATTCATAATCAATGCCAATGGAACGAGCATTTTGCCAACAACACTGTAGGGACAATTTAGGCAAGTTAAATAAAGTATATGCCGACACCAGACGTCTGACTCGTCTAGGTGGCATACCCCAATGTATAAGTTATTTGCTATGCACAGTACGATTGCAGAATACCTTAAGGCCTAATGTAACATGTTATTTGCAGAACACGCTTAGCTACGCACAGTACAATTGGAGAATATGCACATACGCTTACAAGGTGGATACACAATAGCAAAGCTGACTGCAAAATCTTCACACAAGATTGACCGTAGTGAAGCGAGCACACCGAACAAGCTAGTAGCTAGCTGTTGAACAACCATACAATAGCAAGGTTGACCATAGCAAGGCAATTGACATGCAAAGTTTGTAAAGCATTGGCAAAGCTAATGCAATGCCAGACAGCAAGCTATACAATGTTCCTGCTTCCAGGGCCACCCTAGCTCCAGCTCTCGGACAGGCTACCCATATTACAACCCAGGAGTCCCAAAGGCCTGTTATCCTGGGTGTAAAGGGAGCAAAATAAACACAGGAGAAAAACTTTTGACTTATATTATCCTTCACCAATTTAGAACAGAAGTATGTACACTATATACACTATGTACACTCCATTAGGTATTAGTGCACTCCAAGGTAAGCAAGGCAGAATAGAAGCCACTAGAGAGCAGACCGTGCTTCAACCAGCTCTAGAATGGGAATGACAAGGGCAGATGAGTGAGTGGTACCCACATCGCCTCTACAATTGCCAAAATCACCTTCTCATTGGCTGGAACCTGGGTACTGATTGAACGACGGGGCCCCATCGTCAACCCTTAGCCCCTGGCTCGCTGGTTGGTGGAGATAGCCTGTTTAGAGGGTGTGTGCATGCACCGAATAAAAGTTACATACTCTTTGCATGCCACAGTCATTATCCTTCTTTTGTGTGCTATCATTGAAATGACTTGTATGCCTAAGCAACCTAAACCTCTTAGATCCTATGACTTCTGTAACCTGGAGTACCTTACTTGAAGTTGCCCAATAGTCCTGAATGGATGGGTGTGAAAAAATACCCATATACAAGAGAATACCTATGAACCTAGTGATTTCTTCAGAAACAGTTCGAAAAGTACTATGTAGGTTTTTGTTTGCCTGGTATACAAATTAGTTTGAAATCTTTTGTGGTCTAACATGTCTTTAGTCAAAAACTCGCTAAAATAATCATATGCGCATCTAACTGCAAGAGGCTTTTCATGTTCGTATACAGGCAAAGGGTCATTGGAGCTATCAACCTTGTCCCAGCCGGTCTGAGCTTGAGAAGCAAGCTCATCATCAAGATCTTCTTCATCAGGGTACTCCTCGATCGTAATACCTTTCTTTTTCTTGTCCAAATTTGGCTTTTTGGTTGGTCTATCTTCCTCCTCATCATCACTTGACACATCTAGGCTCTAGATCTGAGTCACTTTCCTCCAAAATGCAGACATATTTGAACTTCTCTTTGGAGGACTCACCATAAAACAATTTCTCATTGAGCTGGAAGGACAATAAAAATGATCTGTACACATCCAGACAACTACAGAATTCACATATGAATTACAAATTTTTTTAGAAATATTTATTTACTGAAATTTAAAATGGGGCCTAAAGCAGCATGAACGAGTTTGTTCGGTCGCTTTTTGTTGCACTTTTTTCATTTGCATGGTGCACTCATATCATGTTTCACACAGACTTGGTTGAGAGACCAAAATATAAACACTTCTAGCTTGGCGTCGCCGAGAGACGTTTTTTTCATCGAGTGACACTCATATACTCTTGGATTTTACCCTCTACAATGTCGCTAAGTACTGATTTGTGTGTAGTGTGTAAATGAAAAATTTAGTCATATATATATATATATATATATATATATATATATATATATATATATATATATATATATATATATATATATATATATATATATATATATATATATATATATATAAATATATACTCCTAGCTTGGCGTCGCCGAGAGACGTTTATATATATATATATATATATATATATATATATATATATATATATATATATATATATATATATATAATATATATATATATATATATATATATATATATATATATATATATATATATATATATATATATATATATATATATATATATATGTCGTGCCGAATATGTAAAACTGGTCAATTAGCAAGAACTCATTTAAAATTAAGTCCTTTCTGAAATTTTCTTTTATACGTTTAAAGATATATTTTTTTCATTAATGTTGATGTAAAAATTTATAATTTTGCACTAAAAGGAACTTATAAAACTTACCTAACCTTATTATAACAAGAACAATTTATTTTAACCTAACCCAACTAAATATATTTTAGATTTGTTTACAATAATTTAATATTAAACAAACACAATCAAATATATTTTTTTCGTTAGGTTCAGAATGATTTTAGCGATATTATTGCATACACAAATTTTCACTTGTCTTATATGGCAAGATGAGCGTTGCTATTTAAGCCAAGAGTGCAAGTTCTGCTTATTCGGCACGACATATATATATATATATATATATATATATATATATATATATATATATATATATATATATATATATATATATATATATATATATATATATATATATATATATAAACGTCTCTCGCCGACGCCAAGCTAGAAGTGTTTACATTTTGGTCTCTCAACCAATGAGAAGCGAGCAGACGCCATCATTGCTTAGCTGGAGCGACTCACAGAAGGCTTTTGATTGGTCAGACATAGAGAACGGGAAACCAGATGTGCTGTGGGTGTAGGAGGAATGTGCAAAAATCCATGCTTTCACCACCGAGTAAACTCGGACGTGCCCCCTAAGTCATAGGTATAGAATACGATACGTTTTCTGATCGCCTTGAAACCCTTAATATTGATATATCTTAATTAGAAATATTTTTTTATTACTTCTTGGACTGTGTGGGTGTCAATCTGCTGTTTTTTATGCCAATTTTATCAAACTGAAATTTATTTAAAATATGAAAATCTTTTTATTTTCTAAGGAGCGTAGAGAATTTTAAATGGAATGTGATGAGAAACGAATGCACTTAAAAAATGCTCAGTTTTCTGGCATTTTTAAGTTTAACGAGGAGAAACCTTCCTACTTTTCATAACATTCTCAGTAACTTTTTCGTTTCCTTTCTCACAAACTTTTGTCCGTTACTCGAGAATGCTTTATTTGATCAGCTTAAAATTTCAGTAATTGTACAATGTATCCTTGGTACATTCTGCATGCGTGAGTGACCTGTTAACAGTGCTACATAGGTCATTCATAAATTTTACTTCCATGTGACAAATGGAGACAGCCGTTTTTTGATCGGCTTCAAAATGTCAACACTGGTTTTGCCACATTTAATCTCGAAATGGTATAGCATTATTTTGCATTATTGCATTATTTTGCCTTGATGCTCGTGAGGGGCTCTTGATCCAAGGAACCGAACTTGCTTGTATCGAATTTAAATACCCCCATTCCACAGGAGCTATATGACACCTGCGGGCTTAGTGCTCTCCTCTGATTAAAATATAACAATTGTGACGGCATCAATCCTCAATGGCTAACGCACCATTTGAGATATATGAAACGTTTTATGGGTTTAAGCTGTGTAGCCACAAATTTTGGGAGGTTTTGAGCAATAACTGGAAAATACATCTGGTCTGTTTTAAACTTTTAGTGCTGATATATGTTTCTCAATGGAAACAATCTCTTGATGCTGGATTGGGCAAGTTATAATGTGTCCTCAACACATCTGTTAAAAATTTTGCATGTTTTGTACACTAAGGTTACGAGAAACTTATATTCTTACTTTGAGAAAAATTTCAATTGATTTTTGCCTGTGTACGTTCCAATTCGCCTTTTTTTTTAATTTGAAAAGTTAAAGTACTGGTTTTCATGCTATAATATCTGAGTGTTGCATCAGATTAGCTTGAAACTTTCCATATGAATTACTTGATGATGTGGCTTCAAGCTTAATGTGCTTGTGTATTTTAGGACATTGTCTCTGGTCCTTCTGAAAGATATGAATTTGATTTGGCCTGCGTGTATCCAAATTATCATTTTTATTGAAGAAATTTGTATATTAGTTTCCAGATAATGAGTCGTGAATACCTCGTCTGATTCCCCTCAGATCTTCAACGCTAATATTTAACTGAATTAACAGTTTATGCCGCATTCTCTATGATTCCAGTCACGTGCATTGAGGTACAAGGGACCTGGGTTATGGAATAAGGGGATACCTTTCTCGGATCGCACAGCGACCGAAATACATATAATTATTACTGTTATTCCAAGACGTACGGTAGCCTCACAGGGCTATTTTTCTCATTAGTAATGATTATTATTATTATTAGTATCATTAATAATAATAATAATAATAATAATAATAATAATAATTATTATTATTATTATTATTATTATTATTATTATTATTGATATTATTACTGGTATTATTATTATTATTATTATTATTATTATTATTATTATTATTATTAGTATTAATATTATTATTGCTGGTATTATTATAATAATATTATTATTAGTTTTACTACATATGTCTTTATTTCATAGAGTATGGCAATCTTGTGTTGTTGATCGACACAAACTACATATAGATAAGACAAATTTGCCACGCCCTTAACATGTATAGTTGGTAATAAACAAACAGAGTGAAGGGAGGTTACACACCGTGGATGATGTATGAGCCGACAGCTTCATTTTGCAGACTCCCGTCCTCCTACGCCAAGAGGCTTTTTATTTACAGCAAAAGGCCAGCAGGTACCAACACTTGGTATAAATAAATTCATATAAATGGTGCTGGTAGGGGAGATAATGTTCTGATAATAGAGACTTTTTAATATGTACAATCTACAGGAGGAAGGCAAGTATTGTGTGTTGTAAGTGTTTATTTCCTGTAAAATAATTAATGCTTTTTCCTACTAATCATATTTAAATATGTTATATTATAATCACCATAACTATTAACCGCTTATTCTCACATACAGTCCACATTAACCACTGTCTCAATTTGCTCAACATACAACATGTGGAAAATACTGTATATTTTCCAAAAATACAGTGTATTTTGTATGTAAATTGATGGAATATATTGTAGGTAATAAAAATTAATTTGTAAATAAATAAAGAACCAGCGATCGTGGTGAGCGTAGCTGTGGAAGGGGGGTTGCCATTGCTTTTTGAACCGGGCAAGATAACGTTAGAGAAAATCGGAAGAGTTTCCATCGCTCTAGGGGTTATATTGTGTTTAAAACCTCTCAAATAGGAGCTGAAATTGTTGGATTTGCAGTCCTCCAGTACGTGAGAATTAGGCAACTGGATAGGATGCTGTAATTAGCTGGGAATAGGATAAATTAACACAGATGATGTCTATTTATGTTGAAATTCTGGCCAGTATTTTCTTCATATTTTAGGCAGGGGTTTGTATATGACACACCAAGTATTCTCCAGACAAATTGGTGAGTTTTATTATTATAAATTCTCCTTCAATGTATATGTAGCCATTTATTAAATTTAATATACAGTGCACATATTTATATTAATGTTGCACCAGAATTCCTGGTGATGTATATTTCATTTGAAATTAATATAGGTCCAGAGTGACTTGTGGAGATGTGAGTGGAGTAGGTATCGAAGGAGGACATTTTTTGCGACCTAGGATGTCCTAAATTTCCTACATGGTTCTGTAACCTTGATAAAGAATAATTATCTTTGTTACTTTTATAAAATTACTAGTATGTATCTAATGAGATTCAGCCAGGTAATTTTAAGTTTCCATATAGTTGTCTGTTGTTTTTTATCTGGTTCGAAGGACCAACAGACAACTATATGGAAAATTAAAATTACCAGGATGAATCTCATTAGATACATACTAGTAATTTTATAAAAGTAACAAAGATAATTATTCTTTGTCAAGGTTACAGAGACATGTAAGAATTTTAGGACATCCTAGGTCGCAAAAAAGTCCTCCTTCAATACCTACTCCACTCATATCTCCACAAGTCACTCTGGACCTATATTAATTTCAAATGAAATATACATGACCAGGAATTCTGGTACAACATTAATATTAATATGTGGACTGTATATTAAATTTAATAAATGACTGCATATACATTGAAGGAGAATTTATAATAATAAAACTCACCAATTTGTCTGGAGATTACTTGGTGTGTCACACACAAACCCCCTGCCTAAAATATGAAGAAAATACTGGTCAGAATTTCAACACAAATAGATATCACCTGGGTTAATTTATCCTATTCCCAGCTAATTGCGGCGTCCTGTCCGGTCCCTAATTCTCATGTTCTGCAGGGCTGCAAATCCAACAATTTCGGCTCCTATTTGAGAGGTTTTAAACACAATATAACCTCTAGAGGTACGAAAATTCTTCCGATTTTCTCTAATGTTATCCTGCCCAGTTCAAAGACCAATGGCGACCCTCCTTCCCCAGCAACCCTCACCACACTCGCTGGTTCTATATTTATTTACAAATTAATTTTTATTACCTACAATATATTCCATCAATTTACATACAAAATACACTGCATTTTTGGAAAATATATGGTAGTTTCCACACAACACATCCATACATACAACTGCACATTTTATATAAATAAGGTACTTAAAACAAGTTTAATACCAGTGCTTTGACTCTTCCAGGAAAGGTGCAACAAAACACACACAACAAGACTTTCTGTGATATACCACGTGTTCGACTCAACCCACGTAAGAATTCCATGCAAATAAAGAGTTCTAAAATTTGGAACTCCCTTCCATAAGATGCAATATGTTTCCCCTAGGCTACCTGATTCAAAAATGTAGTTAAAGAGTGACTCTTAAATCTGACCTAAATCTTGCAATCCTGTTGATGCTAATGTGTAGGATTCATTCTGTTGTTCTCACTAAAATATTTCAGCATATGTAACTGCCTAAAATACGTTTTACTTTACCTCAGTATTTATCAGTAGCTACTAAAAATATTATACCAAATTATTACACAGTATCTCACAATATCATAAATCTTAAACTAAATGGTTATAATATATAAGATGCCAAGACTGCAAGCCACAGTAATTAATTAATTGTTCAGTAGTTAATAGTTAATTTTAAGGCTGCCTGGAAGGCTCTGCATAATAAGGGACTTTTCAGTAAAGCATTTTATTCGTATAAATAAATTCTATGGTAATTGCATTCTCCGCTATACTTTATAAAAATTGTCTTTGCACAATGTAATAACAAATAAAGTTTCTGATTGAGTGAATTTACTCATAAATTGCATGTCAGAGGCTACAAGCGTCAAGCATTGTTCGCTGGGTAATTCCTCCTAAGAGGATGTTGAGGTCTAAGCCAGTCCTGATAGATAATTAATTAGATATCAGGACTGACTTTAGACCTTCATATCCTCTCAGGAGGAATTGCCAAGCGAACAGTACTTGACGCTTGTTGAGTCTGATACGCATTCACCCACAGTTTGTCTAATTTCAGTGATAGAACAAGACATTTAAAATGCATTTAATAACATTAACATGTTATAACTTTTTTCTCTCTGCTGTCAGTCAATCTTTCATACAAGAATATGAAAACAGCTGAGATGTTATATTCGATCAACAAATATCTTTATAACTACATTATTCAAGGTTAGTTTAGGTTAGGTTAGATTGTCCATATACCACAATGCTATTAAATAAATATTACGTAGAGGAAATAACTTTTTTTTTTTTTGAAAAGCGAACAGAAAACTGGGACCCACTACATTCACTGTAATTCGCAGTCAATTTATTACTGTTTTGGAATCCTTTTATCAGAATTAGAATACTACCAGAGAATACTTTAAGGTCATCTTTCGAACACCCGCCTAGAATCTTAATCTATTTCTGTCTTTATAATAGTTTTTTAGTACTCATTCTGGACTCATAATCCTTTACCTTATTTAGTTTTTAACAGTGTTTTTTAAAAGAGTGGGCCGGTAAGCCAGTGGAAGGCCCCGGTCAGACGACCAAAAATTCCAAAAATTCCGGAGGCGGGTCATCATGTGACCAAGACCTGTGTCAGGAAACATTTGTCCTGTTTCATGAGGAACCTTATCTAACCTAATCACCTTGCCTCTCTCTCTCCCAGTTATAATATTTCTCAAGGTTCCCCAGAACACTACGTTTCCACCGAACCCAATTTGAAAACCCCTGAAATATATATATATATATATATATATATATATATATATATATATATATATATATATATAATATATATATATATATATATATATATATATATATATATAAAACTGGTCAGCTAGCAAGAACTCATTTAAAATTAAGTCCTTTCTAAAATTTTCTCTCATGCGTTTAAAGATATTTTTTTTCATTTATGTGAATGTTAAAAATAATAATTTTGTACCAAAAGAACCTTCGAAAATTTACTTAACCTTACACAAACAACCCGCACATAGAAGACAGGAGTTTACGACGACGTTTCGGTCCGACTTGGACCATTTACAAAGTCACACAGCAATTTAATTTATCCTAATCCAACAAAATATATTTTAGATAAGTTTACAATGATTTAGTAATAAACAAACACAATGAAATATATTTTTTCCGTTAGGTTCAAAATGATTTCTGCGCTATTATTGCATACATAAATTTCCGCTTCCCTTATCCGGCAAGAAGAGCGTTGCTATTTAAGCCAGAAACACAAGTTTTACCTTATCGGTAAAACTTCTGATTCTGACTTAAATAGCTTAAATATATATATATTTAAAAAAAATATAGGGAGGTACCACCTCTAGAACTGGACTGGGGACCATCATCCTCAGAGAAGACAATAAACGTACCTCAGGGAAAACTGAAGGTTCTCCCCGGAGCTGTTTGAATATTTTCTTCTCCTACCACCCCCTTTATTTTTAAGCTACATGTGAACTTTGTTAATAGACAAAATATATTGATAGAAAACACAAACATAAATACATTGGTACAATATATCAAAGGTTATGAATCTCCTCCAGCTTCTTCGAGGCTGGGCGCGAGCCCAGTATGCAGCGTGCATTTCCCCTCTGGATGTGCACGCTGAGGCACTGGAACATGAAAGTGGCTGCCCTTGGGTCCCTGGTGGTGTCGATGAGTCTGGAAACCAGTACTTTAAGGAAATGTGTGGCATGCTTTCCCCATGATCCCAAGGTCTCTGATCCCACTGGGACAAATTGATATTGTTGGCTTATGTCCCTGTACTTGCCGATCTTATGCTCCTCCCTGTGGTCAGCAGCTCTTCCCTGTCGCCTGACACTGTGAAGGATATAGGTGTCCGCCAGTGTGGACACACAGGTATAGTCCCATCCTAAGAGCTTGCCATTCTTCCAAGGATAGATGGTGATCCCATCGGGGTGGTTTCCTGGGCTGTGGGTATTGTTGGCTGCTAGTGATGGGGGCTCCCTCTCAGCTGGGCTTCCAGCTGTAGCCAGGGTTCTCTTTATGATGTCGTTGACCTCATTGTATCTTGCATGCCAGCCTTTGGTTTTGGAACAGTTAAGACCATGTAGACCATATTGATCGGCTTGCACATCGCCGCAAATACACGTATATTCCATGTGAATTGGGGCAGCAAGGCGCAGAGCCACTGCAATACAGTGGATCTTAGGGTCGAGGCGCGTTCTCATTGCCGATATGGGAACTGTTTGGAGGAAGTCCCCAGAGTGAAGTGCACTCACAGCTAGGAGATGAGCAATCTTCCTGTCTGATGTTGCAGCCCTGAGCATACTGGCAAGCACCTTTTCAGCAATGGAGCCATCCCAGCTTGACTGTTTGTAAGCCAGTGCTGCACTAAGGTTTGGTGCTAGAGCAGCAAGAGTTTCCCATTCAGTGATGGCACTGGCATAGTTAGGGTCCTGTATTCCTGCTGAGTCACTGAGGTTGTTAGGAAGAATTTGTCTTATTATCTCGTTTGATGCTAAAGAAGAGGATAGGAAAGCTGGTAGGGCAATCTGTGAGGATCTGCTAACTCCCAGCCCACCAAGCCTGACCGTAAGTGAGGCCGTTGCTTCTGTATGAGTGAAAGTGCAGTGTGCATGTTGGGATTTGGGGAGTAGCAGTGGTGAGGGGATCCTGCCAGTGGAGGTGTGGAGGAGGTTTTGCTTACATCTGTGTCCTGCTGGGGTTGTGGGTTGGGGGAGGAGGTGGCTGCTCACTACACAGTCATTGGATGGTGAGCAGAAGAACACCTCGGTTAATAGTGTGAGCATGGTGATTAGTGTGCCAAATGGTGAGGGTTTTTTCTAAATGGAACAATAAGTGTATAACAATTAGCAAAAGTTAGTCAGTGATGTGCATCTTGAGCGAACATACAGAGCCACTCCCTCTGCCCCCCATCCCTGATCCCCTCCGCTCATCCCAGCCTAGGCCCACTGACTTCCAGACCAGGGGTGTTGCCGTTTAGTGTCCCACCAATTACAAGTTCTGCCACTCACTACTCCCCCACCCTCATCCCCCATGCATCCGTGCTGTCCTTCACCCGTCACCCCACAGCTGGTGCCCTCCCACCCTGATGATATCAGCAGTGTCACAAGTAGTCGCGGGTTCCCAGGAATCTTCACGACAGAGCCAAAGTCGTCATTCACGAGGCATCTGCTGGGTGTGCTACAGGGAATGTGCACTCAATCCCTCAACTGGCAACATCTGTGCACACAATGGATGTCTAGGCTCCAGGAGAGCTCTGAATGAGAACAACCAACAGCCTTTCCCAGCAGACAGCGGCGCTGACAGCTGCCGTGACTTCACCTCTACAGAGAACCTCAAATCTGCAATTAAATTAACATCCACCAGGACTCTGACACACATCCCCAAAGTGGCTTGCCCTCAGGCTGCTAGCAAATTCACTGACCTTCTGAAGACAGTCAACGATGCTCCTTCAAACAACAGATCCTGGCACAACTTGCTGCTTTTTGGCAATGCCTGTTTGGCTGTCCCACCAAGGAGGGACAAGTCACTAGCAACGCATGTTATTAGGGTAATAAATGGATTCCCAAGGGATGACAACCTAGTCCGTCTCCCGCCTAGGGCAACAAACACCCGCCGGGCAAATGCCAACAACAGGACACCCGACGCCTCAAAAATCAGAGCCCAAATTAGCAAAAAAAATAGAAGAGGGTAATAATACTATTGGAGCTCTGAGGCTTATAACCAGTGAGGATACCATCGCTCCCAAGGACGTCAGCACGGCACAAGCTCTGAAGGACAAACATCCACCCAGGGCTCCCAGTACCAACATTGACCTCCCTGACATTGCAGCAGGCAAAGAATATCTAACCTTACAGGATGCTGATGTATATAAAGCTACTATGTCATTTCCACAAGGCTAAGCAGGAAGTTTCACCCATTTAAGGCCTCATCACTTAAAACAAATACTCAATCCAGCACTTGGTGAGGTTTCAGAGAGGCTACTGTCTGAGCTCACCAAATTTTCCAAACTGTGCCTGGCTGGCAGTGTCCCAGAGGCCATCAGACCCCTTTTCTTTGGTGCCTCATTGTGTGCCCTCCGGAAAAAGGATGGCGGAATCAGGCCCATTGCAGTGGGTAACACCCTTCGGTGCCTAGTTGCCAAGGTTGCAGTAAGAAGGGTGAGTCAAGAGGCTGCTGCAATGCTGAAACCAGCTCAGCTCAATTTCGGTGTTCAACAGGGCTGTGAAGCAGCTGCCCACGCAGCACGAGTATATATCAAAAACATGTCTGATGAAAAAGCCTTGGTCAAATTGGACTTTCAACTCAGTCAGAAGGGATGCTGCTCTCCAAGCAGTTTAAAGAAACTTCCCTTCCCTTTATCCCTTCATAGAATCGTGTTATAGTGTGACTTCCAAACTATTGTTTGGGGACCATGAAACTGACTTATGTGAGAGCATGCAACAGGGGGACCCTCTCATCCCCTTTCTGTTCTGTTTGGTCATCAAGGAAGTCACAGAAGCACTCTCCAGTGAGCTCAATATCTGGTTCCTTGATGATGGTACCCTAGCTAGCACAACAGAATCTTCCTAGAGGACATCAGTAAAATTAAAGAAATGGGAGAAAGCCTGGGCCTTTCGTTAAACCCCACCAAATGTGATAGTTTCTACCAACCAACAGATGATCCAGAATATTAGCTCCGTTTTACCAGGAGCACAAGCCATTGATCCAGCCAATAGTACTCTCCTTGGTGCTCCTCTTGGGTCCAATGCCATCGATCTGATCC
>NC_069411.1:50816617-50857400 GCF_026875155.1 Cherax quadricarinatus
GGTGAGTTTTGTTTCTGTGAGTGCTATTATGTCTGGGGATGTCTCCTTGATTCTTTCGTGCCACTCCTCATATTCATTTGTTATTCCATCTGCAGTTGTATACCACACCTTCAACTTCTTTTCTAAGATTGTGGTCTGGGAGGTGTATTGGGGTTGGGGAAGTGGGAGACCTGATAAGGAACTATGGGTGGTTGCTGTTGGGGTGGAGTTTGTAATGCAGTGGGTGGGGGCATTGGATGTGGCATGGGTGTTTTGGTTTAGAGTGTTTGGTTGCACTGGGGTTGACCTGGTTGGGAGGCTTCTATAGGAAGTTGTGAGGGAGGCTGTATTTGATCTTCCTGTGTCTGGGATCTCCTGTCTGTCTTCTCCATCCCCTCTCTTTCCTCCTTTCGCCTTTGTACCATCTCTCTCTGTTTCTTCCTTTCTGCTTGTGTTCTGTTGCAGTCGAGATACACCTTCCTGCATGATGGCATGTCCCTTAATCGTGCTTTCTCCTGCAGGATCCTGTTCCGAGTCGATTCTGCCTTGAAGGTCACTTTCACTGGCCGGGTTCTTTTTTTTACATACCCCCTATTCTCCGAAAATTTTCCAGCTGGGTCATGTCGTCTTCTCCTATTGCTTTCATGTTGCTTTCAATTGCTTTTTTTTCCCTTGTTTTCTGGCTTCATGTGTTTCCCCTTCAACTTCCTGGAGCCCATACACAAAGACTGACCTCACCCTTTCATTCTCCCACTGCATATCCCTGTGTATCCCCTCATTCAATATGATTTCCTCCATTGCAGCTTTCCTTTCTTCAGTTTCACTAGCTAATGTACTTGGGCTCAGTGGCCTGTCATTTTCCCTTCTCGGCTTTCCCTGGGCGCTGCTGTGGTCTGTTAGGGTCTCCACATATAGCTTAGCTCTTTCATTTACTACATTCTCCACTGATTGAGCTTCTACATGCTGTTTTGCTGCTTCTTTCCCTACAGTCCCCTTATTTGTGACTGAGTTAGCAGTCTCTGTTGTGAATCCCAAAATGTTCTTTAGTTCTTTAGGCTGTTTCAGATTTTTCAGTTCCTCTTCTAAACTCTGTATCCTGGCCTTTGCTGCTTTGACTTGCACCTCCCACTTCCTGCTTTCCATGTCTATCCTCTCTTCCATTCTCAAGCTAAGTTCTTCTAGTTTCTTTTCCCATTCATGTTCCCTTTTTGTGAGCTCTGCTGCCCAATCTTCCTTTGCAGTTTCCTCCTCCTGTCCCTTGGTTTTTCTTGTTGCTCTCTGGCAACCCATTTTTGTTTTATCCTGATTGCCTCAGAGTGGGAAACCTATGTAATTCTGTATGTTAGGTTAGTATTGTGTATGTCAGAGTGTGGGGGGGGGAGGTAGAGGAGGAACTGTGGCTATGTGGGAGAGTAGAGGGAAGGGGGAGTGGGAAGGAAAGTGAAGCAAGTGCGTGAGTGGGAGAGGGAGAGGGGGAAGGAGGGAGAGGTGGGGAGGGGGGAGGGTGAAAGAGGGAGGGGAGGGATCAGGTGAAGGAGTGAGATGTCGGTGGGGGGGGGGGGAGTGTATGTGTAAGTTCTGGCAATGTGTGTGTGTGTGTGTGTGAGTGTGTTTTGTGTGCATGTTGCGTGTGTGTGTGTGTTATATGTGTGTGTGTTGTGTGTGTGCGTGTGTTGTGTGTATGTGTGTGTGTGTTATATGTGTGTGTGTTGTGTGTGTGTGTGTTTTATGTGTGTGTGTGGGTGTGTGTGGGTGGGTGTGTGTGGGTGTGTACTCACCTATTTGTACTCACCTATTTGTGGTTGCAGGGGTAGAGTCACAGCTCCTGGCCCCGCCTCTTCGCTGATTGCTACTAGGTCCTCTCTCTCCCTGCCCCATGAGCTCTATAATACCTCGCCTTAAAACTATGTATGGTTCCCGCCTCCACTACTTCACTTTCTAGGCTATTCCACGGCTTGACTACTCTATAATTCTTCTCATTAACTTCGCATCATCTGCAAACAAGGACACTTCTGAGTCTATCCCTTCCGTTATGTCATTCACATATACCAAGAACAGCACAGGTCCTTGGACTGACCCCTGTGGAACCCCGCTTGTCACAGGCGCCCACTCTGACACCTCGTCGCGTACCGTGTGGGTGTGTGTGGGTGTGTGTGGGTGTGTGGGTGTGTGTGGGTGTGTGTGGGTGTGTGTGGGTGTGTGTGGGTGTGTGTGGGTGTGTGGGTGTGTGTGGGTGTGTGTGTGTGTGTGTGTGTGTGTGTGTGTGTGTGGGTGTGTGTGTGTGTGTGTGTGTGGGTGTGTGTGGGTGTGTGTGGGTGTGTGTGGGTGTGTGTGGGTGTGTGGGTGTGTGGGTGTATGGGTGTGCGTGCGCACACTAGGTTACGCTACTCTTTTGAAGATCATAAATTTTTTTTCACAATCAATTCCTTATTAATATACACTAATATATACTATATAATATTAATTGTGTGCACTTGTGTTTGTGTGTGTGTTTACTAGCTTGTCGTTCTTTGAAAAAGAGGTGGGGGTCACGTTAACACTATTTGTTATTGTTCTTGGTTCACCGGTACTCTCCCGGCCCAGATCTTTGTTGTTCTTGGCTCACCGGTACTCTCCCGGCCCAGATCTTCGCTCACTAGGCTACTTTACTTTTTGAAGATTATAGGATTATTTTTTCTCACTCAATTCCTTATTAATATATATTAATGTTTATTATAATAATTGCGGGTGCACACGTGTGTTTGTATGTGCGTACTTGTTTACTAGCTTGATCTATCTCCTGGTACTGAAATAGGGAGAGAGTGATGGTATAGCATACAACCAGCAGGGTGAGACACTGAGACTTTAGACACTAACCAAAATTAACCACAAATAGGCAAGTGATGTCGTCTGCACAACAATGGAGGTTCCTGCTGGTCGGCTGCTATCAACTCCTTCAATTTTGTAACTCCTTCAGGAACTTTATCATGCATTCAAGTTTTTATTTTATTTTTCTTTTAAGACTTGGTATTCCCTCTTTTTTCTTTAGTACAGTATTATGGTCATAACAAGTCTGATGATGTTAGCTACATTCACAACACCAACAGCTGGGGATTGACTAATTTTTTCTTACTTTCAGTATTTACTTAATCACTCTTTTATGACCTTATCACTACACTGCTGTTATAACCAACTAACATATGTATTTGTTAATATTTCAGATCACACCGTTAAGCCAATTAACTGTTTGGATATTTTGTGTCAACACTTCGGCCAGTAGCCTGATCAGCTGACTGCTACCCTCCCTCACTCACCATTCATTCAAATTTAAATTGTAAAAATTCTTGATCTTATCACATTATTCGCACTCTTGAAAGCTATTACACTCTTGTAGGTATGTTCTCTGATTCACTCACGTACGATGACCGCTAATAATATCTTAGGACAGCCACTAGAACGCTAAATCCTGGGAGCACTATTCAGCAATATTGCTTCACGTGTGTGTGTGAGTGTGTGTGTGTGTACTCACCTATTGTATAGAGGGGCAATGTGGCAGATGTTGCAAGTGTATGGTGTAGAAGGTAGGTTACTGAAAGTAGTGAAGAGTTTTTATGAGGATAGTGAGGCTCAAGTTAGAGTATGTAGGAAAGAGGGAAATTATTTCTCAGTAAAAGTAGTCCTTAGACAAGGATGTGTGATGTCACCGTGGTTGTTTAATATATTTATAGATGGGGTTGTAAGAGAAGTTAATGCGAGGGTCTTGGCAAGAGGCGTGGAGTTAAAAGATAAAGAATCACACACAAAGTGGGAGTTGTCACAGCTGCTCTTTGCTGATGACACTGTGCTCTTGGGAGATTCTGAAGAGAAGTTGCAGAGATTGGTGGATGAATTTGGTAGGGTGTGCAAAAGAAGAAAATTAAAGGTGAGTACAGGAAAGAGTAAGGTTATGAGGATAACAAAAAGATTAGGTGATGAAAGATTGAATATCAGATTGGAGGGAGAGAGTATGGAGGAGGTGAATGTATTCAGATATTTGGGAGTGGACGTGTCAGCGGATGGGTCTATGAAAGATGAGGTGAATCATAGAATTGATGAGGGGAAAAGAGTGAGTGGTGCACTTAGGAGTCTGTGGAGACAAAGAACTTTGTCCTTGGAGGCAAAGAGGGGAATGTATGAGAGTATAGTTTTACCAATGCTCTTATATGGGTGTGAAGCATGGGTGATGAATGTTGCAGCGAGGAGAAGGCTGGAGGCAGTGGAGATGTCATGTCTGAGGGCAATGTGTGGTGTGAATATAATGCAGAGAATTCGTAGTTTGGAAGTTAGGAGGAGGTGCGGGATTGCCAAAACTGTTGTCCAGAGGGCTGAGGAAGGGATGTTGAGGTGGTTCGGACATGTAAAGAGAATGGAGCGAAACAGAATGACTTCAAGAGTGTATCAGTCTGTAGTGGAAGGAAGGCGGGGTAGGGGTCGGCCTAGGAAAGGTTGGAGAGAGGGTGTAAAGGAGGTTTTGTGTGCGAGGGGCTTGGACTTCCAGCAGGCATGCGTGAACGTGTTTGATAGGAGTGAATGGAGACAAATGGTTTTTAATACTTGACGTGCTGTTGGAGTGTGAGCAAAGTAACATTTATGAAGGGGTTCAGGGAAACCGGCAGGCCGGACTTGAGTCCTGGAGATGGGAAGTGCAGTGCCTGCACTCTGAAGGAGGGGTGGTAATGTTGCAGTTTAAAAACTGTAGTGTAAAGCACCCTTCTGGCAAGACAGTGATGGAGTGAATGATGGTGAAAGTTTTACTTTTTCGGGCCACCCTGCCTTGGTGGGAATCGGCCAGTGTGATAATAAAATAAAAATAACTTGTGCTTGTGTGTGTGTGTGTGTGTGTGTGTGTGTGTGTGTGTGTGTGTGTGTGTGTGTGTGTGTGTGTGTGTGTGTGTGTGTGTGTGTGTGTATGTTTATTATCTCGTCTTTCTTTGAAAAAGAGGGGGGGGGGTCAGGTTAACACACTATTATTATTGTTCTTGGCTCACCAGTACTCTCCCGGCCCGGATCTTTGTTGTTCTTGGTTCACCGTTACTCTCCCGGCCCGGATCTTTGTTGTTCTTGGTTCACCGGTACTCTCCCGGTCCGGATCTTTTGTTGTTCTTGGTTCACCGGTACTCTCCCGGTCCGGATCTTTTGTTGTTCTTGGTTCACCGGTACTCTCCCGGTCCGGATCTTTTGTTGTTCTTGGTTCACCGGTACTCTCCCGGTCCGGATCTTTGCACACTAGGCTATGTTACTTTTTTGAAGATTATAGGATTATTTCTCACTCAATTCCTTATTAATATATACTATTTATTACAATAATAATTATTGGTGAACACGTGTGTTTGTATGTGCGTACTTGTTCACTAGCTTGTCGCTGTCAGAAACACGGGGGGGGGGGGGGGGAGGTCACTAGGCTACACAACTCTTCTGAAGATATTTAGATAATTTACTAAACATTATCAGGGTTACCACTATCTATCTCCTGGCACTGAAACTTAGGTATAGAGTGATGGTATAGCATACAACCAGCAGGGCGAGACACTGAGACTTTAGACACTAACCAAATTTTTTTTTTTTATATTTTTATTTAAAAAACACAGTATACATGTATGTTATACATAATTGACTTAAAACACAGTATACATGTGTGGTATACAAAATTGATTTTAAAATAAGAACCGTGAAAACTTTATGTTCCTCATCCTCATATCCGACATAGACAAGGATGTCAGCCACAGCACCGTGTCTTCCATTGCAGATGACACCCGAATCTGCATGACAGTGTCTTCCATTGCAGACACTGCAAGGCTCCAGGCGGACATCAACCGAATCTTTCAGTGGGCTGCAGAAAACAATATGAAGTTCAACGATGAGAAATTTCAATTACTCAGATATGGTAAACACGAGGAAATTAAATCTTCATCAGAGTACAAAACAAATTCTGGCCACAAAATAGAGCGAAACACCAACGTCAAAGACCTGGGAGTGATCATGTCGGAGGATCTCACCTTCAAGGACCATAACATTGTATCAATCACATCTGCTAGAAAAATGACAGGATGGATAATGAGAACCTTCAAAACTAGGGAGGCCAAGCCCATGATGACACTCTTCAGGTCACTTGTTCTATCTAGGCTGGAATATTGCTGCACACTAACAGCACCTTTCAAGGCAGGTGAAGTTGCTGACCTAGAAAATGTACAGAGAACCTTCACGGCGAGCATTACGGAGATAAAACACCTCAATTACTGGGAGCGCTTGAGGTTCCTAAAACTATTCCCTGGAACGCAGGCGGGAGAGATACATGATTATATACACCTGCAAAATCCTAGAGGGACTAGTACCGAACTTGCACACGAAAATCACTCGCAACGAAAGCAAAAGACTTGGCAGACGATGCAACATCCCCCCAATGAAAAGCAGGGGTGTCACTAGCACGTTAAGAGACCATACAATAAGTGTCAGGGGCCCGAGACTGTTCAACTGCCTCCCACCATACATAAGGGGGATTACCAACAGACCCCTGGCAGTCTTCAAGCTGGCACTGGACAAGCACCTAAAGTCGGTTCCTGACCAGCCGGGCTGTGGCTCGTACGTTGGTTTGCGTGCAGCCAGCAGCAACAGCCTGGTTGATCAGGCTCTGATCCACCAGGAGGCCTGGTCACAGACCGGGCCGCGGGGGCGTTGACCCCCGGAACTCTCTCCAGGTAAACTCCAGACAACAACAATATATATAACTAAACAGAGAACTATCGGAACATACCTTAAACGCCAAATAAATATATAATCAAACCTGACAGTCTTATTCATATTGTGTATGAAATTTTATATACAAAAGAATGTCATATAAACTAATGCATTGCGCATTCAATGGTGCTATGGACATATAAAAATTTATATACAAAAACAATATCATAGAAACTAATACATTGCACACTCACTAGTACTTTGGTTATATTAAATAACTATCAGAAAACTACATGACTTGAAATTGAAACCTGGTGTTCTTTATTTTTGGTTTTGCATGTATTGAAAAAGGAATCAAAATATACAAAAAGTCTTTAATAATTTAAAACATAAGACTTTTACAGATCTAAGCATGTATGATTACAAATGAGGAAACACTAAGCACTTAATACCCCGACCAACCCCATATTAGTTTCTCAACTAATTGTGAACCCAAAAAAAAAAAAAATACCTTACTTGTTTTACAGTGATATTAGTAAAGGTGCTTAATTGAACATCAGCTGACTATATGCCCCAAATAAATGATAAAAAAAAATACATGTGATATCACTGGGTGTCAGAACAACATATCCCACAAAAGCTGCTGCCCAAGGAACTTAAATCCCCAAAGATTCCCAATATAGGAATTATACATCTCAACCCCCCCCCCCCTCACATAGGTGACCTCTACTACATTTCGAACAATCTTAGGCCAATGAAACTTTGCCTTCCCCAAAAAGTTTACAACCATCACCAAAGGTCCTGCTTATGAACATTCCCCTTAAAGGGCAGTTTTAACGTGTACTTTTAGCGGTGATATCAGCGAGGTTTTCCGCTTACAAATGACTAAAACAAAACCATACGGGAATCCCAGGAAAGACCCAACATACTTCACCAAGCCCCGGCCATAGTCGGGAACCGGTCAGCCTTGCAGAGGCTGGAACATATACTGAAATGTTGCTTTTTATATGTATTATCAAGATGCATGACCATATTAGGATTAATCCAAGATCTCATTTCCACACAACGCCACAACCATACACACACAGACGCACGGAACCATCATAATACATACACGTCACTCCCCAAAACCCGCCCTCTACCCTGAAGTCCCGAACCCACCGTTTGGTGTTACCAGGGGGGGCGGGGGGAGTCCAGCCCCACGTTGCCTTACCCCACCCCCAGTTGCAGCAACCTTTGAACAGTAAGACTTCGATACTTTGACTTCTACCATATATGAGTTTATTTCTGCAATACGTTCTGTAGATACCTGCCGCAATTGCCCTGATCCTAACTGATCCCCCGGTTTCCCACATACCCCAAGATATATAAAGAAAATCCGCCACCACGTACATTATTGCTCTTCGTACCTCACTTGATACTCCGCTAACGTCTAATGTTAAGGCTCTTAAGGTTGAGATAGTTCCCCACTAAGAAAATCGAAAACCCGCCCCAACCACGAACGAACATTGTCCAAGGTATCACAAAAGTAGACAGCATGAAAAGCTGTTTCTTCGAGACCGCAACGTAAGCAATCCGCCTCCCTTACAAACCCATCCTATTTAAGACCGATTTTGATGCTAAAATCCCCAAGACAATCCTGTACACCAATTCACGAACCCTTGGTGCCAACTTAAGTTTACAAAAACCGTCCCATATTTCCCCCCAATTATACAGCGGAAAAACAGACAATCCCTGTACAATTTCCCTACGACAACATATGCTGACCATTTGCCCCACCCGAATCCGTTGCGCATTTCTCAACTTGAACAACAAACGCAGCATGTCCTCACACTCGATTAATCCCCTGCCGCTCCACCATTTATGCATGTAGATCATTACCTGACCCACCCGGATGCCCTTCTCACCGTCCGCCCTGAGGAACCGCTGCTTAACATAGAGGGCCTTCACCCGTGGCCCCAAAGCCAGGAGACCTAAACCCCCACGACGAACATGGGTCATGACAACTTCCCGGCTTAACCAAGCCCTCCCGAAACCCCAAACATAACGTAAGACCCTTCTCTGCAGTTCCTGAATATCCACATCTCTTAAAGGGTACACCTCAGCCACATCTCATACCTTACTATAAACAAGTGTATTAACCACTACTGTCCTCTGCTGCAAAGATACATCCCCAGCTCTTAGCCCCCGAAGTCGATCTAAACCCTTATTAACCACCAATTCTGAATTCACCCTTCGGCCCTCCCTCTCATCTGCCATGTACACGATACCACATATTCTAAGTTGCACCACGACTGACCACCCATACCTTTCGCCCAACCCCCTTCACCCATGTACCCACCTCCAATAATTTCGATTTTGCTTTATTGACGCACATGCCAGACTCTGTCCCAAAAAACTCAACCATCCATCCCACGATCCGCAAATCCTCCTCCCCTTTTAACAAAATCGTGGTATCATCTATGTACCCTACTACACGCACTGCATTGTCACTGCTCCGCGTCCCACGCCTCAAACCACCATCCACCAGCTCATAAAAGGGGTTTTGCATACAAGCAAAAAGCATCTGGGAGAGGGGGCACCCTTGCCTCAAACCCCTTTCCATACGGACCGGCTGCCCCAATTTACCGTTTACCTGTACGCGTACCATAGCCGAGACATACAAGGTATCAACCCATCTTACAATCTCCTCTCCAAAACCCTGCTTCAATAAAATAAGCCTCAATAAATCTCTATCAACAGTCATAAGCATTTTGCCAGTCAAGCCCGAGGACACCCCCCCCTTGACATTCCTCCAAAAATTCCCTAACACGTACATGCCCGTCCCTCATGCTCCTACCTGGCATGCCTAGCTGTCCCTCGTGAATAACCGACCCCATAACCTTCCTCATTTATTTCCTAAAACTTTTGCAAAGATTTTATTTGTCCGAGCACATAAGAGATATAGCTCTATATGCACTCAGACCCCTCCCCCTCCCTTTTTGGGCACCAACACAACTACCCCCGTACTTTGCGACGTACCTAACCTCCCCTCCGTGAGCATGAAATTCAATACATCAACCAAACAATGCTTTATACTTCCCCAGTGCGCCCTATAAAAATCATTCGAAATGCCATCTATACCCGGTGCCTTTCCTTTACTCATACTAAAAATCGCCTCCTCTACCTCCTCCACTCGAATCCTACCTTCTAGTACCGTTCTATCCCTGTCACTTACAACTTTTCTGAAATCCCTCCCCCCCAGGCCACCCGCCTGGACCCCCCCCCCCTACTCCTCGCCGTAGCTTTTCCCCAAACCATAGATCAGCATAAAAACTCATGCTGTCTGTGGTGAGGAGTACTTGACCCAGCAGGTAACCACCCAAACCCGTGCATACTTCCAATTGCAAGAGGGACGTCGCCTGTTGTCTGACCCTGAACTTGCACAAGACACAACCCAAAGGTTTGTCGCCCCAGAGCACTTCTTCCATACCTGCTCTGACTCGAACCACATTAAAACGTTCATTGTGAATTTCTGCAAGTCGACTACGAAGATGTTCAATGTCGTCATACCTACTACTTCCACCCTCCACATAGTAATCATTTTAAACTGCCCCTCCAAATAGTTTTGTTTGCCCAAACCTCCACCTTGCTTCCTCCTTACCCCGCTTCTTATAATAACGTGCTATTCCGGGTTTGGCACGTGTTTCCCACCATTCCAACAAACATTCATCTGCCCTCCGCGTTTCCCAAATATTTTTCCACCAATCCTGAAAAGCGGACCCATTCCCTTCACCCTCCAAGAGCCGCCCATTCAGTTTCCAATACCCTGAATAAACCCTGATCATTCCATCCCAGTCCAAGTCCGCTAGCACTGCACGGTGATCAGAAAACCCCAGATCAAGGGTCTGCATGCACCCAACTCGAATTCCTTGTGTTGCATAAACCCTATCCAGTCGGGCCGCGTAACCTTTGCACACAAACGTATGTTCTACCCCCACCCAAACCCCTCCCCACTACATCATGAACCCCTACATCCCCCAGCAGATTTCTTTGGACAGGAAGAACGCACCCCGCCCCCCCCTTTGGGTCAACATCCCCATGGCGGATAATGGGAATTCCAATCCCCCCCTAAAGACCGAAATTAAAGGGGAAACCCCGGATGTGAAACGTTAAAGGCTCCCCCACAAAATCTATTTAACTTTAGAGTTACTGTCCGCTGGCATATAAACCCAATAAAACGAACTCTAACACCACCCAATACCCATCCACCCTTACCACCCCTTTCCATCTCCCCCCTCCTCCCATCCCAAGATGCTCCAAGGGCTGGACTCCTTCCAAACCGCTATAGCCACCCCTCCCTTTAATTTTAAGAATTACTCACATACATTCGGTTTGCCTTTCAACCAAAAACTCTCTACCAAATTTATAATTATGTTCTTGCATAAAACATAAATCCACTCGTTACAACGCAAAACCCACTCCATCCACACTTTTTTAACTTCCCGTCCTTAAGCCATTGGCATTGATAGTAACACACTGAATTTACAAAAAAAGTGGTTTACCTCTATGTTTTTGGGTCTTTCCTGTTCCCACTCGCCCCATTAAACTGCCCGTCTTGTCATTCGGGTTCTCGAGACCCCCCCCCTCCCCCTGCAATCTACCCTTATGCGGGACCTTGAAACTATCCCTTCTGTTGACAGGCGGCTCAGCCACTTTTGCCCACGATTTTCCTCCCTGGGGGTTGTCCTGGTGTCAAGACATCGTCCAAAATCCGACGCTCGCGCCGCACGTTTGTGGGAGCTGCCATCCACATGCATCTCCTCGCTGGACGAAGCCTCCTGGTGAACCTCCACCACCACCTCATGCGTCCGTACGAACGTGGTTTTGTCCTGCATTTCCAGTTAGGGGATTTCCCCAGTCGTTAACTCACGACCACACCGTCGAAACAACAGGCCAATGTTCTGTTCCATCTAGAAGGTCCTGCAACACGTCTTCCAGCAACTTATCCTGTGGCAAAACCTCAGGCCCCAGAGGATCCACTGTAAGCGTGGGCACGGTCGATGCATCCACAGACAGGGTGGCACACATCGTAGACTGCGTGTCCTCCTGTTGCATCTCATCACTCCAAAGCTTGGGAACTTGCCAAGCTGAGGTACCAGGCTCAGTCACGAAAGCCTCAGCCCGTAGGCCCACAGGTGACTGGTCCCGGGAGTGGCCAACCAGTTGACGGGGGCACTGGGCAGCCATATGCTCAAAAGAGTTGCATAGTCTGCAAGTCTTCCTTTGGCCCGCATAATGAACAAACACCTGGGTCCTATATTTCTCCAGACGTACATAAGAAGGAATCAACTGGCGGAGCGTCATCTTGATGGTGAACGAGCCCTCCGGGAACCCCTCGTATGGGCCCTCTCTCCACACTCCCTTGGTTGCTGCATGCACCGTTCCGTATCTGCCGAAAACATCCCGCAGATCGTACTCCTCCACCTCGAAAGGCACATTTCTCACCTTGACCCAGGTGACATACATCGACACGTCATGTAGACACACTTCCACAGCTGAATTCACTACCATTCTCCTTTCTTGAAAAGTTTCCACAATCTTGTTGTAGAAGCCGGCATTCACGAATTTTATAAATATCTTTGACATCCCATTCAAAACTACGCCATATAATTCTTCATTGGGGATGCCGTAGACGTCGCGTATAATGCATGGCATCAATGTATGCATTATAGAAACTCTGAGGGAGCCTTGTGTGAATGCATCACAGACCGTGTTAACTCTCCTGCCTTGTCGGTCCGCCATCTTGTGACTTGTAGTGGTCTGTGAAAACTGCGCAGAAGTCAGTTGAATCAAGAGCTACTGCGCAGCACGGCCGCACGGCCCAATAGCGATGCGAACAATGACTAACCAAAATCAACCACACATAGGCAAGTGATGTCTGCACAACAGTGGAGGTTCCTGCTGGTCGGCTGCTATCAACTCCTTCAATTTTGTAACTCCTTCAGGAACTTTATCATGCATTCAAGTTTTTATTTTATTTTTCTTTTAAGACTTGGTATTCCCTCTTTTTTCTTTAGTACAGTATTATGGTCATAACAAGTCTGATGATGTTAGCTACATTCACAACACCAACAGCTGGGGATTGACTAATTTTTTCTTACTTTCAGTATTTACTTAATCACTCTTTTATGACCTTATCACTACACTGCTGTTATAACCAACTAACATATGTATTTGTTAATATTTCAGATCACACCATTAACCCAATTAACTGTTTGGATATTTTGTGTCAACACTGCGGCCAGTAGCCTGATCAGCTGACTGCTACCCTCCCTCACTCACCATTCATTCAAATTTAAATTGTAAAAGTTCTTGATCATATCACATTATTCGCACTCTTGAAAGCTATTACACTCTTGTAGGTATGTTCACTGATTCACTCTCATACGATGACCGCTAATAATATCTTAGGATAGCCACTAGAACGCTATATCCTGGGAGAACTATTCAGTGATACTGCTTCACGTGTGTGTGTGTGTGTGTGTGTGTGTGTGTGTGTGTGTGTGTGTGTGTGTGTGTGTGTGTGTGCGTGCGTGCTCGCGCTCACGCGCTTTTGTCTTAGTCTAAAAAAAAAAAGGGGAGGGTTCATATATCACACTAGGCTACGCTACTCTTTTTGAAGATAATAAAATTTTTTCACAATTAATTCCTTATTAATATACACTAACATATATAATATTTACTGTGTACACTTGTGTTTGTGTGTGTGTGTGTGTGTGTGTGTGTGTGTGTGTGTATGTTTATTATCTCGTCTTTCTTTGAAAAAGAAGGGGGGGTCACGTTAACACACTATTATTATTGTTCTTGGCTCACCGGTACTCTCCCGGCCCGGATCTTTGTTGTTCTTGGTTCACCAGTACTCTCCCAGCCTGGATCTTCGTTGTTCCTGGTTCTCCGGTACTCTCCCGGCCCGGATCTTCGTTGTTCTTGGTTCACCGGTACTCTCCCAGCCTGGATCTTCGTTGTTCCTGGTTCTCCGGTACTCTCCCGGCCCGGATCTTTTGTTGTTCTTGGTTCACCGGTACTCTCCCGGTCCGGATCTTTGCACACTAGGCTATGTTACTTTTTTGAAGATTATAGGATTATTTCTCCCTCAATTCCTCATTAATATATACTATTTATTACAATAATAATTATTGGTGAACACGTGTGTTTGTATGTGCGTACTTGTTCACTAGCTTGTCGCTGTCAGAAACACGGGGGGGGGGGGCGGTCACTAGGCTACACAACTCTTCTGAAGATATTTAGATAATTTACTAAACATTATCAGGGTTACCACTATCTATCTCCTGGCACTGAAAGTTAGGTATAGAGTGATGGTATAGCATACAACCAGCAGGGCGAGACACTGAGACTTTAGACACTAACCAAAATTAACCACACATAGGCAAGTGAGGTCTGCACAACAGTGGAGGTTCCTGCTGGTCGGCTGCTATTAACTCCTTCAATTTTGTAACTCCTTCAGGAACTTTATCATGCATTCAAGTTTTTATTTTCTTTTTCTTTTAAGACTTGGTATTCCCTCTTTTTTCTTTAGTACAGTATTATATTCATAACAAATCTGATGATATTAACTACATTCACAACACCAACAGCTGGGGATTGACTAATTTTTTCTTACTTTCAGTATTTACTTAATCACTCGTTTATGGCCTTATCACTACACTGCTACTATAACCCACCAATATTTGTATTTGTTAATATTTCAGATCACACCGTTAACCCAATTAATATGTTTGTGTGTGTGTGTGTGTGTGTGTGTGTGTACAAGCTATCTACACTACGAAAGTATTAAATCTTGAATAAACTGTTATTTTGAGAAAAAACAGTAACTTGACATTGGCTCGACTGCTGCCTGAGGCCATCAGTGGTTCATACTTGACTAAGTCAAAGCTCTCAGCCAAGCACAGGGAGTGTAAACAAGAGCACAGTTTCCATTTCTGCCCCATAACCAAATAAATTACGCTAGTTCTTTTTTGGGTTATGCTAGGTTACGCTCAGTTAGGTTAGGTTCTGCTAGGTTATGTTGGATTACGTTAATTTAGGTTAGGTTATGATCTGATACATTACGTTATGTTAGGTTATGATGGAATAAGTTACGTTCGGTTATGATGTGATAGGTTAGGTTGTGTTAGGTTGGGTTATTTTGGGTTAGGTTATGATGGGATAGGCTAGGTTATATTACATTAGGTTATGTAGGGTTAGTTTAGGTTATATTATATTAGGTTATGTAGGGTTAGGTTAGGTTTTGTTGCGTTAGGTTACGTTGTGTTAGGTTATGGTGGGCTACGTCAAGTTATGTTGGGTTACGTGAGGTTATGTTGGGTTACGTCAGGTTATGCTGGATTAGGTTGGGATGTATTAGATTAGGTTTTGATGGATTATGTTAGGTTCGGTTACGTCAGGTTAAATGGAAGGTAAGTTAGGCTTTGATTGGTTTGCTGGGCTACGTTACAATAGGATATGTTGAGCATGTTATGTTATTTAGGGTTATGTTACTTTCCGTTAGACTATGTTACTTTCTGCTGGGTTACGTAGGTTAGGTTAGGTAACGTTAGGCTATGATAGGTTATGTTATGTTCAATAAAATTATATTAGGTTAAGGTAGGCTATATTATGTTGGGTTAGGTTAGGTTATTTAATGGAAGGTTGTATTATTTTTTTATGTAATGGTGGGGTGCGTTAGGCTAGCTTACGTTAAGTTAGGTTAGGCTAGGTTAGGTTAGGTTTTTTAGTTAGGTAGGTTGGTTTGGTTAGGCTAGGTTAGGTTAGGTTACGTTTTTTCCCTGCATAAAGCATCTTCTAGGCAGAACCCACTTATTATTAAACATACTGAGTTACAATCTATTGCTAAAATATACTAAGGAACATCATTCAGTTACTATCTTATATTAATTATCATTATATTATATATTAGTATTATATTCATGGAAGGCACTAAACTCGAAATCTGAGGTCATCAGGTTTGATCCAAGGAAAGGGACTGTAGATGAAATTCTTTTAATCACTCGCATTCGAAATACGATATTTTAGGAGGTGTAACGGGAAAAGAAAGGTTGTGGTGTTAAAAAAGGAAAGAAAGGTTTTTAAGTGGGTCGGACCACTTCAAATGGGGTTTTAAGGGAGAGGTTCTCATTACAAAGTGATGAATCTAAAGCTTTTCACTCTCCTCCAAAGTTGTCTGAGTATTTAATTAACAAATAAGTTAAGAGCGACTGACTCTTGTGTGATATCTGCTGTAAAGAAACAGTCTAACGCATACTTCTACAGAGTCGAGTAAAGATGAAGTATCATCGAGGTATTGAACATGTTGGCAGCTTTTCCATTAGCATCTTAAATAATTATGTTTCGGTTTATTAATTTCAACGTTCCATTATTTTTATAGACAATTATGTCAGACCTAATTCTAATAAAACCACAAAACTGAACACTAATGGAATTGAATTAGAAAACTTTTAAATGAATATGAGAATGGTAAATAGTGGGCATGAATGACACACCACACACACACACACACACACACACACACACACACACACACACACACACACACACACACACACACACACACCCACACACCCACACACACCCACACATGCCCCACTCACACACAAACCCACACACACCCCACACACCCACACACCAATCACACACCCACACACACCCACACACGTTCCACACACACCACACACACACACACACACACACACACACACACACTCACAACAAACACACACACACACACATCACTCACAACACACACACACACACAACACACACACACATAACAAACACACATACGCAACACACACACACACACACCACACACATTAAAGTAGCAGTATTCAAGTGATAAGTTTGTTATGTAAATGAGACTCAAATGGGCAACGAGTTAAAAAATAGCGAAAGAAGCAGCGGGGAAGGGCGAGGTGCACGAGTCATCGTACAAGCAAGCATCGTACAGCGAGCAATCGTACATCAGGCATCTGGATGGACGTCCCTCTGACCAGTAACGTACAAATCACCCTCGTTTTGTGGTTGGCGGGGAGTCTGAGTGATAGGCCGGCCAGCGTCACTGGTTAACTCGATAGCTAAACCCTGCCTCCAGAAGCGATTATCATTACACACTACACCCTAGCAAGTTAGTAGTGAGAAAACTTAGTAGGAGTAAGGTATTAAGCAGGTGGATTAAGGGTTCCGTTGGCTAAGGAGACTTCAGCACCTGACAACAGTTAGAGAGATTATGGTCTAGGGACACAAAGACAGTACAATTGAGAAGCAAGTACTGGTACACTTGTAGTAAAAGGGATTACATAACTAGGTGAAAGAATGACTTGCTAACACAGCTAGTATTATAATTTTTAGATCTCTTTCAGTGTTAATGGTACTCATTAGTAGTAGGGATACACAGAAGTGATTGTATTTCTGGGATCATCTAAAAAACAACTGACGTGCTCACACACACACTCAGCGTGCACACACATACACACTCGGGCAGGAGATGGGTTCTCGACCCCTGAAACCACAACTAGGTGAGTACACACAGCTGATCCTTGGAATTTGACGCTCCCCCTAGACCTCTACCTTTCCCCTTCCTCGGTTTCTCCCTCAATACCCTCTTTCCCTCCTTTCTCACTCTCTCTCTTTTTCTATCCCTCTCTCTCTTTCTCCCTCCTCTCTAACCTTTCTTCCCCCTCAAATTTCTTCTCTCCCCCTTGGTTTATCCCTCACCCATACTCTTTCCTCTCTCTCCCTCTTTCGACACTTTCTCTCTACTTCTCTCTCCCTCTTTTACCCATTTCTCTCTCACACCAATCCCTCTCCTCCTCTACTCATGTAGTAAAAGGTAAGTACATAACTGGGTGAAGGTATGATTGTTACACACGCTAGTATTATAATTAGAACTACTCTCACGTGTTAGTGGTATCTCATTAGTATTACGGTCAATACACGAAGTGAATTGTATTTCTGGGACATATTAACAACCTGACGTGCTCACACACACACCACGTGCGCACACACATACACACATGGGGCCAGGAGCTGGGTCTCGACCCCAAAACCACAACTTGGTGAGTACACACAGTGATACTTGGATTTGACTTGCCTCCCACGACCTCTTACCTTTCCCTCCCTCGCGTTTCTCTCTCTCATAGCTTCTTCCTCCTTTCTCCTCTCTCTCTCTTTTCTCCCTCTCCCTATCCCTCTCTTCTCCCTCTCTCTACCTCTTTCTCTTCCCCCTATCATTTCTCTCCCTCCTTGGTATTATCCTCACCCCCATACTTCTCCTCTCTCTCCCTCTTTCTACATTTCTCTCTCTTCTCTCTCCTCTTTATACCCCCTCTCTCTCTCCCCACGCACCCTCTCCCCTCCTTCCTAGCCTTCTGTCCTCCCCCCCCCCCATGTGGTAATAAAATGTAAAAAAAAAAAAAAAAAAAAAAAAAAAAAAAAAAAAATGGGTGGCCTTAGGAGGACGGAATCCCAGAGATCTGGTGTGACGAACCAGGGAGGGAAAGGACTGGGAGCTAGAGCTCCAAAAAAGGGAGGAAGAGTGGCGGAGGAAGATAGTGAGCTTGGTATAGGAAAATGGATGAGCGGATAGCTGGAAGAGTGCAGGAAGTGGGAATTACACGGTCTTAGCAGCAGAAGCTAGGTTACAGTGCTTAGAGAGAACTGCAAAGCCTGAAACAGATTAGAGAGACAAATGAACAATTCAGGTGTGACATCAGGAAATTCAAAGGTCAGGCCGCAGACAAGGGGATGGTAAGCAAACAACGGAGACAAGCCGAACACGAAGGCCCTATCAGACCCACGTGGGGACCAGGGAAAGACGACGCGCACACTAAGTTCGAACGGACAGGTCCGAAGACAATGAAGGTAGGCTATATGCAGAGATTCTAAAGCAACTGCATGTAGCAAGGGACAGCTGGTCAGGAAAGACAGTCCACTGAGAATTGAGTTTCAGATTGACAGGACTCTGAAGGCAGAAACATGTCAATGGAAGGAAATACAAAATGCCTCAGACGGACGCAGATGGAGACTCAGTGGGGAGGGAGGAAAGGGTTGGAGGTCAAGTTTTTGTGTACGGGCTCGAAGGAAGCCAAGGGGCCCAACTTTGAAGAATAAAACAGGAGGGAAAAAAAATGATTGAAGCACATGAAAACAATAGGGAGGGCAATATGACCCAGGTGACAAATTTTCAGAGAATTGGTGTGGTTTGCGAGTGAAGGATTTACGGAACTGTCAGAGTAACTTTCAAGGATAAGAATCAGTTCGAACCAGGATTCTGAAAGAGAATGCAAGAATTTTTTTTTTTTTTGAGGGACAAAGAGGAGGTACCAGAAGAGAATACCTCGACCGCGACAGAACAAAAGAAGAAAGGACTACACTGAAAGAGAGGGTACAGAGGACGCAAGAGGAACGAGAAGCAATGAAAATGAGCAGGACCCAGCACAGGAGGAAGGGCATAACACACCCACAGAATTCTCCACCAAAAGACTCCACCCGCGACATTCCCTACGCAAACAGAGCAACCTATTTATACAACCCACTCACTGTTCCCTCTGCCACCAATCCCCTATATCACAAACCTCACCCAACTGCTGTCCCTTATGGGCATTCTGACCCCACCCCCATCAACACAAACCCCACATAAACCAGCCCATTATAGGCTCACCCACCAAGCTCTCGACTCCTCCAACCCAATATTCTTGCATGACCACAATGATAGAAAAGAAGTAAGGTTTTGGTACACAAACGCGGATGGATATGAATAAAATGAGGAGTGGAATGAAAGAATCAGTTGCAAAAATCCCCAGACATCATAGCAGTCACCGAAACCCCAAAACTCGCTGAGCAATAACAGGACACAATCTTCACAACGGATATCAGATCCTGAGGAAAAGATAGAGGAGTAGAGGGGGGAGAGGGGTCTGCACTGCTCATAAACAACCGATGGGATTTTGAGGAAATGGATGGCATGGACATGATTGGAGAAAGAGACTACATTGTAGGTACATTCAGTCGTAGAACATAAGGTAGTCATTGGAGTGATGTATAACCACCACAGAACTGCAGGACAGGACAGAGAGGATTACGAAGAAAACAACAGGGTTGATGGTTTACCCGAAGGTGTAGGGAGGCAAAGAAAACTAAGTGCGACAGAGAATGAAAAGGTCAGGAGGCATAGGACCAGGAAAACAAGGAGATTAGTAGAAGAGCCAGAAAACGAGTATGCACAGATATGGAGGAAGCCCAGCGACAGTATGAAACGACTTAGCATCGAAAGTCAAAACTGACCGAAAACTGCTGTATAGACACATTAGGAGGAGACAACAGTCAAAGGACCAGGTTATAAGGATGAGGAAAGGAGGTGGAGAACTCACAAGAAAACGATTCAAGAGTATGTGAGGAGCTAAACAAGAGTTTTAAGGAGAGTTTTACAGTAGGAGACAGGAAGGACTCTGGGGGGAGGGACAGTCCAGATGAGGACACCAGCAAGGAATACACAACAAGTGTTCTGGACGACAAACATACAGTTGAGGAGGGGTTGAGAACTGCTAAGGACATCGATACCTCAGAAGGCAATGGGACCAGACCAAATCTCCCGTGGGTCCTTAGACGAGGGTGCAGTTATATTGTGCGTGCTCTCTTACTCACTAATCTTCAACACATCCCTGGAAACAGGGCAGGCAACTACCTGAGGATGTATGGAACGAGGCCAAATGTAGTTACCATTTTAAAAAAGGAGACAGAAAAGAGGCACTAAACTATAGACCTGTGTCATTTGATCGTGTATAGATGCAAAATATGGAGAAGATTTCATGGGGAGAGTGGTGGAGCACCTGGAACGGAACAGGAGTATAAAATGCCAACCTGCACGGATTCTCGGAAGGCAAATCCTGTGTCACAAACCTTCTGGAGTTTTATGATAAAATAACAAGAAAGTAAGACATTGAGGAGAGGGTGTGGGTTGATTGCATCTTCTTGGGAACTGAAAAGATTGGCTTTGTCACAGTTCCTCAACAAGAGTTTTGTGCAGATGAGAGAGCACCGGCCACATATAACAGGATGGGCACCTGCAATGGATTCAGGATACACTGGACAGGGAATCGGCAACAAACGTGTCAGGTACGTAATGATGCTATCACAGTGGGCCACCTGTGACGAGCGGGGTCCCACAGGGGTCGGTCCTAGGGACAGTGGCTTTTTTTTGGTATATGTGAAACGACATGAACAGAAGTGTAGACTCAGAAGTGTTCCCTGTTTGCGATGATGTGAAGTTAATGAGGAGAATTAAATCTGATTGAGGACCAGGCAGGACTTCAAAGAGACCTGGCAAGACTGGACACTGCGTCAGCATATGGCTTCCTCGAATTTATCCTGCAAATGCAAGTCATGAAGATGGGGAGGGGCACGAAGTCCACGACAGAGTATTGGCTAGGTGGCCAAAGACTGCAAACCCAACAAGAGGAGAAGATCTTGGGCGTGAGTATAACACCGACCATGTCTCCGGAAGCACAACAATCAGATAACTGTGCCAGCATATGGGCCTGGCAAACTGAGAACAGCATTCCGATACCTTAGTAAGGAATCATTCAAAGCACTGTACACCGTGTATGTCAGGCCCAGACTGGAGTATGCAGCACACTGTTTGGAACCCGCACTTGATAAAGCACATCAAGAAAAATCGGAGAAAAGTACAAAGGTTTGCGACAAGGTTAGTTCCAGAGCTAAGGGGAATGTTCTATGAGGAAAGATTAAGGGAAATCTCGGCCGTCCACACTGGATGACGGAGGGGTCAGGGAGACATGATAACGACATGTAAAATACTGCGTGAAATTAGACAAAGAGTGGGACAAAGACAGGATGGTTCCAGGAGGGGACATCAGAAACAAGAGGCCACAATGGATGTTGAAGACACAAATGAGTCAGGAGAGATAGTAGAAGGATTCTTTCAGTCATAGAGTTGAAGAGTGGAATAGCCTAGAAAATGACGTAGTGGAGGCAGGAACCATACACAGTTTTAAGACGAGGTTGTAGCTCATGGAGCGAGTGAGAGAGAGGGCCCTGCCCTAGTAGCAACACGGTGAAGAGGCGGGGCAGGAGCTAAGACTCGACCCCTGCAACCCACAAATAGGTGGTACAAATTGGTGAGTACACACACTCAACATTGCCAGATCACACATACACTCCCCCCTCCCCACCGACATCTTACATCTTCACCTGATCCCTCCCCTCCCTCTTTTCACTCCCCCTCCCCACCTCTCCCTCCTTCGCCTTCTCCCCTTCCACTCACACACTTGCTTCTCTCTCCTTCCCACTCCCCCTCCCCACTACTCTCCCACATAGCACAGTTCCTCCTCTACCTTCCCCCCACCACTCTGACATACACAATACTAACCTACAGTACAGAAAATTACTTAGGTTTCCCACTCTGAGGCAATCAGGTTAAACAGAAAAATGGGTTGCAGAGAGCAACATAGAAAAAAACAAGGGACAGGAGGAGGAAACTGCAAAGGAAGATTGGGGCAGGAGAGCCACTAAAGGGAACATGAAGGAAAAGAATCTAGAAAAGAACTAGCATGAGAGATGGAAGAGAGGATAGACATGGAAAACACAGAAAGTGGGAGGTGCAAAGTCAAAAGCAGCCTCATACGAGGCCAGGAATACTGGTTTAGAAGTGGAATGAACCATCGAAACAGCCTAAAGGAACTAAAGAAAATTTTGGTTTGACAACAGAGACTGCTACCCTCAGTCACATATAAGGGGCATGTAGGGAAATGAAGGAGCAAAACTGCATGTTGAAGAAGCTTCAATCAGTGGAGACTGTAGTAAATGAAATAGTCTAAGCTATATGTGGACGGCCCTAACAGACCTCACAGAGGAGCCCAGGAAGCCGAGAAGGCGAAAATGACCAGGCCACTGAGACCAAGTACATTAGCTGTGAAATGGAAGAAAGGAAAGCTGCAATGGTGTGTGGGGAAGGAAATCAAATTGAATGAGGGGATAGGATAAACAGGGATATGCAGGTGGAGCATGAAAGGGTGAGTGTCAGTCTTTGTGTATGGGACTCCAGGAAGTTGAAGGAGAAACATATGAAGCAAGAAAAAAAAAAACAAGGGAAAAAAAATGCAATTGAAAGCATCATGAAAGCAATAGGAGAAGACGACATGAGCCAGCTGGAAAATTTTCGGAGAATGGGGGGTTTGTAAAAAAAGAACCCGGCCAGTGAAATAGTGAACCTTCAAGGGCAGAATCGACTCGGAACAGGATCCTGCAGGAGGATGCACGATTAGGGACCATGGCCAGCATTCAGGAAGGTGTATCACGACACGACAGAACATCAAGCAGAAAGGAGAAACAGATGAGAGATGGTACAAAGGCGAAAGGAGGAAAGAGAGGGGATGGGAGAGACAGGAAGGAGATCACAGACACAGGAAGATCAAATACAGCCTCCCTCACAACTTCCCTATGAGCCTCTCAACCAGAGTCAGCCCCAGTGCAACCAAACACTAAACCAAAAACTCCCATGCCACATCCAATGCCCCCAACCCACTGCATTACAATAACTCCACCCCCACAGAACCACCAATAGTTCCTTATCAGATCCCACTTCCCCAAACCCCAATACACTCCCAGACCACAAATCTTAGAAAAGAAGTTTGAAGGTGTGGTATACAAATGCAGATGGAATAACAAATATGTTGAGGAAGTTGGCAAGAAGAATCAGGGAGACATCCCAGACATTAAAAACACTCACTGAAACAAAACTCTCCAGAATAATAACAAAGATTAAAACTTTCCATCGGATATCAAATACCTCAGGAAAGAACAGAGGGAGGAGAGGTGGGAGGAGGAGTTGCACGGCTCATTATAAACCAGTGGGGTTTGAGAAAATGGAAGGAATGGGATGGCACGGGCAAAAGGGACTACTTAATAAGAACATATTCAGTGCTGAGGGACATAAATGGTGATAATATCGCAAGTAAATGTTATCCAAACACCACAGAACTGCAGTAGGCCAAGGAAGGGGAGAATACGATTGAGGATAAAACAGAGCAATGGGTCGACACATAGCCGAGGTGGCCAGGAGAGGCCACATCATGGTGATAGCAAATTTACTAGTTATGGGTTGATTTTAGTCACAGGGATTTTGATGGAACCTGGTATGCCCAAGGGTGGTCCGAAGATATAGAGAGGCCAGAATGATGATGATGTTAGGTACATGAGATTATAACCTTCTCATGCATCAACATTGTTAGGTATGGACACTTATCCTGAGAGATGAGGATTGAGTTTTTATGAACCAGCAAGACTGACTTTGTATTCACCTGATGTAGTTCTGTCATCGCGGATATCATTGAAACAAATAGAAAACATCAAAGCGCCCTGGGAGAGCTAGTGATCATTTGTTTTTCGCTTGTGATCTCGACTACATAGTTGAGCTCAAGTGGAGAAATGTCAGGCAGATTGAGCGGTGGATAACAACCCCCAAACTACAAAGAGGTGTTTGGGACGACTCAGCTTGAGAAACTTCTTCAGAAGACATTTTCAGTGGGAGAGTGAACTGACAGGAAAACCGAGTACGATTGAAATGATGAACTATATGGCAACAAAATGCAAGGAGGAGAGAGAGGAGAGGTTTTGTTCCCAAGGAAACAGAAATAATGGGAAAGAACGGAATGAGTCTTGGTTCACCCAAAGGGTGGGAGGCAAAACTAGGTGTACTAGAGATTGGAAAAAAGGTACTGCAGACAAAAGAGAGAACTCAGGAAAATAAAGAGATAGCCGAAGAGCCAGAAACGAATATGTAAGATAGAGAAGGGAGGCCTCGCGGCATACGAAAATGACATTAGCATCGAAAGTCAAGACTGAGCGATGCTGTTGAGCAGCCACATCAGGAGGAAAACAACAGTCAAGGACAGGTTAATCAGACTGAGGAAGGGTGATGGGGAATTCACAGGAAATGTCCGGGAGGTATGTCAGGAGCTCAACAAAGATTTAAAGACGTATTTACAGTGGAAAACCAGTAGGACTCCAGGAAATCAGATGCAGGGGGGTGCACCAGCAAGTGCTGGATGAGGTTACATATACCAAGGAGGAGGTGAGAATCGTGCTATGTTGAACCTGACACCTCAAAGGCGGTGGGACCAGCAACATCTCTCCGTGGGTCATTAAAGAGGAGCAGAGACATTGTGTGTCATTAACGAAAGATCTTCAACACATCATTTGGAAATGGGCAACTCCCAGAGGTATGGAAGATGGCAATGTTAGTTCCCAATTTTTAAAAAGGGGAGATAGACATGAGGCACTGAATCTTACAGACCTGATCTTGAACGTGTATAGATGCAAGGTCATGGAGAAGATCATCAGGAGGGAGTGGTGGGACCCGGAAAGAAACAAGTGTATAATTGACAATCAGTGGTTTTGGGGGGGAAAATCCTGTGTCCAAATATTAGAGTTTTATGAAAAGGTGCAGGTAAACAAGAGAGAAGGGGTGGATCGACTGCATTTTTTTGGACTGCAAGAAGGCCTTCGACACAGTTCCCAAAGGTTACTGCAAAGCAGAGGATCGGGACACATAACACAAAAAGGCACTGCAATGGATAAGAGAATACCTTACGGGAGGCAACAAGAGTCATGGTAGTGATGAGGTGTAAAAGTGGGCGCCGTAAAAAGCGGGGTTCCAAAGGGGTCAGTCCTGGGACCTGTGTTTTTCTTGGTATATGTAAATGACAAAAGGGGAAGGGATAGATAGAAGTGCCCTTTGTTTGGGGGACATGTGAATTTAAATGAGAAAAATCAAATGGGATGAGGATCAGGGGGACTACAAAAACCTGGACAGGCTAAAGCCGGGTCCGCAATGGCCCCTTTGGGTTTTAAACCCCGCCAAATGCAAATCAGAAGTTTGGGGGAAAAGGGGCAAAGAAGACGCAGAAAATATAGTTTAGGGGCCCAAAGTCTGCAAACCTCATCAAGGAAAAAAAGATTGGGGGTGAGTTAACACCGAGCTATTCCTGGGGCCACACAATCAGATAACTGCTGCACCATACGGGCGCCTGGCAAACCTACGGATAGCGTTCCGATACCTCAGTAAGGAGTCCTTCAAGACTCTGTATACCATTTACGTCAGGCCCATACTGGAGTATGCAGCACCAGTTTGGAATCCACACCTAGTCAAGCACGTCAAGAAATTAGAGAAAGTGCAAAGGTTTGCAACAAGACTAGTCCCAGAGCTACGGGGATTGTCCTACGACGAAAGGTTGAGTGAAATCGGCCTGACGACACTGGAGGCCAGGAGGGTCAGGGGAGACATGATAACGACATATAAAATACTCCGCGGAATAGACGAGGTGGACAAAGACGGGATGTTCCAGAGATGGGACACAGACACAAGAGGTCACAATTGGAAGTTGAAGACTCAGATGATTCAAAGGGATGTTAGGAAGTATTTCTTCAGTCATACAGTAGTCAAGCCGTGGAATAGCCTAGAAAGTGAAGTAGTGGAGGCGGGAACCATACATAGTTTTAAGGCGAGGTATGATAAAGCTCATGGAGCAGGGAGAGAGAGGACCTAGTAGCAATCAGTGAAGAGGCGGGGCCAGGAGCTATGATTAGACCCCTGCAACCACAAATAGGTGAGTACACACACACACACATGAAGCAATATCGCTGAATAGTGCTCCCAGGATTCAGCGTTCTAGTGGCTGTCCTAAGATATTATTAGCGGTCATCGTACGTGAGTGAATCAGTGAACATACCTACAAGAGTGTAATAGCTTTCAAGAGTGCGAATAATGTGATAAGATCAAGAATTTTACAATTTAAATTTGAATGAATTGTGAGTGAGGGAGGGTAGCAGTCAGCTGATGAGGCTGCTGGCTGCAGTGTTGACACAAAATATCCAAACAGTTAATTGGGTTAACGGTGTGATCTGAAATATTAACAAATACATATGTTACTTGGTTATAACAGCAATGTAGTGATAAGGTCATAAAAGAGTGATTAAGTAAATACTGAAAGTAAGAAAAAATTAGTCAATCCCCAGCTGTTGGTGTTGTGAAGGTAGCTAACATCATCAGACTTGTTATGACCATAACACTGTACTAAAGAAAAAAGAGGGAATACCAAGTCTTAAAAGAAAAATAAAATAAAAACTTGAATGCATGATAAAGTTCCTGAAGGAGTTACAAAATTGAAGGAGTTGATAGCAGCCGACCAGCAGGAACCTCCATTGTTGTGCAGACGACATCACTTGCCTATTTGTGGTTAATTTTTGTTAGTGTCTAAAGTCTCAGTGTCTCGCCCTGCTGGTTGTTGCTATACCATCATTCTCTCCCTATTTCAGTACCAGGAGATAGATAGTGGTAACCCTGATAATGTTTAGAAAATTATCTAAATATCTCCAGGTAAATTCCAGAAGAGTTGTGTAGCCTACTGAACCCCCCCCCCCCCCTGACAGCGACAAGCTAGTAAACAAGTATGCACATACAAACACACGTGTGCACCCGTAATTATTATAATAAACATTAGTATATATTAATAAGGAATTGAGTGAGAAAAATAATCCTATAATCTTCAAAAAGTAAAGTAGCCTAGTGTGCGAAGATCTGGGCCGGGAGAGCACCCGTGAACCAAGAACAATAACAAATAGTGTTAACGTGACCCCCCCCCCTCCTTTTCAAAGAACGACAAGCTAGTAAACACACACACACACATACACAAGTGTACACACAAACACAAGTGTACACAATTAATATTTTATAGTATATATAAGTGTATATTAATAAGGAATTGATTGTGAAAAAAAAGTTATAATCTTCAAAAGAGTAGCATAGCCTAGTGTGCACACACGCACCCACACACCCACACACACCCCACACACACCACACACACACCACACACACCCACCACCACACACCACACACACCCACACACACACCCACACATACACACACCCACACACACACACACAACACACACAAACAACACACACACACACACACACATACACACACACACACACACACACACACACACACACACACACACACACACCACACACACCACACACACACACACACACACACACACACAGGAACAAGCACTTGTAAGCTGTATTACACACGCAAACACACACATACAGAGGATTTCACACCGTCCTGTGAACTGACCATCTGAACCTTGCTCCTTTCCCCCCTCTTTCCTATCCTAAGTAGAGACCTATCTCTACCTTCCTCACTCTTTACCTATATCTCTCTCTCTACCTATTCACTCTCTACCTATCTCTCTCTCTTCCCTCCCATCTCTCCCTCTAACATCTCTTACCTCTAACACCTCCCCCCCTCTACATCTCTCCCTCCCATTATCTCTCCCCTCTCCCTTTCCCCATCTCTCTCCCTCCTCCCCTCCCTCTCCCCTAGCCTCTCTCCCCTTCTCGCTCTTCCATCTACCCCCTCTTTCCCCCTTCTCCCCCTCTCTGCCCCCTCTCTCTCCCCTCTTTGCCTTCTATTTCTCTCTCTCTCTCCCTCTCTCCCTCTCTCTCTCTTTCTCTCTCTCTCTCCCTCTCTCCCTCTCTCTCTCTCTCTCTCTCTCTCTCTCTCTCTCTCTCTCTCTCTCTCTCTCTCTCTCTCTCTCTTCTCTCTCTCTCTTCTCTCTCTCTCTCTCTCTCTCTTGCTCTCTCTCTCTCTTGCTCTCTCTCTTCCCCATTTTCCCTTCTAACTCTCCCCTCTCTCTCTCACTCTCCCTCCCTCTCTCCTCTCTCTCCTCTCTCTCCCTCTCTCCCTCTCTCTCTCTTGCTCTCTCTCTTCCCCATTTTCAGTTCTAACTCTCCCCCTCTCTACCCTTCCCCTCACTCTCTCTCTCTCTCTCTCTCTCTCTCTCTCTCTCTCTCTCTCGCTCTCTCTCTCGCACTCTTTCTCTCTCCATCTCTTCTCCATTTTTCCCTTCTCACTCTCCCCTCTCCTTCCCTTCCCTTCTCTCTCTTTCCCCCTCTCACACTCACTCTCCCCCTTTCCCTTCTCACTCTTCCCTCTCTCTCTCCTTTACCTTTCCCTTGTCTTCTTCTCTCTCAAAAAAAAAAAAAAAAAAAAAAAAAAAAATGGTGGGGATTTCGCAGGAACCAAGGATCAGATGAGAATGGTTCTGGTAGTTAGGAGTGGATGGAGGAAGCGGGTGGAAAAGGATGGAAAAGGTGGAGAGAAAATTTAGGAGAGCTTTCTGAAAAAAGGGGAGAAAGAGCTCTCTGTGAAATTGGAAAAAGAGGTTGGAGAAGGAGACAAAGATTGGGAGGGGACAAGTCGAAACTGCAGTAGCCAAAATAAGGGTCTTAGAAGTTGAGATAAATTTGGCTGAAGGAGTTACAGGGCAGTGACCAGAGAAGACACAGATATGAAGCTGCGGAGGCTGAACAGGAAGGAAGGAATTATGAATTATGCTAAGGTCATTTTCAGCCTGCAAGGAGGACAAGGAGTGAAAAGGGAAGAACAGCTGGTTGCGATGGAGAGGGTGATAGGTCGAATTTCTGAGGCACAAACCCGGCTATCAAGAGCCACTGGAAAAATCAAGGGAGAAAAAAACTGACCACATACAGGCGGATCCAGAGTTCCCGAGGGTGAGGGGAATGGGAGGAAGAAAGGGCAAAATCAGTGTTTATCCATGGGCTTCAGGAGAGAGAGGAAAGGACACACACTGAAAGGCAGCAGGAAGAAAGAAAGGAGATTGAGAAAATCATCACGGAATAGGTGAAGAGATGGACGAGATTGTAAATTTTCAGAGAATAGGAGGGTACTCGAGGGGAGAAACCCACCAATCAAGTGATTCTCAGGACGGAAAAAAGTGCGGAACAGGATCCTCCAAGAGAAACCACGATTGAAATACTCGGAAGAGTCAAGAGGGTGTTCCTAGACAGAGACGAACAAAATCAGAAAGACAGAGCTGAGGGAAAAGGACAAAAAAGCGAAAGGAGCTAGGAAAAAAGACAAGGATGGAACCCGCAGAGGTCAGTCAGAGCAGAACAGAACAGCAGGGAAAACACACACACAACTATTCTCAGAAAACCCTACAACCTATCACACCATCCCAACACCACCAATCCCTACCCCCAGCCTCCCCCTACCTTTCAGTACATAAAAAAACCCAACATAATTCCACACAAAATTCACACAAAATAACACACACACAACACACACAAACACAAAAACACACACACACACACACACATTTACACACACACACAAACAACACAAACACACACCACACACACAACACACACCACACAACACACACAGTCAGCAGCAGACGTGGGTCAAAGGCTCCGGAACTTTAGTGGTTTTTTAAGTCGTGCGTAACTGCTAGCAGTAATAAGTGGGAGTGACAACGTGTGAACAATCCCACGAGTGATAACCAGAGTTTTAGTTAAAAAAAAATCGGAGGGAAACCTGAAATCTTTAAAATTTCAAAAATGTCAAACCGTTTGTGGCTAGTAGGCTTTGTTGCTCACAATTAAAAATCAAAAATTCAAGTGAGTGTGGAAGTGGGGTTCAAGAATTTCGGGGGATTTGGGTAAAAGTGAGATGGGGCACCCTACAGGAGAGTGAAAAGTTAAAAAGCAAAAGTAGAAAGGAAAAAAAAATAATATATAACAAAGGGAAAAGGGGGCGTAGGCTGCTGAAACATGACGCAAAATTTTGACATTTTACATAAAAGTGTAACCCGAAGTGAAGTGTATTCCAATATAAGTGAAGTGTATTCTATCATAAGTGACACTGAGGGACGAGGGATGCATGAGCATATACGGTTATAAAGATCACGGGTGAAGAATTTTCAAAATAGTGATAGAAGGCATGTGTACGACGACTACGTCATCAGCATCTGGCAACTTGTCATCGCATCACTGCCAGCTTAAGTATCACTCACCTGTTGGGGTTGTTTTGGGGGTTCTGAATCCTGCCTTGCGTCACTGTTAGATACTGGTCACTCACTCCTGCAAGCTATTACCAGAATTAGAGCAGAAATAGCATAGATAAGGTGAAGATAGTGTTGACTAGCAAGGAGCAGCCTAGCGAGGGGAAGCCTAGCGAGGGGAAGCCTAGTGAGGGTGACGTCAGACACTCCTAGAAGCTCAGACAAGCTAAATTTTACAACCTAATTACTTTCTGTGTTTTATAAGTAGAAGTGATAAGTGCTAGAATCACTGTTGGTAGTTTTAGAAATACGGGTATTACTACTGATATTTATTAGCAGTATGAATACTTAGAAGTGGGGGCACACATACACACGAGCACACACACACACACACACACACACACACACACACACACACACACACACACACACACACACACACACCCATATACAGGATTTCACACCTTCCTGTGAAGTGATCCTCTAACCCTTCCTTCCCCCCCCTCTGCCTCCCTCTCCTCTCCTCCCTCTTCCTCTCTCTCTTCCTCTCTCTCTTCCTCTCTCTCCCTCTCCCTCCCTTTCCCTCTCTCTCCCCCTCTCTCTCTTCCTCTCTTTCTCTCTCTCTTCCTATTCTCTTTCTCTCCCTCTCTTCCCTTGTCACTCCCCCTCTCTCTTACCTTTTCCCTCTCTCTCACTCACTTTCTCCCCCTTTTCCCCTCCTTCTACCCTCCCCTTCTCTCTCTTTCTCCCTCTCTCTCACTCTCTCCCCCTTTTTCTTTTTCACTTTCTCTTTTACTAAAAAGAAAAAAAAAATGGTTGGGACTCGCAGGAATCAGGGATCAGATGACAATGGTACTGGTAGGGAGGAATGGATGGAGGAGCAGTGGAAAAGGATAGAGCAAGAATGGGAGAGAAAATTAGGAGAGCTTTCTGAAAAAATGGAGAAAGAGCTCTCTGTGAAATGGGAAAAGAGGTTAGAGAAGGAGACGAAGAATTGGGAGGCACAAGTCGAAACTGCAGTAGCCAGGGTAAAGGTCCTAGAATTTGAGGTAAACAGGCTGAAGCAAGTCTCAGGGGTAGTGACCAGAGAAGACACACCATACGAAGCTGAGAGGCTGAACAGGAAGGAAGGAGATATGAAATATGCTAAGGTCCTATCAGCCTGCAAAGAAGGGCCAGGGAGTGGAAGGGAAGAGCAGATGGGTGCAGATGGAGAGGGAGATAAGTCGAATGCTGAGGCACAACCATGCTACCAAGAGCCACTGGAAAAATCAAGGGAGAAAATGGCCACATACAGACAGGAACCAGAGTCACAGAGGAAGAGGCAATGGGAGGAGGAAAGGGCAAAATCAGTGTTTATCCATGGGCTTCGGGAGAGAGAGGAAAGGACACACACTGAAAGACGGCAGAAAGAAAGAAAGGAGATAGAGAAAATCATCACGGAAATAGGGGGAGAAGACATGGACGAGATTGTAAATTTTCAGAGAATAGGGGGTACTTGAAGGGGAGAAACCGACCGATCAAGCTGATTCTCAGGACAGAAACAGTGTGGAACAGGATCCTCCAAGAAAAACCACGGTTGAGAAGCTCGGAAGAGTACAAGAAGGTGTTCCTAGACAGAGAGCACAAAAAGAGAGACAGCAGCTGAGGGAGAGGACAAAAAAGCGAAAGGAGCTAGGAAAGGAGACAAGGATGGAACCAGCAGAGGTCAGTCAGAGCAGAACAGAGCAGCAAGAGCAAGCACACACATAACTATCCTCAGAACCCCACAACCTATCACACCATCCCAACACACAATACAATCCATACCCACAGCTTCCACCCAACCCCCAACCATAGAATCCCACAGTATGCTACCAGGTCTCCCACCCCCACAGGCCCCCCAAACCACAGTGTTGGAAAGGAAACTGAAGGTATGGTACACAAACGCTGATGGAATAACAAACAAGTGGGAGGAGTGGCACGAAAGAGTCAAAGAGGCATCACCAGACATCATAGCAATCACAGAAACCAAGCTTACAGGTATGATAACAGATGCCATCTTCCCAACGGGATACCAGATGCTGAGGAAAGACAGAAGGAACAGGGAAGGGGGGAGGAGTGGCATTGCTGATCAAACACCGATGGAATTTTGATGAGCTGGAGAGAGGAGACAGCGGAGAAGAAAGTGATTGCATAGCGGGAACGCTTCACTCTGGAGGTCCCAAGGTGATAATTGCAGTGATGTATAACCCACCACAGAACAGCAGGAGGCCAAGGCAAAAGTATGACGAGAGCAATAGGCAAGGAGGCTGAGGAGAGGTTTGTACCCAAGGGTAACAGGAATAATGAAAAAGCCAGGATGAGCCCATGGTTTACCCAAAGGTGCAGGGAGGCAAAAACCAAGTGTGCTAGGGAATGGAAGAAATATAGAAGGCAAAGGACCCAGGAGAATAAGGAGAACAGTCGTAGAGCCAGAAACGAATATGCACAGATAAGAAGGGAGGCCCAAAGACAATATGAAAATGACATAGCAGCGAAAGCCAAATCTGACCCGAAACTGTTGTACAGCCACATCAGGAGGAAAACAACAGTCAAGGACCAGGTAATCAGGCTAAGGAAGGAAGGAGGAGAGACAACAAGAAATGACAGTGAAGTATGTGAAGAACTCAACAAGAGATTCAAAGAAGTGTTCACAGAGGAGACAGAAGGGACTCCAGAAAGACGGAGAGGTGGGGCACACCACCAAGTGCTGGACACAGTGCACACAACCGAGGAAGAAGTGAAGAGGCTTCTGAGTGAGCTAGATACCTCAAAGGCAATGGGCCAGATAACATCTCCCCATGGGTATTGAGAGAGGGAGCAGAGGCGCTATGTGTACCCCTAACAACAATATTCAATACATCTATCGAAACAGGGAGATTGCCTGAGGCATGGAAGACAGCAAATGTAGCCCCAATCTTTAAAAAAGGAGACAGACATGAAGCATTAAACTACAGACCAGTGTCACTGACATGTATAGTATGCAAAATCATGGAGAAGATTATCAGAAGAGTGGTGGAACACCTAGAAAGGAACGATCTCATCAACAGCAGCCAACATGGTTTCAGGGACGGGAAATCCTGTGTCACAAACCTACTGGAGTTCTATGACATGGTGACAGCAGTAAGACAAGAGAGAGAGGGGTGGGTGGATTGCATTTTCTTGGACTGCAAGAAGGCGTTGACACAGTTCCACACAAGAGATTGGTGCAAAAACTGGAGGACCAAGCATGGATAACAGGGAAGGCACTACAATGGATCAGGAATACTTGTCAGGAAGACAGCAGCGAGTCATGGTACGTGGCGAGGTGTCAGAGTGGGCACCTGTGACCAGCGGGGTCCCGCAGGGGTCAGTCCTAGGACCAGTGCTGTTTCTGGTATTTGTGAACGACATGACGGAAGGAATAGACTCTGGGGTGTCCCTGTTTGCAGATGACGTGAAGTTGATGAGAAGAATTCACTCGATCGAAGACCAGGCAGAACTACAAAGGGATCTGGACAGGCTGCAGACCTGGTCCAGCAATTGGCTCCTGGAGTTCAATCCCACCAAGTGCAAAGTCATGAAGATTGGGGAAGGGCAAAGAAGGCTGCAGACGGAGTACAGTCTAGGGGGTCAGAGACTACAAACCTCACTCAAGGAAAAAGATCTTGGGGTGAGTATAACACCAGGCACATCTCCTGAAGCGCACATCAACCACATAAATGCTGCAGCATATGGGCGCCTAGCAAACCTAAGAACAGCATTCCGACATCTTAATAAGGAATCATTCAGGACCCTGTACACCGTGTACGTTAGGCCATATTGGAGTATGCGGCACCAGTTTGGAACCCACACCTAGCCAAGCACGTGAAGAAACTAGAGAAAGTGCAAAGGTTTGCAACAAGACTAGTCCCAGAGCTAAGAGGTATGTCCTACGAGGAGAGGTTAAGGGAAATCAACCTGACGACAATGGAGGACAGGAGAGATAGGGGGGACATGATAACGACATACAAAATACTGAGAGGAATTGACAAGGTGGACAAAGACAGGATGTTCCAGAGACTGGACACAGTAACAAGGGGACACAGTTGGAAGCTGAAGACACAGATGAATCACAGGGATGTTAGGAAGTATTTCTTCAGCCACAGAGTAGTCAGGAAGTGGAATAGTTTGGGAAGCTATGTAGTGGAGTCAGGATCCATACATAGCTTTAAGCAGAGGTACGATAAAGCTCATGGTTCAGGGAGAGTGACCTAGTAGCGACCAGTGAAGAGGCGGGGCCAGGAGCTTGGACTCGACCCCTGCAACCTCAATTAGGTGAGTACAACTAGGTGAGTACACACACACACACACACACACACATATCCAGACACACATACACTCCCCCCCTCACCACCGACATCTCACTACTTCCCCTGATCCCTCGATCACCCTCCCCTCCCCCGTCCACCCTATACCCTCCCCACCCGTCCCACTCCGCTCCCCCATAGCCACAGTTCCTCCACTACTTCCCCCCCCCCCCCACTCTGACATACACACTACTAACCTAACATACAGAAAATACATAGGTTTCCCACTCTGAGGCAATCAGGATAAAACAAAAATGGGTTGCCAGAGAGCAACAAGAAAAAACCAAGGGACAGGAGGAGGAAATGCAAAGGAAGATTGGGCAGCAGAGCTCATAAAAAGGGATCATGAATGGGAAAAGAAATAGTAGAAAATTAGCATGAGAATGGAAAGAGGATAGATATGGAAAGCAGGAAGTGGGAGGTGCATGTCAAAGCAGCAGAAGCTAGGATACAGAGTTTTTGAAGAGGAATTGAAAAATCTGAAACAGCCTAAAGAACTAAAGAACATTTTGGGATTGACAACAGAGACTGCTACCTCAGCCACAAACAAGGGGACTGTAGGGAGAGAAGGGGCACAACTGCATGGAGAAGCTCTATCAGAGGAGACTGTAGCAAATGAAAGAGCTAAGCTTTATGTGGAGGCCCAACAGACAACAACAGAGCCCAAGGGGAAAACGAGAAGGGAAATGACAGGCACTGAGCCCAAGTACATTAGCCAGTGAAACTGATGAAAGGAAAGCTGCAGTGGAGGAAACCAAATTAAATGAGGGGATACACAGGGATATGCAGTGGGAGAATGAAAGGGTGAGGTCAGTCTTTGTGTATGGGCTCCAGGAAGTCGAAGGGGAAACATATGAAGCAAGAAAACAAGGGAAAAAAAACCAATTGAAAGCATCATGAAAGCAATAGGAGAAGACGATATGACCCAGCTGGAAAATTTTCGGAGAATAGGGGGGTTTGTAAAAAAATGAACCCGGCCAGTGAGAGTGACCTTCAAGGCAGAAGCGACTCGGACCAGGATCCTGCAGGAGAAAGCACGATTAAGGGACATGATGGCATACAGGAAGGTGTATCTCGACCGCGACAGAACACAAGAAAGGCAGAAACTGAGAGAGATGATACAAAGGCGAAAGGAGGAAAGAGAGGGGATGGAGAAGACAGACAGGAGATCCCAGACCCAGGAAGAAGATCAAATACAGCCTCCCTCACAACTTCCTATAGACGCCTCCCAACCAGGTCAACCCCAGTGCAACCAAACACTCTAAATCAAAACACCCATGCCACATCCAATGCCCCCACCCACTACATTACAAACTCCACCCCCACAGCAACAACCCATAGTTCCTTACCAGGTCTCCCACTTCCCCAACCCCAATATACCTCCCAGACCACAGTCTTAGAAAAGAAGTTGAAGGTGTGGTATACAAATGCAGATGGAATAACAAACAAGTATGAGGACTGGCACGAAAGAATCAAAGAGACATCCCCAGACATAATAGCACTCACAGAAACAAAACTCACCAGAATAATAACAGATTCAATCTTTCCATCTGGATATCAAATCCTCAGGAAAGACAGAGGGAGGAGAGGGGGTGGAGGAGTTGCACTGCTCATTAAAAAACAGTGGGGTTTTGAGAAAATGGAAGGAATGGATGGCACAGGCGAAAGGGACTACTTAGTAGGAACAATCCAATCTGAGGGACATAAGGTGATAATTGCAGTAATGTACAACCCACCACAGAACTGCAGGAGGCCAAGAGAAGAATATGATGAGAGCAACAGAGCAATGATCGACACACTAGCCGAGGTGGCCAGGAGAGCACACATGGGAGGAGCAAAGTTACTAGTTATGGGTGATTTCAGTCACAAGGAGATTGACTGGGAAAACCTGGAGCCCCATGGGGGTCCCGAAACATGGAGAGCCAAGATGATGGATGTGGTACTGGAAAACCTCATGCATCAACAAGTTAGAGACACTACCAGAGAGAGAGGAGAGGATGAACCAGCAAGGTTGGACCTTGTATTCACCATGAGTAGTTCGGACATCGAGGGTATCATGTATGAAAGGCCCTGGGAGCAGTGATCATGTGGTTCTGTGCTTCGACTACATAGTTGAGCTCCAAGTGGAGAGAGTAGCAGGAATAGGCTGGGAAAAACAAAACTACAAAGGGGGAACTACTCAGGCATGAGGAACTTCCTTCAAGACATTCAGTGGGAGAGGGAACTGACTGGAAAACCAATACAAGAAATGATGGACTATGTAGCAACAAAATGCAAGGAGGCAGGGGAGAGGTTTGTTCCCAAGGGAAACAGAAATAATGGGAAGAACAGAACGAGTCCTTGGTTCAACCAAAGGTGTAGGGAGGCAAAAACTAGGTGTACTAGAGAATGGAAAAGGTACAGAAGGCAGAGAACTCAGGAAAATAAAGAAATCAGCCGAAGAGCCAGAAACGAATATGCACAGATAAGAAGGGAGGCTCAGAGACAATATGAAAATGACATAGCATCAAAAGTAAAGACTGACCCGAAGCTGTTGTACACCCACATCAGGAGGAAAACAACAGTCAAGGACCAGGTAATCAGACTGAGGAAGGGTGAGGGGGAATTCACAAGAAACGACCGAGAGGTTTGTCAGGAGCTCAACACAAGATTTAAAGAGGTATTTACAGTGGAAACCAGTAGGACTCCAAGAAATCAGAACATGGGGGCACACCAGCAAGTGCTGGATGAGGTACATATAACCAAGGAGGAGGTGAAGAAGCTGCTATGCGAACTTGACACCTCAAAGGCGGTGGGACCAGACAACATCTCTCCATGGGTCCTTAAAGAGGGAGCAGAATATTGTGTGAGCCATTAACAAAGATCTTCAACACATCATTTGAAACTGGGCAACTCCCTGAGGTATGGAAAATGGCAAATGTAGTCCCAATTTTTAAAAAGGGAGACAGACATGAGGCACTAAACTACAGACCTGTATCACTAACGTGTATAGTATGCAAGGTCATGGAGAAGATCATCATGAGGAGTGGTGGGGCACCTGGAAAGAAACAAGTGTATAATTGACAACTAGCACGGTTTCAGGGAAGGAAAATCCTGTGTCACAAACCTACTAGAGTTTTATGACAAGGTGACAGAAGTAAGACAAGAGAGAGAGGGGTGGATCGACTGCATATTTTTGGACTGCAAGAAGGCCTTCGACACAGTTCCTCACAAGAGGTTACTGCAAAAGCTAGAAGACCAGGCACACATAACAGGAAAGGCACTGCAATGGATCAGAGAATATCTGACAGGGAGGCAACAACGAGTCATGGTACGCGACGAGGTGTCAGAGTGGGCGCCTGTGACAAGCGGGGTTCCACAGGGGTCAGTCCTAGGACCTGTGCTGTTCTTGGTATATGTGAACGACATAATGGAAGGGATAGACTCAGAAGTGTCCTTGTTTGCAGATGATGTGAAGTTAATGAGAAGAATCAAATCGGACGAGGATCAGGCAGGAGTACAAAGAGACCTGGACAGGCTACAAGCCTGGTCCAGCAACTGGCTCCTTGAATTTAACCCTGCCAAATGCAAAGTCATAAAGATTGGGGAAGGGCAAAGAAGACCGCAGACACAATATAGTTTAGATGGCCAAAGACTGCAAACCTCACTCAAGGAAAAAGATCTGGGGGTGAGTATAACACCGAGCATATCTCCTGAGGCGCACATCAATCAGATAACTGCTGCAGCATACGGGCGCCTGGCAAACCTACGGATAGCGTTTCGATACTTCAGTAAGGATTCGTTTAAGACTCTGTATACCATCTACGTCAGGCCCATACTGGAGTATGCAGCACCAGTTTGGAATCCAACCTAGTCAAGCACGTCAAGAAATTAGAGAAAGTGCAAAGGTTTGCAACAAGATTAGTCCCAGAGCTACGGGGATTGTCCTATGAAGAAAGGTTGAGGGAAATCGGCCTGACGACACTGGAGGACAGGAGGGTCAGGGGAGACATGATAACGACATATAAAATACTGCGCGGAATAGACGAGGTGGACAAAGACGGGATGTTCCAGAGATGGGACACAGACACAAGAGGTCACAATTGGAAGTTGAAGACTCAGATGATTCAAAGGGATGTTAGGAAGTATTTCTTCAGTCATAGAGTAGTCAGGCCATGGAATAGCCTAGAAAGTGATGTAGTGGAGGCAGGAACCATACATAGTTTTAAGGCGAGGTATGATAGAGCTCATGGGGCAGGGAGAGAGAGGACCTAGTAGCAATCAGCGAAGAGGCGGGGCCAGGAGCTGTGACTCGACCCCTGCAACCACAAAGAGGTGAATACAAATAGGTGAGTACACACACACACACGCACACACACACACAGAGTACAAACCTTCAAAGGCAATTGCCAACAAAGCCAATGTGCGACTGTTACGACCTGGTGCATGGATGTACAAGCACGACCACCACGACCTGGTGCATGGATTTACAAGCACGACCACCACGACCTGGTGCATGGATTTACAAGCACGACCACCACGACCTGGTGCATGGATGTACAAGCACGACCACCACGACCTGGTGCATGGATTTACAAGCACGACCACCACGACCTGGTGCATGGATGTACAAGCACGACCACCACGACCTGGTGCATGGATGTACAAGCACGATCACCACGACCTGGTGCATGGATGTACAAGCACGACCACCACGATGGTGCATGGATGTACAAGCCGACCACCACGACCTGGTGCATGGATGTACAAGCACGACCCCCCGACCTGGTGCATGGATGTACAAGCACGACCACCACGACCTGGTGCATGGATGTACAAACACGACCACCACGACCTGGTGCATTGATGCACAAGCACGACCACCACGACCTGGTGCATGGATGTACAAGCACGACCACCACAACCTGGTGCATGGATGTACAAGAACGACCACCACGACCTGGTGCATGGATGTACAAGCACGACCGCTACGACCTTGTGCATGGATGTACAAGGACGACCACCACGACATGGTGCATGGATGTACAAGCACGACCACCACGACATGGTGTATGGGTGTACAAGCACGATCACCACGACCTGGTGCATGGATGTACAAGCACGACCACCACGACCTGGTGCATGGATGTACAAGCACGACCACCACGTCCTGGTGCATGGATATACAAGCACGACCACCACGAACTAGAGCATGAATGTACAAGCACGGTCACCACGACCTGGTGCAGGGATGTATAAGAACGAACCACCACGACCTGGTATATGGATGTACAAGCACAAGCATGACGACCTAGTGCATGGGTGTACCAGCACGACCACCACGACCTGGTGCATGGATGTACAAACACGACCACCACGACCTGGTACATGGATGTACAAGCACTACCATCACCACCTGGTGCATGGATGTACTAGCACGACCACCACGATCTGGTGCATGGATGTGCAAGCACGACCACCACGACCTAGTGCATGAATGTATAAGCGCAACCACCACGACCTGGTGCATGGATTTATAAGCACGATCACCACGACCTGGTGCAGGGATGCATAAGAACGACCACCACGACTTGGTGCATGGATGTACAAGCACGATCACCACGACCTGGTGCAGGGATGTATAAGAACGACCACCACGACCTGGTACATGGATGTACAAGCACTACTATGACGAACTGGTGCATGGATGTACAAGCACGATCACCAGGATCTGGTGCAGGGATGTATAAACACGACCGCCACGACCTGGTGCAGGGATGTATAAGCACGGCCACCACGACCTGGGCATTTGTTAAAACCCGCACGACCACCACG